>PYAF01002986.1:364122-387994 GCA_007407185.1 Glycine tomentella | reverse complement strand
CTCCCTTTTTATAGAGTGATTAAGTTGGTTTTTTATTACTAATATCCAAGGGTTATGATGGCTAGCTTTCTACTTGGTTTCTTCTTATTGGCTAGCCATTCCTAACCTTCCAAGTGTCTAGTTTCTACACCCTTCTCTCTTTCTCTTCTCTTTTACGTGGAATGCCAAGGCTTGGAGTGCAATCCTCTTTTGCTTCTCATGGTGGAATGCTAGCTTTTGGTTAAAAAAATCTACAATTATCTTCTTAAGCCATCATTTCTTGACTTTCCACTAGTTTCATTTCTATTGGCTATTATTTCTCCACCTTCCAAGTGTCCAATTTCCTCATTCTTCTTCATTCCTCTTCATTCTCACGTGGATTGCTAGGCTTCTAGGGAAAGTTTTACCAATTTTCCTTCCTTTTATGTTTTTTGTGTTTTTCTTCATTCTTGAAAAACCCGTTTCTGTAAAACAATAATTCTGGATCGTTAACCGTCGGATCTTCTTAAAATTTTAAAGGTATACTCCTATCTCATATATCTAACTTTTGACCGTTGGGATTTTTCAAATAATGCCAAGAACTGTCTACGGGTCCAAAGGAGTCAAGAGGAAGTTTACTTCAAAAAATCTTTCTTAAGTCATTATTACCTTACTTTACAAATGAACCAATGGCATGTATCCTAGCCTTTTTAAGCATACATGTGTCCATTCTTGAAGTTTCTTAGAGTTTTCCTCCATTGATCTTGCATCATACGGTCAAGGCTTTATTTAGAAATCCAAATAAATCCAATTTTCCTTTATTACCTATAATATCTAGATTCTAATTTCTTATTGGTCCATTTTGCCTTAAATGATTAAAATTACTAAACCAACTCATTTAGAACACTTATTCCTCCCATAATTAAGAGAAAATTCTGTAGATGATGTCCATACTTTTCTTATAATTTTCTGATATCTGAGTTAGTCTATATTAAGCTCTTTTCAAACTATTTTCCAAAATTCCTAGAAATTACTGTTATGGTTCTCTGCCACCAATCATGTTGATAATTTGTTGTCTAAAAGTATTTTATCCAATACTCAGGTCCCCACAAATTTCTAAAGTCATCTGGTCATTTTGGACCCAAAGGGCATTTTGGTAATTTCACCACTCACCCTAGGGGTATAATTGTCATTTCCAAAAATGTTCAGGGTATCTCTGCAATTGTCATCCTAAGCGTATTCTGGTTATTTTCAAAATATCCAAGGATAAAATTTCCTCCTTAAAATATCTTGCTAAAATATCTAGGGGTAATTTGGTCATTTACAAAATGTCTAGGGCATTTTTGTCATTTTTCCCTAAATTTTTGTATTGCCTCTAATTAACATTTTACATTAGTAATTGACTATGATTCCACAAATTTTGGGGTGTTACACGTCCCACTTGTATGGGGTTGGGACAACAGAGGCTGTCGGATCCATGGGCCCACCCTCGTGATCGGATCCAGATCGCCACGAATTAGTGGAAGATGAATCAACCATCTAATCAGTATCTTAATAAACAAAATATGTACGAATCAATATCATTCAAACAAAATTTTCTCATCTATCATAAACGTTAAACCAAGCACCCTATACCCCAAACCCCAACCCTCCTACAACCCTGGACCGTGAATCCTAAACCTTAAACCCTCACCATTTAACCCAAACACCGAAGCAGAAACACTACACATTAAACCCTAAATATGTCTTATTCACAACTACTACGAAAATAATTGTCTTAAGTAATAAACACTAAACCCTAAACCCTAAACCGTAAACCCTACACCCGTTAATCATGCCCATCGAAACTTAAACCCTAAACCCTAACCCCCAAACCCCAACAACCAACCCCTAATCATGTGCCTCACCGTGGGTCTGCCTATTCCTTAACCCAAACACCCTGTACCTATGCCCACCGAACTTATACCCTAGACCCCAAACCCCAACCCCCTGCAACCCCTAAACCCTAACACCCTGTACCCTTGCCCACCGAAACCCTAAACCCTACCCCCTACAACCCTAGATCGTCAATCCTAAACCCTAAACCCTAACCATTTAACCCAAACACTAAAGCACAAACACTACATATTAAACCAACATACACCTAAACAATTTTCTATGAACCTAAATCTATGTCGCTAACAAATTCATATGGCCATAACATTTTTCTAATTAAACAATATAACATATTAAATAATTGACAATTTTTTAAACTCTACATCCTAAAATATAATCCATAAACCCTAAACTAAAACAATTTTAAACTAACCTAACATTTATTTTATTAAAATATAACTACATCACTAACAGTTTAATATGACCCTAACAATTTCTAATTAAAAAATATAACAGATTAAATAAAATAACATGTAAACGAATTAAATTCGCTTACTTGTTGGCAGGGCTTCGCTTTAGAAATATCTGCGCACAAGTTCTAGAGAGAAGGCAGAGCAATTTTTAGACAGAAGGTGAAATATGAAGGAATGGTAAATAGTAACTTTTTGGGGCTTTATATAGGGGTGGGGGCAGCTCAAACACGCCCAAGCTAGACGTTTTTAAACACGTCCAAGCCCGACGTGTTTGACTATCCCATTTTCGTAAATAATCTGCAAACTGCACCTTATTGATAAATAATTAATTGAAAAACACCATTTAGGTTCTTTTGCCCTCAATTACTACAGGTAATGTATTTATGCAAAATAAGAATAATTTAGTTAATTTTTTCAACAAGTAATAAATGTAGTGTTGTTTTTAATCTATGTAAAAAAAAAAACTTAAATATTAAGACTTTCGTTACCAAATATAACACTTTTTTTAAATTAATTTACATCCTTTAAAAAAGTTGATTAACTTAGTTAGTAAAATTAAATTTATATTATTTTGCTAAAATAATCCTTAAAATTATCAGAATTCGCCATCTCACTCTTTTCATTTAATTACATTCTACCTAATTAATTAATAAATGTGTGTTAGTTATCTTCTCTAATGAGAGATAATAACTTTATATTTTTAATTTATAGCATTTAATATAACGTAATTAAAAGTATTTTGGTAAAAAAAATTAATTAATGTAATAAACAACTTAAAAATAGTCTTATAAAAAGAAATAATTTTTTTGAAAAAAAATCTTAAAATTCATTTTAGGAACGGGGGAGATAATAATTTTTTGAAATAGCGGGAGTATTTAACCTCAACTAAGCTGACTCCACTTATAAGAACTCAATTTTATTACTAAACGAGTAACAAAATGAATACAAGTGGCATGCTTCTAAGCCGTATAAACAAACAACTGGCCTGTTCAGGGTGCTATAAAACCATCCTCTCACAACTCTCAATTTGCAACACTAGGGTTTGCGTTCCTCTTTTAGCCGCAACCATATTCTAAGCTTACTCCTACTGTTATGTGTCGGGCCAGCAAAACTGTTGAGGGTATCTTTGCCTCTGAACGAGAGTTGCCTATTATTGTGGTCTATTGCTTCAGTGACGTAGATTCCCACAACAATTGTGTTTGCACTGACTTATGTTGCTGAGACTAACAAATTTGATTGGATGTCCTCTTGTTGCTAAACTTTTGATTTTTGACCGGAACTGCATGAGGCATGAAAGTTTCAAAGTGGTTCAACCACAGTAAAATAGGATGGTCAGTTTATTTCTGGGTTTTACAACAAGTTTTAGATGTGTCTTCATTACTGGACCATTGGATGAGCATCCTGTTGGTGTTGAAAAAGTAGCTTCATCCTTCTGGATGTGGTTATGAGCTTTCGATGCTAGTGGATCTTATATATCACTTTTTGATTTATAATTTTGATTTATAAAAGATAAGTTGAAGATATTGTGGATGAAGATTTTTCTGAAAATAAATGAAGTTATGTGAAGGTTGGATGTATGGAGGTATCGGTTTTCTTGACCTTGTAAATGTCAGCTAACTGTTTGCAAAACAAACCGGATCCTAGCTTGTAAAAAAAAAAAAAAAAAAAAACGAAAGAAAGACCGGGATGCTATCTGATTCTAATCAAAGAACTTAATTAAATATTTATTAAATAAACTCTTATCAAAAAAGAGGGGTAGAAAACACACTTTCTCTTGAAATTTATTATAAGAAATTAGAAATTACTGTATAAAATTAGAAAAGATGCATTAAATAGTGTGAAATTTATAAAATTGTGATTTTAAATAAACTTTAATCAATAAAAAATAGTATATTAAAAAATATTTTTTTAATATTCATCGATGAGAGTATATTATCAAATTTACTAAAATAAACTAAAAAAAGTTAATTATTGTCGAAAAGGTCATGGGATGCTTCCATAAGTTCTCTAAGAAAGAGAAAAGTGGATTTTATGCGTTGGACAATTATTCGAGTGAGCTGTTTAAACTTATTTTGTCAGAACATCTTTAGTAACTAATCTTGAGTTGCATCTTGAGTTCAAGATTTAGTATTCAAAAGATCTAGAACTAAAGGAGGAAAATCTTCACGCTGTATAATGGGTTCTTCTACAAGATCTCTCAAGATCTGTCCTTTTTTTATAAAAAAAAAAAAAAACATTTTGTTACTCCCTCTCTCCCTAACACTTTGTGGAGGGAAGCAATAGAAAAGGAAAAATGAAGAGGGGAACCAAGGGAAAGTGATGAAACAAAAACAACAAATGAATTGATTTTAAATAACAATAACAACAACAAATCCATTGATTTTAACAACAACATGATCAAACGGTTCAAAGTTAAAAATAATAAATAAAAAACCAAAAAAAGAAGAAAAAGGAAGAAAAGGCATCATCATGACGTCGATTCGTCAACTTTAGAAGCTGTCCAGGCGTTGATCCGACCACGATCTGTCACGACGATGGCTCTTCTTAACGCTCTACTTCCACCGTCGTACCATCCGCCAAAAACACATTGTCCTCCTTGATGCTCTGCATGGGGAGGTAGATTGCAGAGGGAGGGTGGGGCTTCAAGGGAAAAGGAAAGGGGGAAAAGGGTGGGTGGGGCGGAGGGGAAGGGAAAAGGGATCTAAAAGTGAGAAACTGAGAAAGGGGGGAGAGGAGAAGACACAAACTCTTGAAAAAATTGAAACATTTGCTTGTTCCTTCGAATTATTACTATTGCTTGTCAAATTGTAATATTAGTAGTTGTAAATTGGAACGTTTGTTATGAAATTAAACTGTTTACACATGAATTTTTTTTACCATTTGCTATCAAAATAGGTAATAACTGAATCGTATAAATTGGGAAGATTGGTGATCATATCTTATGTTGTAATATCTTTCTCTTCCTTTAGTTTCACTCTTAATGGATCCAAATCAATTTCATTGGCAAGCCTATTGCAATTTATTGCAAAATTACCAAATGGCTCATTCAAACAATTTTTTCCAAAATCCTCCTTCATTTTCTCCCTTCATGCCACCATTATTGCCAATGAATTATATGCAAAATAATCAATCACCTTCCACCAAAAATCCTACAAATCCTCCTTCATTTTTCCCCTACATGCCATCACCACCACTACCACTAAGGATGTGCAAAAAAATCCATATCCATAAAATAATTCATATCCAATCCAATCTAATCCATTTTAAATCCATTTAAATATATTAGTTTCATATCCAAATCAAGTTTTTTGGATTTTAAATTCAATCCAATTAATTAGATATGGATTGGATATTTGTTTGGATCAATACAAATTTTTTGACAGTGACGACTAGGTTTTTTTGCCAACTTTGTCAGGAGTCATGTTTTGGTCGATGTCGTCTAGAGTTTTTTTATCAACATCAATTAATGCTGATTTTAAGCCGTCACCGGTTTAGTCTATTTTTCAGTTAATGTTGGTAAGATTTTTTAGCCTACATTCATTAGGACTATTTTTTGGCCGACATCAGTCGAGACTATTTTTTGGTTGATGTCAACTAGGTTTTTTTGTCGATGTCTGTCGAGATTATTTTTTTATCGACTTCAGGTAGGTTTTTTACTCGACGTTGGCTGGGGTTTTGTGGTCAACGTCAGACGAGACTATTTTTTGGCCGACATCGACTGAAAAACATCATTGATCGACATCGGTTGAAAAACATCATCGACTGACATCGGCCAAAAAAACTAGTTGATGTCGAGCAAAATATTCCCTCAATTAACACCGATAAAAAAAACCCTAGTTGATGTAAAAAAAAAATATCTCTAACTAACATTAGCCAAAAGAAATAGTCATGGTTAATATTGGCCAACAAAAATATAGTTTCAACCAGCGTCAGCAAAAAAATCTAGCTAACGTCGACCAAAAAATAGTCCTAACAAATGTTGGCAAAAAAATATCAACGACCAGCATCGGTAGAAAAAAAAAACTTATCAATGTTAGCCACAAAAATCCTAACTAATGTCAGCCAAAAATTAGTCACGGTCGATATTGATCAAAGAACCCATAGTCAATGTCGGCCAAAAAATGCACTGATTAAAAACTCTAGCTGACCTCAACCAAAAAATAACCTTACCTAATTTCGACTTAAAACATCATTGATCAATGTCGACTGAAAATGCACTGATTAATGTCAGCAAAAAAATAGCCCTGGTTGATGTTGGTCTAAAAATATCTGGACGGATATCTATCGAAATTGCCCTGGTTGAGGTACGCCAAAAATACACTAACAAATATCGATCGAAAATAGTCTTGACCAAGGTCAGTTGAAAATAGCTCTTAAATGGACAGATACTAAGTTTTCACTTTTTAGCATTTAATAACTAAAATTTGTAAAAAAAATCCTTATAACATTTAAGTGGATATATCTAAATCCATATCCATTTAAATGGATTGGATCTTGAATCTAAATTGTTTAAAAAAATATGGACATAGATTTAAAATCTAATCCATTTAAATAGATATGGATTGGATTCTTAAAAATCCAATGCATGCCCACCCCTAACTACCACCAATGAATTATATGCAAAATAATTAATCCTCTTTCATCAAAAATTCTCAAAGTTCTAAAACGTTTCCTTCAATTCAACGAAACAATTCTGCCATGTTTTGTATGTCTCCCAATAGTTCTAGTGATCCACAAACTCCTTCCAATGATGAAGTGGAAATGCAATTTCTACAATTTTCTATCCAAGTTGGGCTAAAAAATATCACACTAAAGGAAGGGGTCTTTCACCATTGCAGAAGTGCACTGCAACAATTCTTATATTAGCATATGAATCACCTACTGATAGTGCCGATGAGTACGTTAGAATTATCGAATGCATTGCAATTCAATGCTTATAAGCTTTTGTAAGGGTGTCAACCAAGTATTTGGGGATGCATACTTGGGAAGGCCAAACAATAATGACATCAATCACCCACTACAAATTGGAGAAGTGCATGGATTTCCAAGTATATTGGGTTCTATTGATTGCATGCATTGGGAATGAAAAATTGTCCAGTTGCATGGCAAGGCCAATATCGTAGAGGTGATCATTGCAAACCCACAATAATACTTGAAATCGTCACGTCACAAGACTTGTGGATTCGACATGCATATTATGAAGTTACAGGTTCCAACAATGACATTAATGTGTTAAATCAATTTCCCGTGTTTAATGATGTTTTTCAAAGTCGAGCTGTAACGACCCTCCTCGTCGCTACGATATCAATACTTTAAAATGCGAAATTTCAATTTTAAGTAGAGAAAAAAAAATTCTATTAATTTGATTGTGAAAACGATGACAAATTTTTAATGATATACATTCACCAAATAACACACACACACACACACACACATATTAAACCACTATACATCGTTAACACGTCAAAATATAATTCAGTTTTTACATGTATCTAAACCTAGAAGTTACATTCAATCAACAAAAAAATCAAGGAACTATCTAAGGAAGAGTTTAATAACAAAACATAACTCTTCTAAAAGAAACTTCAACGTAATCACATCAACATGACAACTCTAACAAAAAAGAAAGACCTCCCTCCAAAGACACCTACTACTGCTCATCTGCTACCACGAACGAAAGTTAGAGATCATCACAGGTACAAACCACATGGTACAAAATGCAATGTGAGTTTATTGTAAAAGATTAACAACTATTCAGATGACATTGATTAGAAAGAAATACAATAACAAATCATCACAATCATTCTCAACAGTCTATCAATTCAACATATACATAACAAACTAGTCATCAACTTTTCAACAATTCAAATCAAGTATGCTCGGAATGATGCATGCACCTGACTCAACTCTCAAATGCAATGTGGTACCATTCATTAAGAAATAGCCTAAGCATGTCCTCATGACACTCTCACTTAGGAAAACATAGCAACAATTGTCGAGGCCACTCAGTCAGGCACAGGCCACTGCCCCCCATGTTGATCAGCATGAGTCTCAAGAAAGTTCTAAATCGAGTGATATGCTCCCAAGTACCAACATTTTTCCTCATGAAAAATCACTAGTACTTACGGACAAAGTTTGTAATGTTTCCACACAATTATGCAGTATAAAACATGGGCTCCAACAATGCACTAACCTTGAATAGTTAAAAAATTTAAACAATCGCCTTCCCTCTCCAAGGACGCTTAAAAGTTTTAAACCATATCCCTTTTCCTCTCTAGGGATATTCAGAAGGTCACTGCATCTCCCATGTACATACACAACATGTAGTCATCTTAATGACATCATCAACATTAACACCATCTCATTTCAATGTCATCATCAACATCAACATCAACATCATCTCATCTATATATAATCATCAACATTATCTCATCTCAATATCATCATCAACATTAACATCATCTCATCAACATCACAAGTAATCGCATTCTACATACATACATATAAACTTGTGTCTGAGATTCACATTCCTGTTGGACTATTGGCAAGCGTACCAATGTCGTCGCAGGTTATAGAATTTATAAAGATCGTCTCCACAAGGACTTAAGTTACTCAGTTATTTTTAAATAAGAAAATTTTAATAGTTATGTACAATAAGTATAAGCGGAACTTCATGAGTTGATAACAATAACAAAATTACAAATTTAAAGAAATAACGAAAATAACGGTTTTAGTGCGTCAAAATTATGGAAAATTATGAAAAACTATGGGAACAAGTAAAGCAAGTTTAATTAATTCAGGAAAAGTGAAGGATTGGACTTCATCGTTCATAACCTTAATTAACATCACCATGTATAAATCATTTTCTATCATTATTAATGCACACGTTAAATCACCCCAAATCAATACCTCGCATTTGAGAATCCTAAGGATTTTTACTAAATATTGATCCCTTGCATATGAAATAAATACCCCAGCATTATAATCATAATCTCGTGTTGGTTGCAATCAAAACGTTATGCTCTATTCCTAGCAATGTAACATAATGAATAAAATCATTCAGTTCAAATCCTAAGAGTACTTTCCAGTCAAACTTACAATCCAATTTCCTGAAACTAGTGATCAAGCATTAAGAACAGAATGAAATCACCAATAATGAGTAGAAAAGATTCATGCATATAACAAATATTAAAAGAGATACATAAGAATAGAAGATTACATTCAATCCTTAGGAGAAACTAGCTGATCATTGCGGAGAGCACACAATCAACTGAAGAAATGATGAAGAAAGACATCATTGATCCTCTCCAGCAGAGTCTCCTCACTAATTTCTCACTTCTCTCACTCTCTTTAAGCTCCTAATTCTGATCCTCACGTTCTCTCTCACTTTCAAAACTTGAAAATTTCTTCATTTGCATGCCTATTTATAGAAAATGGTGACCAGCTTAGGCCCACTAGCCCAGGCAAGTGGTTTAGCCTTGTTTCACTCGCCTGGGCGAGTTAATTACTTAATGGTCAGGAAAGCCATTTGCTAGGCGAATGTTTTGTGCTTGTTTTGCTCGTATGGGCAAGTTAAAAGTTATCCTTGAAGAATCTTCATTAGCCCAAGCGAGTTTTGGGCGAATTTCACTTTCAGAAAAGCTTCTTTTGACCTTTTTTCCCTTTCTTCGTGTCTTTAGTTGTTTCAAATGTCACAGATATACTTGATACCTATAGAAACACCGAAATTGAGTGCACTAACCTTCCAAAATGTAAACAACACATTTATATATCTAATAACTATAAAACAACTAGGATTAGATCAAAGTTATAAGCAAATCCACTGAAATCAAAAGATAACTACCAACATTATAGTCCTGAAATCAACTAAAATATGGTACTTGTCAATTCCCTAGGTCTTTAGACAACATAACAACAATTCGTAAGTACAAGCAACTCTTAAGCCCATTTAATATTTAATAAAAGAAGTAAGTAAAAGGAAAAATATAAAATTTTGGGTAGAGTCTCCTTTGTAATTAAGACTTTTTCCAAACTTTCCAATCACTACAGCAACATCATTCACAATTTTACTCATCAATAACAAATAAATCACATCCCATTAGTTTAAAACACAACTTTTTTTGAAAGCCAACATGCAATAAGAACAAACATACATACCCCAACTATGGTGTCAAAAGCTATAACAAACCATAAGCTCTCTCACCTATCTATATCTCCTTGATAGCTCCTCGCAACGTCGTTCATGGATCTCTTAGGTTCACGTTTGTTGGTAAAAACGCAGAGCTCTATATACCAGATCGAAAATAACTCATATAGATTTCAAAGATAGGATCAATTTTAACATTTTGGGTCAAATACCCATTCCATTTTAAAAGGGCTACAATGGTGTTTTTGGGTCCACATCAAAGAGACGTCATTTTGTAATTTCCATCATATCGATGTGATTGGGGTTCAATAAGGGTCACAAAAACGAAATCAATTTTATAAAAAAGAAACTTTTACAACGTCTCATTTTCATGGGTTTTTCAAAGGAAACGTAAAAACATCCAATAACGGTAACCAAATCACAAGGGATACATGGATAGGCTCAAACTAACTAGGAGACGGCATAGAAATCACGGTTACCTCAAAGAAACTGCAAAGGGAGGGTCAAGAGCTTCGTTCTCTACCAATTCTTCAAGTTGAGTTTTGAAGATTTCGCTCCAATTGAAGTTTTTCACTCCGTGTGATGGTCCGATGACAAGCGGTGGCAGCTAGTGGCAGTCATCGGTGGTTGGCAGTGGTGGAGGAAGAGGTTTAGGGTTTTTGGGCGAGAGTTTGGGGAGAGAAGAGGGGAAAAACGTGTTTTCCACACAGTTGGTCGTATTTATAACCTACAAGACTCCTTAGTGAGCTCGTCTCGCTAAGTGAGACATTTCATGCTGAGCAAAATTTCTCTTCTGGTTGGATTTACACTTAGTGAGCCAGTGTCGCTAAGCGAATTATTTCCTTTGGATGGAATTGCGCTTAACAAGCTAGTGTCTCTAGGCGAGTTGTTCCAATGAAGACTAAACAAACTCCACTTAACCTAACATCCACACCAAGCAGTTGCACAAGGATAATTCATACAACACTTCAGCTAATCAAAATTAATCAAGCAATCTAACAATACAAACAATACATCAAACATATATTTTTCAGTAATCAAAATTTCAAGGCGTTACACGAGTCCCTCCAGTAGGCATGGCAGCGGGACTCGAACCCGTGGATACCCGCCCGAACCTGCCCCGATTTTAACGGGGAAAAACTGAGTTTTTCGGGTTCGGGTTCGGGTTTTCCTAGGTAGCCAAAAGCGGGGGCGGGGATGGGTATGAGATTTCTGATACCCGCCCTGGCCCTGCCCCGTAATAAATAATATTAAAAAATAAAAAAATATAAAAAATATTATTTTCTAATTTTTTTAATTGAATTGATTGATATTGTTTTGTAATTTTTAAATTATGATCCCATATTTTAAATGTGGGTTTGTTATTATTATTTTTTTGTTACGTAATTAGCTTTTTTGTTCGATTTTCAATAAAAAAAGTTTTATTTTTTTATTTTTTAAATTTTAATCAAATAGCGGGGGCAAGGCGGGGCAGGGTGGGGCGGGGAAAACCCGAAACCCAGTGGGGGTGGGGATAAGGATGGGTTTTAAAATCCGACAAGGATCGAGGGCGAGGCAGGGAGCGGGTTTGGGGGCGGGGGCAGGGCATTGCCATCCCTACCGTCCAGTGCAATTTACAATTAATGGAATCCCATTTAATATGAGATACTATCTTGCAAATGGTGTTTATCTTGATTGGGTCACGTTTGTGAAGACCATCCAGATGCCACAAGGAGAGAAAATAAAATTATTTGCAAAATGTCAAGAATCAACATGAAAGAATGTGGAAATAGCGTTTGGTGTGCTAAAATCTCTATTTTCAATTATATGTGGTGCATCGCGTAATTGGCACATCGGTATGATGAAAAATATTATATTAGCATGTATTATATTGCATAACATGATTGTTGAAGGAGAATGAGATGCATACAATTGTAATGTTAATGTTGATTATGATCAAATTGATGAAGAGATTTCAAACGTTGACATATCTCATGGTGTTCCTCCCAACTTTACTACATACCTACAAACAAGACGGTATATGCATACAAGAGAAATTCATCAACAACTTCAAGCAGAATTGGTGGAACATATTTGGGCATGTTTCAGGGACAACAGTGATGAAATTTAATTTTTCTTGTTGAATGTCAATGGATTGTATTTTGTCGCTTATAAATGTTATGTATTTTCGTTGGTTTAACTTTAACTCATAAATAAAAATTTAAACTATTAATATTCTATTTTTAAAATTAGTTATTTCATAATTAAAATATTTATAATTAGTTACTTAATAAATCATAAAATATATTTAAATGGGACCCATTGTGGACCCACAGATAGAGCCTCAAAAATCTCAAAGTGGGATCTACTATTAGAACAAAAAAGAGAAGAGATTTTGGAACACATGTAACACTATTGAATATACCAAAAAGTACTCCAATATTCCAAAATGAAACTATTTCTAAAGATACTCTCATGTTAGATGATTTGGGACTCAGGCTCAATATTGTCAATTAAAAGTCAAGTTAAAAAAAATCAATTTCTATAAGAGTGACCTTTGAAAATTTCTACCTCTTTTTTCCTTGGATTACCTAACTTTTAGTTGCCACTAGTATTTTTGACCCGTGCGTACGGGTCTATTTGCTCGTCTCCGCTCCACTCCGTTCTGCCAGATTTTTATAAATTAAGCTGATTATCGTAATGAATGAATTAAATTTAAAAAGATCGAATTTTTTTAATATCGATTAAATTTAGCCATAGGCTTCATGCACATTATTGCATTATGTAAAATTGGAGATGAAAAAACACGATACTGTAAGATTGGCTAATGTGAAATATAAAAGGCAAACGTTGTAAGATAAGTTGATAATGTTAATTAAAAAATATATGAAAATGAAATAGATGTAGTTAAGGAACACAATCAGCAAAAGCATTGTTGTTGATTCTGTTGACTTAAATAAATACACATGTAATCAACATATGTACCAAAGCATTATGTTGTGGGTAGGATCTGGAAACTCCATAATGAATTCAAAGTTGGCCTTCAATTGATTATGGGTGGCAAAAGTTCTCCACCGACTTTCGATTTGACGCTTTTCCGCCAATGATTGAACACCAATTTGCATTGTGTTTTTCCCTCAAAGTCGATGTAGGTGAACTCATTAACTTTCAGGAAATAGTACATCGTACTTGAGAGATCCTGGAAAAATTATTTTGATTGTTAGAATTTTATGGCAACTGAAAAAAAACCAATAAAGAAAAGAAAACACCAATTGTAAATTGTTGAACTTACAAGGCAACTGCATTTGACCTTGTATTTAGTGAGGAGAAGGCGAAATACGACCGAGTTCGGGTTTTGCTTATATAATGAATGCCATTTAGGAAATGCTTGAGTTTGAGATATGCTTTTATACACAGTGATAAAAAACATAGATTGAGTGTAATGGATCAACTTAATTTGATGGTTTCCTTGGAGTCCATAATGGTCTCTTATGGTTGTCTAGCCAGCAAAAATTGCAGGGCATTCATGGTTTTTGTTATAGTTTACCATATGATGTTGACCATTACTATCTCTTAGATGCCAGGTGTGTTTCAAATAATCATTCCATCTAATGGCAAAACTTTTGCTTATCTCTGCGTAAGGCTAAATTAACATATAAAAATGAATATCAAAACTTCAAATTACATAATGGATGGTGAAATAATTAACATTGTAAATTTCTAACCTGGTCCTTCACATGGATTGTGTTCACGATCTCAATGGATTTGCTTTTAATATTCATCATTGTAAGAGCCATATCATATAGGTTTAGTTGATTATCATCCATTGGTGCTAATATTATTCAGATAGAACAATAAAAAAATATTTAGAGCAATAAAGATACAGTGTAAAAAACAACCAACTCAATATGGCCAAAATACAGAGGATTGAAACAGAGTAAATTTTAACGTTTAAGCAACACGAAAGGATCGATGTTTGAACAATGATAAATACTTCAAATTTTTTGGAATAGAAAATTAGTTGGTGTGTGAAGTTAAAGATTGACCTGTACACACATTTCATGATTTCGTTTAATGTAAGGAAGACTGTTGTGCTCTGTAAAAGGTTACAGGAACAGTGGAGGTTGCTTTTGTGTGGTTTTGTTGACGATGTGTCTGGTGTGGTGGTGTATAGGAAAAGCTCTGTACTGTATGCTTGAATGTGATTTTTCGTGGATGAGTTGTTGAGCCCTATTGTGTCTCCTCCTAGTGCCCCTTTGATGGTGTGGCTTTTACACTTCCGTAGTTGTATTTTGTCTCTTCTGTTCATGCACTTCACCAATTTACGAAGCAATGCTTAGTCAAGTGGAAGGTTGTGAACCTGAGTGGTGAATGAATAGATTGTCATTTATGGCATTGGTCAGACAAATGGACATCTTATAATGGGTGTTTAGTACATGGCTGAACCACGTGAGGAAGAAATGTGACTTTAAAGAACCTTAAATTTGGTAAAATATTTTATAGAATCAAAGAATAATTGAACAATATACATATAAATTAATTGTTTTAAAGATAATTATCATAATGAATGAATCAAACAATAAACTGTGTTTTAAATCAATTTTGTCCAACTGAATTGGTCTAAAAATAATTTAAAATCATTCAAATTATATAATGTCTCATAATTGAACATTACGAAAGCACATTGTTTTTGTATTATTATTGTGGATCTGTTGCTGTTATTTTTAAAATCTATTAAATTAAAAGTAAATGTTTATTTAAATTTTGTTTTAAGATGATGTGTTTGAATTTGTGCACAACATTTTTGTCAATTGGCTTGTTGATCTGCTACTTTGCTTGACGTTCATTGATTTAAATGATCCAGGATCTTCACATATACCAGGTTGTCTCTTAATTGCAACTGGCATTGTTAATATCCGAGTATCCTTGGGCGCTACTTGATTTGGACAGTCACAATGTGACTACATATCACATCACGGATGGGGAACGTGAAGTTCCTGTACACTATATCCGCGCAACTTTGCATAACCCGGTAATGGTGATCGGTTTGCTTTAGCTTGGTTATGATCAAACCCTCAAATAAAAGGATGGTTGATCCGGGATATACACAACTTTAGATGCTTCGGATGCTTCCTCGACCGCGTAGTACGTACTTTTGTTTGGAGAGTCTGTTCCTTACTTAGCTAGACTTTGAGTGTCAAAACATGTGTTTTTTAAAATTCCATATTACTATAGTATAAAATCTAGCACACAAAAAAAAGATACCGAGTTAATTATGTCTTCACAGTAAATTGGGCTCATCTCGGTTTGGGCAGTGGGAACCTGAAGTTGCTTTGCACTATTTTCGTGCAACTTTTTACAACCTGGCAATGGGGGCCGGTTTTGTTTAGCTTAGTTATGGTCTAACCCTGAAACAAAGGTTGATGAATTTAGGATCTTTGAATATACCGAGTCGTCTGTTAATTGCAAATGTCATTGTTCATATCTGAGCATCCTTGGATCCTACTTGATTTGGATAGTTACAAGGGGTCCCCATATCACATACCAGCAATGGGGAACGTGAAGTTCCTTTGCAGTATCTCCGCGTAACTTTCCATAACTCGGCAACAATGACCAGTTTCATTTAGTTTTATTATGGTCAAACACTCAAATAGATTTGTGGAATCGAAACGAAAAATGGCAACAGCAGATAGAGAGAAAAATAATCAATATGTTTAACAACAAGAAGTAAAAACTGACAAATCAAATATCCACCATAAATTAATGGGTTACAAAGAATCAAATACACCAAGAATGTGGTTCACTCGACCTCTTCAACAATGATGATGATCAAACTACCTAGAGTGCTTCACTCTAACTTTCTCTAGAGATCGCTCATGTTAGTGATGTTTTATTATGTAGGATATGTTAATTTAGTAGATGGTACGGAGACATGTCCATATTGCCAGGCTGTCTGTCACGTGGTATGAACAAATTTTTTTAATCCGTAAAAAAGCTTGGTTCATCTTGGTCTTTCAGCATGATCACAAAAATGTTTGATTCGAAGGGCAAGGGTCCGCCGGTGAAAAGACTCTTTCGCCCATCGTAGGCCGGTACGCGATTTCCAAGAACCTTTTTATGTTGTGCTTGGACAAGCTTCCGTGATAACATCTATGGAAATCTTCTTCGACTTAATCTCAGGATTGATAAAGAACTATTCACACAGTAAACTGTTTCAGAAACATTATCTCTGTTTCTTCTCAATCTCAGTCGTCAAAAAGTCAAACAAACAACAGTACACTAACATTCAAACCAGAAAATCAAAGTCAAAATAAAATGATTAAATCGTTATAATGGAATGCTGGAGTTTGGTTGCTGAGATTACGAATGTCATTAAATCTTGCTAGAGAATATTTTCATTCGATACACATAAGACATCACTTGCTGTTGAACAATTGTACTTTCATCTACCTGGTGAAAATTCAATCATATTCGAGGATAACAATGACATCGACGTATAGAACAGATTGGAAGATCATCTTCTAAAATGTCTCGTTTCAACCATCGACGTTCCTTTCAGCGTCACAAGTGCTGGTGTCATGTCGCCATGTCCGGTGGCGTAATCTCTCACTTCAACGGTCAAAAACAAACTTACATTGCTTGAACCTAACCACCTTCATCACTGAAGTGAAAGATTCCGCCGCCAGAGATGGCGACATTGCAACAACCGGTACAACGCTGAAAGGAACGTCGATGGTGGAAATCGTACGAGACATTTTATAGCATGATCCTCCAATCTATTATATAGAAAGTAGAATCTAGCCGACAACCTCTCAACAATAGTGATGATCAAACTCCCTAGAATGTTTCACTAAAACTTTCTCTAGAGATCTCTCAATTGCAAAGCACAAAACTTGCTAAAATGTTCTCTCAAGAATGTCACTTGACGCTCTCAATTTGTCAGCGTCAAAGCTGCGCTCTGTATATCTATCGCATCCACCTTTAACTAAGGTATTTAAGGAGGTGGATTAGTTTTAGGGTCCTAGAACGTTCAATGGGCCTGAGCCAGCATTGGAGTGAGAAAGCCCAACCCAACAATGGGTGCAGTGACAACATAAAACACAGTCAAGAGAGAATGAATATACTTGTGACTGTACTTCTTTATTTATAAGGATGTTAAGTCTAGATTAATTGGTGGCATTTGGTGATTAGCTAAGATATAATGTTTTGATTAGACGATATATAATCCTTTACTTTTGAGATTAGGATAGCTATTTGTTGCGATCTATTTTGAAAACTGTTGTGCGCGTATTGATATCTTTGGATTATTGGGCTTTTAATGGGCCTCACTGTAATCGGACACCTCGCTTGGCCCACATCGATTTCGTAACAGGTGACCCCAACTCAGTTATCGAGGCTCTTAGACAACCAGGGTGAATTAGCAGACAATCTCCTATTCCAGTGCTACCAGGTTTACGTTTTGTCTTTTTTGTTGACATTGATTTGTGACCATGCCTAGTAGCGTTGGTTGATGTTGTTTCTGTACAATATGGACCCATGCATCTAAACGGAATTCTAACTGTAAAAACTTGAAATTTATGCGCAACAAACAATTTAGAAAAAGGAAAACCGGGAAAACACCCGGCAATGTTAATAAAAACAACTGACAACACAGTCGCCACAGTGAATCTGTTCCAACGTGTTGTTGAAGGACCCCTCCACAGCTGCAGATAGCTCAACCCTCACATTATCAGCATCAGCCTTGGAAAACGCTAGCTCAATTTCAGCATGCTTTAGTTTGTTCTCATTTTTGTCCAACAATGCTTGCATTTTTTCAAAATTCTTATTGTTGTTTGCATAATGTTTTCGTGAAGCCTCCAGGCTAGTCTGTAGCTTCACAACATCAATCCGAGCGCTGAGAATTTCCTCTCGGGTCTTGTTTGTTTCTTCCCTAGATGCTCCAAGCTCTTCACAGATGCTTGAGGTCTCTTCCCGAGATGCTTGAAGTTGTTCCCATAATGATTGAACCTCTTCTCGGGATGCTTCAAGTTCCTCATGAATCCTTATGGTCTCTTGCCGAAATGACTGGAGTTGATTGACAGATTTAACATACTTGCTATTGAGAGTTGCCAGACTCTGAACTAGAGAAGAACACTTCAAAGCATTAAGCTCTATAACACTCAACTCTTGAATCTGACAATCCGAGTAAAGAACGAGATTTGTTAAGCGCTTGGGTGTGTGGATAACATGGAAGTGCTCTTCAGACATACCCTTCTCCCAAAGAGATCCGGGCAATAACCCTGTTACAGTAGAAGAAGGGTTTGGAGTGGAGTCAGTCGCTTCTACCCGGGGAGAGGTTGGTGGATCAGACGCAGGGTAAATAGCTAGAGCGTTTTCCTTCTTGTCAGACTGATCCTTCTCGGCCAAAGCCTTATCCTTTTGGGGTGGAGCCTTATCTTTTCAGACATCTGAAAGATTTCGCTTCTAAGCCAGCACCAGTGGTTGCTGGACGTTTCCCTTTATTTAAAGCAGCAAGGAAAGAAGGGGGTGGTGGTAGTTGTGGCTGGTTGGAGGGGTTGACTTGCAGCTGGCTAGAGGGGTTGGGAATTCTGGAAGCCGGAGTCAAAGCGGATGCTGTTTGTTTTCCATCTCAAAAACTGCAACATAAAAGGCAAAGTCAGAACACAGTCATAAATAATAAGTAAAAGGGTACATGATCATACTCGATGGTGCGGAAAACCCGGAATGAGATGTGTGAATAAATGAAATAATGTCGAGATGGCCTTGAGCTTCTTTGTATGCAGCTATCCGGGTAACAGAAAAAGCATCAGCATCCAATAAATCCATTTCCTCAAAACGGTAAGAAGATGGAGGATATTCATGGTGAGTATGGATCCAATATAGGAGAAATTTCCACTCCATGTCCCGAGAATCAGCAGAGCAAAGGAAAAAAAGGTGTTTACTGGGTTCGGCGACAACTTTAAAATACTTTTTTTTTGAATTTTTTAAAAGAGTCTGTATATACACGAAAGAGCTTTTGCTCAGTAAGTTCCCGGATGGAGACCAACCCTTTTCTATTGGGGGGTTCCTTACCTGTCCTACCAGTGTGGACAGTAAAATAATAAAAGAAAAGAGGAACTATACAAGGGATTTGTAAATGTTCACAAAAATGTTCAAAGGCTTTTATGAAGGCCCAATTATTTGGGTGAAGTTGTGAAGGAGCTGATTGGGTGTTTTTAGTTAAATATTTTTCTACTCTTCTTAACTTATTTGACTTTTCTTTGACTTTTATTTTCTCATTCTAATTCAGTTTTTGTCTTAGGCAAACAAGTGGGCTTAATTGCCATTTGTTGCTTATTTTCGGATTTTATGTTCACTTGACCTATCTTCCTTGTGCAGGACCTACAGAGCTCTACAAAATTCCGAATGGAGCATATAAGTAGTCCTTGGAAAGATAAGGAAAAGATATATAAGTTTATTAAACATAAGCCGAGGCTAATTTTGTCATTTGGAGGGTCATTTTAGGCTTGGAAGTCAAAACCACTGCACTTGAATTTTGGGCTGCGAGTTGGATTTTTATTGGTGTAAATAGAATGATAAATTAGAGTAGATGGGCCTATTCATGGTCCATTCTTTCCTTCTGACTTAGTCACTATATGTTAGTGAATTAGTTAGTGAAACATTACATTACATTTTAGCACAAACATAATTTACATTATGCTTTAGAAATTTCCAGAATTAAAACCCTTTCTCTTATTTTCTCTCAATTGTTCTTCATTGTTCTTCATTTTCATTTTCTGTTCTTCCATTTTTGTGCACCAATTTCGTGGGGCTTTTATTGATGATGATCATGGGAGGCTTAACAATCAATCAATCCAAGGATCCAGTCCAAGCAAAAGGAAATTTGAGTTCTGGTATAGTATTTCAAATTCTGTGTGAATGTTCACTTTCTTCTTCAATCATCTATTCAGTTTTCATGATTATGAATGTGTTTAGGATTGAAAATGGATTAGGTTATGGATTCATTTCCTAATTTTGAATTTTAATCATAGATTAGTTGAATGATATTTCAATTGGGTTGTGATTTCAATTAATTTAGGAGTTACTTCAATTGAACCGCTTCTAATGAAATTGAATGAACTTTCATAACAGAATCATTATCTGAGAACTATGATTATTATCATTGCTTGGTTGGTAAATTGGATTGATGTTCTTTAATCTGTTTTACATTACCTCTTGTCAATTCGCATTAGCTTATACGTTTTTCTACAATTCTGCAATTATTATTGAACGCATGCAAACTGTTTAAAAAAAAACCCAACTGTTTATTAGTGAATTGAAGTTGGAACTATATTGATCGTGTCTTTGAGTCGAACTAGGTTAATCCTGTGCTACAGAATTAGCGTAGTTTAATTGTTTTGAAACGATACGACATCGGGATATCAAGAACAAAGAAGGATTGTTCCCCTCCCTGAAAGAACAGATAGGCTCGTCCTTATCGGGGGGTGTACGACAAAATTTTGCTGATTCCCAACAAGAAGGGCAACGACGTCTTCCGTTTTAAGGTCGGACAACGTCAAAAAAACTTCATGGGTTACCCATGGGAATTTAGAAGACATGGCAGGAGGAACAGAACCGGGATATGATTTGGCGGATTGAGATTCGACAACTTGTTCGGAAAACAGGTCCATAAATACATACGTTAAACAAATAAAAATTAGTAAGTAACATACCTAAAGAAACATATTTTTGATTGCGAGGAGAGTTTGAGGGGGTAGAAGAATTATCCGAGACAAGGATGACATCCTCAGGTTCGTCAGCATTCTTGGCAGAATCAGAAGCGTTACGCAGCAATGAAAGGACAATACTTGGCTTGTCAAGGCTCGGTCTAGGTACAAGAACCGGGTTGTGACGAAAAGACCCAAGCAACGACTCAACCATCGAAGTAGAGCCAGCCTGTATAAATATGTTGCTTTCAAAAACACAATAAAAATATGGTTCGAACCGGGTTTCAAAATTAGGGCCTGAGGAAAGGGCGATGTTACTTTAGGACAATGAAGAATTAGGATTCTTGATTTCAGAACCCTGAGAAAAAGGTGAAGGATGTATAGAAGCAGCCCTAATATCGAAAGGAATTTTGGTTTCAAGTAAAGGAGTTTTGTTTTCGGGATTTTTAACTTTCCCTTATCTGCTAACCCCACCAGTATGTGGGCGTTGTAGAGCTTTTCTCTCTCTTCTTCAGAAAGGGGAGAACCAAATAACCAATACCCAGTCCTTCGTGGAATAGTTTGGCGTAATCTTGCCTCTTCTTCGGGAGAAAGCCTCATTATAAAAGGACCAAAGAAATTTTTCAAAGAATTTGAACAACCAAAATAGTTCCAGCAAGATAAGGAAACTGGATGAAGAATCGTAATATTTGCAACAAACAAACAAAACCTAGAAAATGAACAAAGCTTGACAGTAGCCCAAGAACAACCAACAGACTACAATCAAAGTAAAAGCAAAAACAAGAAGTGTATGGTAGTGGAGGTACCTGTTTTTGCAAAGATTTGTTAAAACTAAGGTAGTGGAATGCTAGTGATGAAAGGAATGAGGGTTCAAAGACACAGAATATGTAGAAGGAAGAAGCAATGAAATAGAGAAAATCAAATGAAAACGAAGGGGGATATATATAGGCCCAAAAAAGGATGCAAAGGTAACCGTCTGATTAACAAGAAACGTGGCATAACCGTCGGATGTGTATGCAAAGGTAACTGTGGGATCGTGTGTTAAAGTCGCAAAACCGTCAGACGTGTGCAAAGCGTCACGTCTGAGAGGAAAAAAGTCCAATCAATTCAAAATTCATCATTATCGCACAGTATGAAATGACATAGCATTAAATGCGCGTGTATCGAAAGTGCAAAGCAGCGCGTCAATAATGAATTACGGCTAATGAAATGACAAGTGGCAAAAAGCAACTTTAAGAGAGACGTTCCCCATTCCTGATCTGAGATTTGTAGACCCCTCGTGAATGTTTTAATCTGGTAATTCATAAAATTGGGAATATCCGTAACGCACTAGCTACTCGAACGTTCACAGTATCGATTGAAATTCAGAAACATCCCGGAATGAGCAAAACAACCGGGAGTATACTAACCGGGAACAATGTTTTTAAAACAACTCGGCAGGCACTGTAACACCCCAAAATTTTGGAATCATAGTCAATTACTAGGATAAAATGTTAATTAGAGACAATACGGAAGGATCTAGGGAAAATGACGAAAATACCCCTGGATATTTTCTAAATAACTAAATTACCCCTAGGTAGTTTAGGAAGACATTTTAAGGAGGAAATCTTACAAATACCCTTGGATGCTTTGGAAATGACCAAGAAAAGCTTTAGGGCGACAATTACATACATACTCTGAATATTTTTGAAATGACGATTATACCCTTAGGATGAATGATGAAATTACCAAAATACCCTTTAGGTCAAAAATGACCAAGATGACTTTAGAAATTTGTGGGAACCTTAGTATTGGATAAAATACTTTTAGAAAACAAATTATCAACATGGTTGGTGGCAGAGAACCATAAACTATAATTTCTAGGAATTTTGGTAGATATTTTGAAAAGAGCTTAATATAGACTACCTCAGGTATCAGAAAACCTCAGGAAAATAATAGATACAATCTATGGAGTTTTCTCTTAATTATGGAGGGATAGGATTCCTAAATGAGTTAGCTTAGTAATTCTAATAATTCAAGGCAAAATGAACCAATAAGAAAGTAAAATTTAGTTATTATAGGTAATAAAGGAAAAATTGGATTGATTTGGACTACTAAATTAAGCCTTGACCGTATGATGCAAGATCAATGGAGGAAAACTCTAAGAAACTTAATGAATGGACACATGGTTGCTTAAAAGGCTAGGATACATGCCATTGGTCCATTTGTAAAGTAAGGCAATAATGAATTAAGAAGATTTTTTGAAGAAAACTTCCTCTTAGCTCATTTTGGATACGTAGACATTTATAAGCATTATTTCAAAGATCCCAACGGTCCAAAGTTAGATATGTGGGATAGAAGTATGCCTGTAAAATTTTAAGAAGATCCAACGGTTAAGGAATTCATAATGCATATTTTAATAAAATGGGTTTTTTAAGAATGAAGAAAAACACAAAAACGTAAAAGGTAGGAAAATTGGTAAAACTTTTCCTAGAAGCCTTGGCATTCCACGGGAGGACAAAGAGGGATGGAGAAGGGTGTGGAATTCTCAAGAATTTAGCCACTTGTAAGGTGGAAAAAGCTTAGCCAATAGGATTAAACCAAGTAAAAAGCTAACCATAATTACCCTTGGATATTTGTAACAAAAATCAAGCTTTAATCACCCTATAAAAAGGGTGTAAGACTGAAATTGGGACAGCTCTAAGAGAGCTTCAAACCGTGCAAAATACATCCCAAAATCCTTCCAATTTATTCCT
>PYAF01002986.1:339668-354343 GCA_007407185.1 Glycine tomentella | reverse complement strand
GCCTCTAAGTGTCTACGTGTTCTGCCAAAGTAGACAAAATAAAAATTTCCTTTTAGGCCTTACGGAAGCTTGATCATTCACGGAAGCTACGAAATCTAGCACAAAATGCCACTCAACTTACAGATTGAATTTCTAATAATCCCTTAAACGTTTCTATCAATCCATACACAAAAAATAGAAATATTGGGATGTTACAGACCCAATGAAAATAATGAACAGAATGACATACATCTTGGAGTGTTGGGTTATCGGGATCAACCGGGTTCGTCAACAGTGAAAACCAATGTCAAACAATTTGGCCTTGTTCTTCTCTATATCCCCTTGCATTTAACTGTTCCCTTCCGGGAATTGACTTGAGGGTCCATTTTGAGCCAACAAATACAAGGACAGAATAAACAATAATAGTTTTGTAGGATTTAAATAGTCAACAACACAACACAATACATAGATACCGGCTTTAACCTGAGTTATTGAATAATATATCAATAATACCATAAACCATACCTTCTTCGACCAAGTCTGTTTTGAACTTCATTCTCCGCATCATAAATATACAGCTGAGCAAATTTTGGAGGTTTCCCAAGCATTGGTAATAGGCTTCCAATTAAATGACAAGATCGTCCATGAATTCTATAAATCGGTGGACCTTTTCCATGTAACAAACGACTATCTATATTGGCACCGAAAGAGCTGAAAGAGAACATCATATTGTAACTTCTGATATATTATTGGTAATTCCTACTCTCACGTGATTGTTGTTCACATAGTAATCGTTGTAACAGTTCTGGTGGATCCTTTAAAAAAGGTAGTTGTATTTTTCCAAGACTATAACAAAGACTATATTTGCCATTAACACGTTTTTTATTTTTCCTCAAACTTTCTTCAGACCACATGGCAGCTTGGCAATATGGACATGTCTCAGTAGCATCTCCTAAATCAACATATCCTACAAAACAAAACATTGTTAAGACGAAATAATTAATAATAGAAGGTTATGCATATTAATGTAGACATGCAAAACCTTCATGTTGGTGGCTCATGTGTGTGTTATGAGTAGTATTCTGTTTCTGTTTTGATAACCGCTTACTTTGTAGTATGTTCCTTCGTCTTAATCTTGCAGCTGTAACATCCCAAAACAGTACACATAATTATTTTGACATTAAAAACATTGTGCTTAACTAAACACTTGTGGATACACAGACAAACCTGTAGCAATGTGATCAACAGAATGATGAATGTCATTTGAGAGTTCATCCTCAAAATCAGATTGCATTAAAATATTTCTTGTTTCTGCATCTAACACAATCTTAAAAACATTATTTATTTGCATCAGTATCACAGATGATTTAAAAAGATAAGGACAATGTGAATAAAAAGAGACATTTCCAACCTTCACTTTCATTGCTCAATTCTGTTCTGTTAGCACCATCATACTTATATTTGCACAATCTCTTTCCTTGTAATGTCAGTTTTCATTTCTTCCTTGCAGCTTTAGCATCAACCTTTGTGCTAATAATATCGTGTTCCATGTTTGAATAACCTGCCAATTTAGTATGATTGAAAATGTATTTAACATTGAAGGAATGTGAAATGAAAAGTGTGCTGAATAATATATCAATAATACCATAAATCAAAGTTGTTTCAGATCTTGACAATGGTTCTCAGTATGATCAGTCAGCAAATTTTCATTTGTGGACAAAGCTTGTCAACATGATTATCAAGTTGTGTATGCAGCAAAAGTATACCAAAGAAAATTTTAGTTACACATTTAACAAAAAACTTGTGAGTTCCACCATTACAGCTGAATCAAACGCCAATCACAACTTGTTATTTAAGATTTTGGCCATACTTTGACTTTTCCGTGAAATGACCTGTTGCTGTGGACAGTGAGGTAAATGAAAGATTTTGGCCATACTCTGACTGACCAATTATCATACATTTCAGCTAATTTTCAGAAAGTTAAGTCACACAAATTTATAGCTGGGATTTTGCATGCTTTTGCATTGGTGCAAAAGAATTTTAAGTTTACTTTCTATTTGTTTCTTGTCACTTTTAATTCACAAGTTACATCCTTATAATTTGCTTATCAAGTATTTGCCTCACCTCTCTCGTACCAACATGATTAGCAGTATGGGTAATCAGTAATTCGACATGATGAGTCTTGAATTTACTTATAACCATCAAAAGGTCTAGGCAAACTTAAGCTAGATATAAGTACATTTAGCCCATACTTTGTCCCTTGAATTGGTAAACTGTTACTATTAGTTGATTAATGGTGTGGTAACTTATTGATATTTGAGTATAATATCGACGTGCAATCACATATGATATTGACATGAATCGTTGAATGATATTAGCATGTCCATGTGCAATCATGAGTAATTAAAATTATTTTTTTAAGTATTATTATTTGAAATGTGTAAGTGTGATTCACCCTTTCTAACAATTTAACTTCCATTTATATTTATAACCACAGTCTTAAAATTATTATGGGTATCAGACTTATTTTATAATTTGCCCATCACTGACCACAATAATGAATAATTAGGCCGGCATCCAAGCTATATTAATTGGGTATGAAAAAAAAATTAATAGCTCCTAAATAGTAAAGATAGCATTGTCTTCAACTAAGGACCAAATCCATATTCAGACACTTCTAGTGTTTTGACATATCGTACGCCTCAATCGGACATTTCTATCAAAAGTTATAACTATTTGAAGTTTATATAATCAATATCATCATCAATGCATGCATGCGTGACATGTGTCACAACAGGGGGGAACACTCCTAATTTGGGCGTGACACAGGGGGTAACACGCCCAAATTAGGCGTGTTCAGTCACGCCCAATTTGGACGTGTTCAGTCACGCTCAATTTGGACGTGTCTAACTGCCCCATAAGCGTAAATAGTTTCAAAATAATCACAAATTTGTAATTTTTTCAAAAAAATATTAGATTAATTTTTTTGCCAGCTCAACTTTGATTTTCTTTTCTTTTCCTCTCTTATTGGTTAACATGACACAAGTCATCGTTTTATTGATGCCTGAAGTGCTATTGTGCTATTTTTCCCACTCATCAGACTCACCATTAATTATTAAGATGTCTAACTCAATTGATGTATGAATTATTGTAAAATATTTGAGTTTTATGAGAGAAAAAAAAAAAAAAAAGACTAACCAGTAACCGTCAAGTATATGGAAGTTCATACTAATATCCTTGGCTGTCCTCCTCAAACTTGATTTATTGTATATGAGGAGTTTGCATAAGCCAATGTGTCCCTAAGTTGTTTTCTTTTGTTCTTGATATTTCGATGTCCTTGATCCTGATCACTTTATGCTGGTCTTTTAGGCTCACCATTTTCAAATTATATATAAGCCAAGGACGGTTGAAATTAAGACTCGTGAAAGCAAAATGACTAGTACTATGGGGATAGAAGGTAGAAAATCTATGATAATATAAGCCATTGGCTTTGGTACTAAAGATGTGACTACTAATAAGTGATAAGTGATTCAAAAGTTAAATTACTAATTGAACTAATCTTTAGCATACGTCTATGCTGACAGAAACTAGCTTCTCTAATAAGGATGACTCAGTTAAATTACTAATTGAACTAATCTTTAGCATACGTCTATGCTGACAGAAACTAGCTTCTCTAATAAGGATGACTCAGTTAAATTACTAAATTTAAAGCAAAATTTTAAAGTGATAACTATATTTTCGAGTAAGGGTGACTTAGTGAATCATTAGACAATCTCGCTATTCTGGTAAGTGGTTAAGGTTCATAGCCACACTATAATAATAATGGCACTGTTAAGCTAATTCCACGTTCAAAGAATTTTAGATGTCATATAAAGAAAAATCTAACAAGTGTTATTGTTATGCAAAATAATAACCCAGTATTTGAAAAAAAAAAAAAAAAAAAAAAAAAAAAAAAAAAAAAAAAAAAAAAAAAAAAAAAAAAAAAAACGACAACATTGTTCGATTAGATTTCAACCAAGTCTAGTAACTCCTATACAAATTCCAGAATACATAACTTATTGCAATCACATTACCCTCAAAAATCAAAATACTTAGATAGAACTAAGGTTGAATTATTTTATATTAATTTTCAAAGACTATTCATGTTTGTTTCAAATACAAAATGGATTGGGGTCAGTGGATTTGTGAACAGAGGAAATATAGCTACCTACAACACAAAGTAGGCTGGGCAGGGTTGTTCTTCTCAGTTTGTGCTTTTGTCCCAAATTCCACTTTGGTGTCGATATTCACCATATTTTCTTTCACATCTCAAATTCCTGTTGTTGTTCTTTTTATTTCTTTATACGTAAGAAACATTTTTTTTTTTTTCGCAGTAGCATACCTCGGAAAGAAAAAGAACAATTCTTTCTAGGTGAAAGGATTCTTTTATTTTAGTTAAATGTAAATTAGGTAATATACAAATTATTATTACTTTTATTAAATATATGTACGTTATTTTAGCTACATTTTAATCATATTTAAATTTTTTTAAAACAAATAATTATATTAATATATAGAGATAACAGTAGCACAAGAGAGGATATAAGTTACGAGGGGTACGGTACCTAACCCAGCAACACACAAACGTTGCCAACAATACAGAATATACCCTTTGCCTCACTACAGAAAAAAACGTATGTATCCTAATTTTTACATGATTACAATAACACCAATAAACTAATAATAACCTGCTGCTCCTCGTGCAAAAAGTCCACCTTCCCTCAACCCAGCATCACCCGATAAATCACATTAAATAGATAAGAAGCATGCCATAGGAGTCGACCTCCACTACACAGAGGAAAAAGAAAATCCAGAAATAAATCTCTTGAGCCAAGACCAAGTCCAGAAGAGAATATCATCAATCAGCTTCCTTTGATCAAAAGGTTCTCCTTAAATATACTTTTATTTCTACATGACCATATATTCCACACGACAGAGCACCATACCATCTTCCAAGCTTCATTCTTCTTTGATAATCCTTTTAACAAGATATTGCTGCGAGAAATGAGTTCGAGGATCGCAAGGCACAGAGACGTGTAAAGGGAAAATTTCAAAAATAAATTTAATGAAATATTAATTATTATTTTTAGAAAAATATTTAATTATAGCTATATAATTCTAAGTAAAACTTTTTTCCAATATTCCTTTGTTTTATTAATTTGTTCTTGTAAATTTTTATTTATAGTCTTTTTTCTTTTCAATCATTTTTCTAGTTCAATCCATTTGGTAATATTACTAATATGTCTATGACTTGTCTAGTGACTTTTGAGTTTCTAATTAAGATTTTTTTAATCTCTGATCTCTTCATTTACTAATTAATTAATACCACTTGAACAAAATAACTTACAATAAAAATAATGTACTTTATCTAAATCTTTAAAATAAATTAGACATTTCCTATCATATTTTTCTCCATTTAGTAATATCCTTTGATAAAAAGATGAATTAAAATGTATATTATTTTTATCTTTTGGAAATTGTAAATCATTGTGTCTAATTAGACCTTTTTCTATCATTAAATCTCTAAATTTTTATCAATAATTTTTTATTTTCCTGAATCATAAATATTTTCAAGAACATAGCTCGGAGTGTTATTATGTTCATTATTTTCTTCTAATAAAGTATTTGCATGTAAATTCTTTTGTTCTTGATTGGAATTAAGACTATCAGTATTTTCAATGTTATCTATGGGTAATTGTTCTATAATTTTTCATCAATAGCACTTATTCCTATATCATGTTTATAAATAATAACAAATTTATCAATAGCACCATGTTGGGATTGAATTAAATTTTTAATTTTTCTCTTTTTTTTTAACCTTTCAAAACCAGATTCATATTTTTTATTTGACATTTTATATTATCACAATTCTAAAAGTGTAAGAAGAAAATAAAATGAAAAGACAATAGACTTTATAAATAGAAATGTTATAAAGTAAAAAAGAGAAAATGGGAAAACGATAGAACCTGAAAATCGAGAAAATTATACGTTGATGTTTTCTACTGCAACAATTTGAAACCAGTTATCCACTCTAACAATTCACTTCAAGTCTGAAGAAAATAATAGAAAGATGAGGAAAAGATTAAGAATGAAATAGTGAAGAGAATTATCTCAAAATATTAATTTTTATAATGTATATATAGAGATAAAAAAAATAGTCGTTATGGTACAATATTATAAATAGCTAATCATCAAAATAAATTTTCTTTCAATTAAAATCTAATTATTGACCACAAATTAATATTGTTATTAAAATCTTACGTTAGAAATCAATTTTTTCAATATATCATTAAAAAAAGGTAATACGAAAAGTTCAGTGGCCAATGATAACATGAATATTGAAATTTGAAACATTAATGATTGTATCTCATTGCTATTGAATATTTCAAATTTACTGGTAATTTAGCCATGAGTGTGACTATGATTGTGTGTCCCTCAAATATCTACAATATTATTACATACATACATCAACAACACCTTTAACCCAAGTTAATTGGGGTCATGGTAGATGAACTCAATGATAGATCGGAAAAAGAAAACAAAGAAAGAGAAAGAGAGATGGGAAGAAAAAGGGAAAATAAGACAAAAGAAATGAAAAATAAGCTAAAATAAAACAAGGGTGAAAGGAGGAGGGGAGAAATGAAGAGGAAATAACTAAAAAAAGGGAACAACTGAAACATAGACATACTAATGGGTTTAACCTTCCACCAAGCTAATATCTTTTCTCCACTCCGTCCTAAAACACATTGTTCACCAATCTATATCTCACTCTATTAGGTCTTGTTTAACTACCTTTTCCCAGGTGAGTTTCGGTCGATCTCTACCTCTCTTTGTGTCGAGCTCTTGGTAACAAACTCTTATTCTAACGGGAGCATCCATGGTCGTTCATAACGTGTCAAAACTATCTCAATCTATGTTCTTTCATCTTTTCACACACCGGAACTATTGCTACCTTTCGTCGTATATCCTCATTTCTTATCTTATCCATCTTTGTATAACCACACATCCACCTTAACATCCTCATTTTTGCTACCCCTATTTTGTGCTCATGTTGCCTATATGTTGGCCAACATTCCGCTCCATATAACATTGTCGGTCTTACAGTTGTTCTACACTATTAGTAACTTTTCAATTTGTGGGCCTAAAGGCACAGGCCTAATTGGCCTTATTGTCAACACGACATTGGCAAGGCAAAACAGATTTTACGCCGACCCAAGAAAGGCATTCATCCCAAATACTTGTAATCATGGGGCATGAAAAAAACATATGACCTGCATCTTCCACTTCACATTACAAAACTGACATAAACCTGAAAAACTATGAAGAATAACGTTTGTTTTTCTCAAATATATGTTGTAGGGCATAAGTAGGCAGTTTAAACATAGTCTCCTCACAAAGTGTTGGATTTTTGGTGGAGCCTGAACCTTCCAATTATCTGAAAATACTTTGTTTTGAGCACTGTTGATAAATGAACTGTGTAATATCTCATATGCAGGGTTGCACCGTGTACACCTAGAAGAACCCAAATCCCAACTCCAATCATCTCCACGAGACCTATTGGGAACTATATCCACTAACTCCCTTTGAAAACTATTTGCTAGCTCTTCTTCCCAAACAAAAAATTGCCTCCTCCATAAAAAGTCTCATTCCCAAGCTCCCTCAATGCACTTCCCCACCTTATCTAACATCTCTCCCTGATGGTCTGAAATAGAAAAAAGTCTACTATATCTATTTTTAAGAGACTCTTCCCCCACCTAAATGTCTTCCAAAAATCTAATATTACATCCATCCCTGACCAACCTAGAGATGAAATTATCAAACCCTTTCAAATCATTTTCCCCACCATATACCTTCTTCAAGTCTCTCCACCAAAGAGATGCCTTACTATCAAAACCACTTTCTACCAATCCTTGCCACCCTTGATATTTAGAATCCAACAAATCACACCATAAATTTTGTCTCCCTTCAAGCAAACCCCTCCTCCATTTCCCAAGTAATGCATCATTAAAAAGCCTTATGCCCTTCACCCCCAACCCCCCATGATTTTGAGGACAACAAATTTGGTTCCAATTCACCCAAACAATTTTCTCCTATCCTCCTTACCACCCCAAAGGAAATTCCTTTATATGGAGATCAACATATGTGTGAGAATATGAGAAGCTTTAAAAAAAGAAAAGAAAAAGAGTGGTAGAGAATAGAGGACCGAGATAATGAGGCATATCCTCTCGAGAAATGATATGTGCCTATGTTTCCACACTGTCAACTGCTTATTAAATTTCTCGATGATATGTCTCCAAGTCTCTTCCCTCCGATGATTTGCACTAAGTGGAATCCCTAGGTACACAATTGACAAAGACATGATCCTAAATTTCAACAATACACTTCAATCCATCTTCACCAGTGACCCCAAAGTAGCTCTTATGAAAATTAACTTTCAACCCTAATGCAAGCTTGAAACATCTCAACATACTTTTGATAGTCATCATGTTCTTTAATGATGCCATGTATCATCCCTGATTTTCAACTTCTCAATGACTCACACACTACGATACTTCGCATGGTGACACTTCACTCAACTTCCTTATTGGTCAGAACCCTCCGTAAATAACTCATTTCGAGACTTTGACAATCTGCTTCAACTACTTTCAGTATGAATGACTATCCCCACAAACCAATACGAGACTTTTCTACATGTTTTATCCTCACTCACACGCTTTCTGAAATGGTATCATTTCATATTGGATAAGATTAACCTCCACATTATCTTTTCCCACCAAATAGTCGTCATACAAATGATTTCTCTTTGCTTTTCTCATAAGACCACTCAACCCTTCTGCTACCATTGTGAAAAGAAAAAGGTGCAAGCAAGTCATCCTGCCGAAGGTTTTTGAAGATAGAGATTTCCTCAGTAGGACTACAATTTACTAGCACGGACACTCTACTAGATACCAAGCACCCCCTAATCCACCAAATCCACTTGTCATCAAAACCCAACCTCTTGAGCATATATAGAAGAAATTTCCAATTTAGTAAGTCATAAGATTTTTGATAGTCAACTTTAAAGATCAAGCATTTTTTCTTTTGCCTCTTGGCATCATCTACCACCTCATTATCCATTAGCACACTATGAGGTAAGTGTCTACCCTTAAAGAAATCACTTTTCATCATGCATTCTAATTTGTATAGAACTTATCCCAACTGTCTTGTAAGGAGTTATGTTACCCATCAGAACATTACCACCAGATTTCTTCTAATATGTCACAAACCAGTTTCGATGTGGACTCATATGATAAGAACAACTTAAGTTTCAATATTCATTGTTCAAAATGATGTTGTGGTTGATCAACAATCTAGAGTACCAAATCATCTTTTAATGAGGAATTACTTTGAACAACGACTGCTAATATCATTTGGATCAATTTTCCCTTCTTGAATCCTTTGCCTTTCTTCCTTTTTGTCCTTTTGCAAAATTGTTTACTGATAATCCAAAGGCAGAGACTTCATCACCATTTCCAAAAGCTTTGTGTTAAAGCTCTCTTGAATAGAGACTGGGCTTGACTTCCTCAAGTGTCATGAAATCCTTTCCAACACTTAGAGAATTCACAAATTTTCATATGAAGAGGGGAGGCTAACATAATCATTGCAAGGTCTCCATTATTTTATTTGACATCAATGTCATGGAGCCCTGACAAGATAGAGTTTAACTCATCTAGATGATCTTTCATAGGCGTACCTTTCTTCATACGGTGGCCAAACATACGTCATTTTAGCAACAACTTGTTGCAGATTGATTTTGTTATGAAGAATTTCTCCAACTTGAGCCATAATGCAAAAGCAGTGTCTCTCAGAAACTTCATAAAGAATTTCATCAGAGAGGGAAAAAAGAATTAGCAAATGCACTTTTTCTTCTTGTAGCTCAAGAATAAACTTATCAGTCTTCATCGTTTGGCCAGAGAAAGGTGCCCAATTCCCTTGTTCTTTCAACAAGGCACACACCTTGATATGCCAAAGATTGAAGTTGTTCATCCCTGTGAATTTCTAAATCTTGATTGTGTTTACCATCTTCTTGATTTTTGAACAGAAATAGAATGGTTTATCTTGAACCGGAGCTTTTAGATACCAGTTTGTTAGGTTTAAGATTGAGAAAGACATATTCAGATTAGGGAAGAAGAAATCAGATATAGGGTAACACATAAAGAGAAAAAATATTGTTGTTATTGAAGATCATAACAATGAAATTACAATGTGTGGATTCTAACTAACTCCTTTATATAGGAGTGTAACAAAATGAAACAAAAATAACAGAAAATGGTTACAATCAGAACTTGTTATTTGAACCATCTAACAACTAACTAAACAGACTGGACAATACATTATTAGACACGATTGGATGCTCCATTGGATAGAAGACAAATTCTAGCATAGAGGACTAAATTGGATGATACAAATAGTGTTGTCTGGTCACATCTTTCAGTGTCGTCCAGTCACCTTTTTCGTCCAACAAACTATAAAGAAAATATAAAGACAACATTCTCCAAGGAGCCAAACAAACATTGGAAATTGCTATATGTAAAATGATTATATATTCAAAATTTATTTATATAAAATGAGTAAGCCTTTAATCTTTAATTTGGTAATTTAAGCATTCTTATTACATTATTCCTAAAAATTTATTGTGAATTTAAAATTTAAAGAATTAAATTACCATCATATATATATTCAGTTGATAAAGTAAATTTATGATATAAAGGAATAAGTTTAGTTATTATTTTATATTTTAAAGAGGACAGACAAACATAATTGGTGTGTGTGTGAAATGAGTATATTTTAATAATGAAATAAGTAAACATTCAATTTTAATTTATTGTGTGTTTGAAAAATCATTTGAGTTACATTAAATGGAAATTTTTTGAATTTCAATCCACAAATGTAAAAACAAATCTAAAAATGAATTAAAATTTAATTGAATGTGATGTAGATGGTAGATAAGTTTATCTCTTAAGCATATAATTAAGGATTTTATATCTAGTATGTACATATGAAAAAATAGTTGTTGAAAGAAGTTAACCTCTTAAATGAATTTTATTATTTTGAAAAATTAGTCATTGACTTATGATAGAAGAATCCTATGTCCACCCACTAATTTTTAAGCACATATTTAATTTTAAAAAAACTTAAGACTATGATGCTAGTTAACCAATGTAAAAATGTTTATTTTTATTGATCAAATCAACGCAGTTGATGGAAAAGGGTATACTTGCAATATTTGTAAATAACTGGAGGATCTGATTGAATTTTTTTAATAATTGAGACACTTAATTAAACTTTTAATTATAATTAAAGAATGAATTATATAATTAAGCTTTTTAAAGAATATAATGAGCTAATTATATTAATAAATAATTAAATTTTTTGCATTAATATATTACTTTTATAGTTTCAAAAAAATAGAATTTATGTTCATAATATATATTACAAAATCAGGTTCATGCATAATCGTACATTAGACTTAATCAAAATTTAACAAACCTAAATACATTTAATGAAGAATTTAATTATTCACATTAAGGATATTTATTAAATAATTTTAATGTTCCTAATACTACTAAATTTGAGAAAATATTATATATTTAAAATATTTTACCAAAATGTCTATAAACAAATATTTAAAACCTAAACATGGTTAAAACTTTCATGGACGTTGTTAAATAAAATTGATTATTCATAAACTTAAAAAATATATCTAACTATATAAAAAATCCTTTTTAATTATTATTGACTACAAAGCATATTATAAAGTAACCAATTTAAACTTTTGTATTTTTAGAGTTATATTATTCTTTCCAACTTTGTCCTAAATTAAAGTTATAAAAAATTGTCAATGTTTATTAATGCTTACAAATGAATTGTGATGTAAAAAATTATTATTATTTTAAATAAAATTGTCTAACAATAATATTTAACAAAAAATTAAATTTCTATTTTAACAATTTTGATAATTATTATTTTTGTGTAGTTATTAAGGGTCAATTTTAATATATATTTCCTTCGTCTTTTTTATTAGGTCCTTTTCAGAAAATTATTTCTTTTATATAAGACTTTTTTAATTTTCTTTTGTATTAATTTTTTTAAAGTACCCTTAATTTATCAACAAAAATTTTAGCCAAAAATAATAAATGTTTAATATTAGTAAAACTAACTCTTTCTCTTATTGGAGAAAATGAGTATCTATTAGATGAGAAGTAATCAAGTAGAAATAGAGATGATTAATTTAAAAAAATGTAAGCGTAATTTTGGAAGAAAATTACAAGTTATTGAAAGATTTAAGGTTGCTAACTAATAATATATTGTTTTTCATACCTTATTTTGTGAGCAAATTATCTTAACTTTTATTTAGAATTTTCATTCATAACTGTTGTTTTTGTTAATAAATTCTATAAACTGGTCATAGAAACTTAAAAAGATAGCTTTTGTGTAAATTTGAATGTTACAAGAGTAGATTTTGATCATCCAAGATTGAAGAACTGCATAGATGATCTTGCCACTACGAGATGTGTTTTTACCATAGTGAAACAAGACCTGATAAACTAGAAATAATGAAGATTTGTTGTAATGAAGTTGATCCTTGGCAAAATGATTCTATAAAGCTGAAGATCTTAGAGTAATAGTTTCACCCCCAACAAATAAGGTCCAAATGTATGGAGATCAAGTGCAAAGTCCTTAGTTTATAAGTGTAAATTTGTTGCAACAAAAATCCTCTAAGGCACAAAAACTTAATGTAATCTTAGCTATGTATAAAGAGCTTGTAACATCATTTGTAAATACTTTTTGGTTAATTTGTGAATTCTGAGAAATAGAATCCCAAACTCTCTCTCTCTCTCTCTCTCTCTCTTTTCTCTCATCTCTCTCTCTTTTTCTTTTCCTCCATCGTTGCTCTTTAGAGGTTCTATTTGAATCACAAACTTAATGTAATCTTAGCTATGTATAATGAGCTAAATTTCACAATTGTTGAGTGATTGAAGTAGAATTCAAGTATGTAATCTATGATTTCTTGTCAACTCTTGTAATTAATGTGATCTTATTTCAGTTCTATACTTAAATACATGTTAAGAGTAATCAACCTAGCTTTAGGAATTTGGATTGTATGGAAACAAGTTTAAATCCTAGATCTAAATTGAAATTAGGCAAGGCTTTGATGCCATGAATGGATCAAATACTTGCATTTGTAGAGATATATTGATCCAACTCTGAGTTTCTAGGTCTAAATCACCTAAGGAATTAGGGATTTGGCTTGAAACTCAATGATTAATTGCTACAGAATTAGGATTAGTCATTATAGTTTGGATCTTGATTGTATTGAACTAGGAGATTGAGTAAGAATGAGTTTCATATAAAGAATTTTATGGGTTTCATCTTAGCAACACTTTAATATGTTTGATTTCAATTTTTGCTCCAAAAATTATTTTTGAAAACCAAAAACAGTTTAGTTTCACCATAGCGAATTAATGTCTCGCTACAACGAAACATTGCTTTTCTAAAAATTGAAACTCCACACATCTGCCATAGCAAATTAACAACTCGTTGCAGTATATGCGTGTAAAAATTTGTTGATTTCCTTTATGTTGCACATAGTATAGGTGAATATGATAACTCTTATACTTATTGTTTCTTTCTACAAATTAGACAAGGTTCACTTGCCTGTTATGTTTGAAGCACAACACTAACTAAATTATCTAATTTTTTAAAGGATGTGAATTAGTGAAAGGGTCTTATAAACATACACTTTGTCTAAAAAAATGCCTGGAGAAAGGACACATGAGGGAGAATTACAAATTACTTCATTTGTCCCATAATAAGTGTTATGTAAGAAGAAAAAATAAATCAGAAAATAAGTGTCAATATAGGTTTTTTACACAAACCAAGAAAAATTAATAAATAGAAGAAAGAGAGAAATAATTTTGCAAAACTAACCTTACTATTAATATTACATTGAAAAGCTAAAGTGATACTTATTAGGAGTTTAGTGAAAAAAGTAATTAATATTACTCTAAATAACTAAAGTAACACTTATTTTTATACTCTCTCTATTCCTGTTTAATTGTCAATTTTTAAAAGATTTTTTTTTCCTATTTATGTGTTGTTTGCAAAGTTCAAGATCATATTAATTATATTTTTATCGTTCAAGATCATATTAATTATACTTTTATCAATTATACATTTACTTGTTTCCTTATCTTTAATTAATTTACACATGTATTTATTATGGAGTAGAAAGAAAAAAAGGTGAAATAGAAAATTTCACGACTATTTTATTAGAATAAAAAATTACTTATTTCATTTCTTAGTTTATACAAAAAATTCTTAAACAACAGATAAAAAGGAATGGAGGTAGTACTTACTTTCTCTTCTTACATTTGAGATAGATGGGTATACTCTCATCATCCCTTTTGTAAGACCCTTTCAACTAAAATAATTAATTAATTTAGTAAGTAACTTTAAATTTGTCAATAATTTGTAATGTTCTTTCAAAATTCTCCTTACTTTTTTAAAATTAGTAATCTCTCCCTTTTCACTTAATTGTTTATTACCTAATTATTACTCATCTTCTCCGATCTTAATAAGAGACATAATGAGTTTATCTCATTAATTTCCAACCT
>PYAF01002986.1:315365-328427 GCA_007407185.1 Glycine tomentella | reverse complement strand
CCAGGCATGTTGCACAGCACTAGATTTGTAATTAGTTGCCCTCCCGCACCAGATTTGTAAATAGTTTCGAAAGCGCACCCTATCGGTAAATATTTTTTTCAAAAACACCCTTTTGGTTCTTTTGCCTCTTCAGTTATGACAGCCTGAGCACCAAACAGGTAAAAGCACAGAACCTAAAATATTGAAATAAGTTAGAAAAAATAGTAATTTAGATCACATGCTTCAACAAAAAAACTTTTACAGCACCAGAACCATAAAATTCAAAAATCAAAAGGCTTTGAAAGAGAAATAACCATAAAGACATAAGTTAACAAAATCAAATTCAAGCCAAAAATTTAAACATAATTAACCATGATTAAGCTGTTGAATAGTTAAATATTAATGCACCTTATGTTTTCAGTGTGGACAAATTTTTGCCTCTAATGAGTAATGGATGGTAACCAACTATAATGAGATAAACCCAATACAATATAAAGCACTACAAGATAAACTGATAGGCTCACTAATTAAAAATATGCAACTAACATAAAGTATCATCCCCTCCCACCCTTTTAATTTTTTCACATAAAAGAAGTAGAAAAAGAATGGGATTAAGTAGACATAAAAACATACCATACACTTAAATAATTTTGAATAAAAAATAATAATGCATAACACAACACAGCTATGAAAAAAAATTGAAATACCTACAGAATTAGAAAGTAACTACATTAATAGACGAATGGGATTAGGCAATATCAATTATTAGAGAAACAAACTGTTCTGAATAGACCGCCAACTAAGGGACCAGCCAGCTCCAGCCTCTTATTGCCGAAATGATCCCTATCATCCTCGGCCCTCCGCCCAAGTGCACACAGAAGTAGCCGGTGAATGCAACATCAAATACCTACAGAATGCAGATTATGCTACATGTGTAAACCCTTGCTCAAAAAATGGTGCACACAAAACATCCTCAGGTAGTTTTATATAAATCCAACTCAACTCACTTAATTCTATTTTCCTTGGTTACACCTACAGTTGCTCCTCTTTTTCCAATAAAGTCAAGTGTAACCTGCAGTTGAGCTAAATTCATTAGAAAATAAAACAAAATTGCCTAATACTAATAAGGTAAGAGACACATAAGCACATTTGATTTCTGGAATATGTAAGAATGAGAAATTTTGTAATATTATTAAAATTTATGCTTATGTGATAAAGTGTCTTTTTTTTACATATTTATTGACTTGTGTGTTAAAGTGTTTATTTCATGTTCCAACAATTATGGAAAGTGATCACTATTTGTTGGAATCATCTTTGCTGCCTAAGTGGACACCATGTTCGAGGTATCAAATTACTTGCAAACACTTGTGAAATCATTAATTCTAGACTATCCCACCAAGGGGAAAAAGGCTTGGTGGTGGTTGTTTCAGAATATATAAGTTCTAGAGTTTTCACAGTAACGATAATATCAATACTATTTTCTCTCACTTTGCCAAATAAAAGTCGCTTTCAATTTCTGGTTTTCTATTTCTACCTAACCCATGATTTTAAAATTAAGATATGGAAAATTTTGAATGGATAATAGAATTATAATAGTACTGAAAACCAAGTTCTATCGTAGTATTGATTAAAAGTTTTCTGAGTATTATTTACCTATAGTTCCACCCAATTCAATGACACAAACATCAGCTGGCCCTTCTTTCCCATCAACTGGTATGGTATCTTTGCTACACATTCTATCCACTCTTGGATAGCATCTGTTATGTGTGGAACAACCTACAAATAAAGCAAAAAAACCAAAAAATGAAAATCAAGGTCCCAACCACAATTTCAAATAGCTTCAAAGAGTAAAAATAAAATAAACAGAACAATAGAAATTTGGGTGAGACATTTTGTCAAACACTTCATAAGCAAAACACATTTTGCCAAACACCTCATAAATTTCAGAAACTGAAAGATGAGAGAGTGAACATGAATTCACAATTAAAATAGAAAACTCAAATTCTAAGCACAAGCTATATAGGATCGTTGAATTGATCAAGATTTAAGCTCTCAATGGAGATCTTCATTAAAGGAATCAAGCAAGAAGAGAGGGAAAAGAAAAAGTAAGTAGAAAAAATAGAGAGAAAATAAATATGAAAATTAAGAAGACTGTAAAAAAGTGTTTCCAAATTACTAAATCTGTTTTATAAATAATCAGTTAATATACAATTTATTTAAAAATATACAACTAAATTAAAATTATAGAAAATGATAAGGTGAGATTATTCACGGGTTTTCTCAAACCTAAATAAATCTGATGAAGATAAGAATGCTATTAAAAATTTTAATCCAAACTTAAACCTCCCGTACCTATTGTGAGGAGAGGAACATGAAGATTTGGTGGAGAAGGCGACGCGGCAGCGGCGCGGAGGTTGCGGCGCAACGACGGCGAGAGGAAGAAGGAAGCGTATAAGAGAAATAGAGAGAAGGAAGTTTCACAGCCCAGCTCCCCCGCTTGAAAGCCCACCACCAACTACTGACAAAGCTTGTGCTTTCGTGAGAGAGAGAGAGAGACTGAGTTGTGAGTAAGGGATAGCAGACTTGTTGAAAGCTGCAGAGAACACGACGTGTGGACCTCATTTCATAATAGGGGTGTTCGTAGGTACGGGTTACCTGTGAATCCGAATCGATCCGAACAGTTTAGATTGGATCATTTATATATTTGAGTCAAAATTGAATCGAACCGATCAAAATCGTTCATGTACGGGTTGGGTTACGGGTTTAGATTTACAGATCCGTTAATTCGATGACCCGATCCGTGAACCCGTAATAATAATATAAATTTTATTATTTATATATATATATATATATATATATTAAAAATTAAAAAAATAATTTGACAATAAAATAAGATATGATATTGTAAATGTTTAAGATTGCATTCAAAAATAAGATAGAATATTTTTTAATATTGCATTAAAAAAAAAAGGATAGAATATTTTTAAGATTGCATTGCATAATATAATAAAATATCTTTAAGATAGCATTGGATAATATGATAGAATATATTTAGGATTGCATTCAAAAATTGGTTAAAATCATATCTTTAAATTAGTATAAATAGAAACATATTTTGGTGTTCATGTATGCATTCCATTCCAAATAATATTAGAGAGTTTATGTTTGCATCATTAAGAGAATTGTTGTGAGATCATATAGAAGCGTTTGACAAGTTTGATTCTTCAACTCTCAATCAGGATTTAAAGGTACCTACTTGATTAAGGAATATAAGCGTAAATGTAACTATTTTATTGTATTCTTCTTTTTGACTTTGGAAAAGGTCGCAACTGGGAACTAGGATACCAGTTTTGTTTTTGTTCTTGATGAATTGAGACATGCGACTTCTGGCTGACTGGGAAACTAGGATACGAGTCTGGTTGGGAAACAAGGATATCAGTCTATCTCTATTCTTGGTGTATAATCATTAATCTCTTATTTCATTTTTATATTTGTATAAAATATCAATTAATTTTTGTGCTAACGGGGTTGTGTTTAAATTTTTAGAATTGTTTGGTTTGGCTTTAAATACTGCTAATATTGGGTCTCCAAGTGTTGAAACTGTCAGTGCTGGAACTTCTTAATGTATTACTTTTAAATATATTGTTATTTGTTTCACCTTTTTTTATATATATTGTTTACCATGTTTATAATATTAATGAATCATATTTTTTTTATTTGTTTGTTTCAGCAAATATGGTTGCAACAAAATTGATTATAACAAAGCTTGGTTTGTAAGATTCAATTGTGATTCATATTATTATAGTAAATATTATTCACAAATCTTTTGTTTTAATTTATATTATAAGTCTATTTTATAATATTATGTTGATGGTATTAAATGAATCAATTTTACTACTTTCATACATTTGATAATATTGTGTTAATTGTATGAGATATTTGAAAGAATCGTGATATAAAATAGTAGTTCTAAAAAAAAGTTAAATGGATAACCCGGTGATCCGAACCGAACCGAACTGTTCATGAACGGGTTGGGTTGGGTTGGGTTTCAATTTTTTTTTTCTGAAAATCGAACCGAACCGAACCGATCAAATTTGATTGGGTTGGGTCCTAAATTTGGCCAAAACCGATCCGAACCGACCCACGAACACCTCTACTTCATAAGCTCAGAAGGTCACGAAGCTGAGGAGTGGTGGAGAATTCGAACCTGAGAGAAACCGAGAAGAAGCTGGCGAGCAAAGGTCCGAAGCTAAGAAGGCACCAGAAGTTGACACGTCATCAAAAAGAGTAGTTTTATTACTATATATTATAGATTACATGTGAGGATCCAATTAAAAAGTAAATAAAAACTAAAAGACTCAATTAAAAGAAAAAAAGTCTTTTAATAACAATGTAAAATAATTTTTTCTAGTAATATTTTAAAATTAAATTGAAAATTATATACAATTAAAATTCAAAGACTTTTGTCGAGTACTTACCAAAAAATTAATAAATTTATTATATATAATTGCTTATAAATAATAATAGTGAAAAATAATTTTATACTAATAATTTTTAAATTAAATAAAAAATTAATGTAGTATTTATATTTTTTAAAAATTGAGTTGAGAAATGATTAAAATATTATTAACACAATTTCATCCAACTGTTTATATTTGATTAAATTACTCATACCTCCCTTGAAATTTAAAGAAATTACACATGTCTTCTCTCATTTTGAAAAACATACAAAAGGGCTAAAAAATAATGTAAAAAAGTTGAAAAATTTGACACTTTCTACAACAACATACATATAGATTCAGATAAATCCGAACCTAGCTTTGGGAAAAAAGTAACAAATTTAAATTTTGCGAGTAGAAAAAATAGATTTTTTTTTTTTGCAGTGACGGATTTGAAATATTTCCATATTTATGATGACGAAATATATATTTTAGTATTTTTTAATCAAAATTGTCAACATACATGACTTGTTATTGTTAAATATTTAGGAGGTTTGTATAGGTTTTAAAGACAGAAGAAAAACATGTGTAATTTAATTAAATATCAAGGGAGACATGCATATGTTTTACAAAAGGAGGAGAGACATATGTAATTTTCTTAAATATGAAAAGTACATAACTAATTATTTTTTGTTCATTGGTGATTTGTTAAAAATTCTTGAGATTAGATCTTAATTTGATCTGTTTTTGGTACATTAGATCTCACACTGATCTGATTCCAAGTTTTAAATAAAAAAACTAGTAGGTTATCTATGCGATTACACGAGTCACATTCATTTTTACACATGTTTTAAAATAATTTATGTATATATTAATGCAATATATATATTAAATTTATAATTAAAATGAATAACCATGACTTAGTATATTTATTACTTTATAACCATAAGTTTAATCATAATTATTATTCTACCAAAAGGATATAATTTAGTTGGTTGAGCAGAGTATGTGAGTATTATAAACCTCCTTGTACATATCTTTGATTTCTACGAATAAAAAAAGTCACAATTTTTGGTTTTATTTCCTTTCTAATATTTTTATAGAAAATTTCTATTATTTCCTTTCAATGATTATTATAATTACTTGTTAAAATACGAAAATATGAGTGTTTAATTGTATGTATTTGTTTCTATTTGTTTAACAATTATAATTATAATTTTAATACTATTATAAAATATAATTTTAACTTTATTGATTTTTTACTTAGTGAATTTTATAATCTATAAAAATGTTGCCCATGTGTATTTGTAAAAGTAGTTATGTAGAATTTTTTTCTAGATAAACATATGTAACTTATAGAAAAGACTCTATAAGAATAGAATAATAAAAATATAAAAAAAAATACATATAAGTTTTATAATATGCAAAAAAGTTGTCTGTATGTGTATTTGTAGAATTAGATAATTTTCTTCTTCTTAAAACAGATAGACTTAATTTATAGGAAAAACTATATAATATACGAATAAAAAAATAGATACATATTTTCTTAAAAAATTATGAATAAAATCATAAAATAAATATTTCATACTTTTACAATATTGTCAAATTATACCGTGTCTCTAATAGTATAATCTATAACAATATATAAGGCAATATCTTCTTTTGGTATTCACGTTTATTTATATAACTTTAGTCCTTAATTAAAATTCTCTTTCTTTGAACTACGGCAATATAGATGTCAATTAAAGGATAAAAGGAGAACAACTTTGAACACAAAGACTTAAGTGTTTTTTGTTTTAAGACTACTTTAAGCTTTAGTAGCTGCACACTCCTTGCATTAATGTTGGAAACTGCTCTCACGTACATTTTTTTTTTTTCCTGTAAACCAATATATTTTTACCCTTCTCCATTCTCTTAGATCATCGCTGAGTAAGTGCCCTCTCCCACTTAATATTTGTACAGTTTCCTTTCACATAATAACATTTAACTGGAAAGCATGAATGAATGTTTCTCTCATTTTATCAAAAGGTATTGCAGCAGTAGCCAAAAAATTCTAATTCTCCTTTGTCAAAGGATCACGAGAACATAATATGTGTGGAAGGGTATCTGGTTTTTGAATTAGAAGAATCAATGCGTAAGAGCAATAATATATCCATTTCATCCTTTTTGGTTATGTGGCATAATGACACACTCTTCTCATTTTCACCACTATCTATACACTCTAATTTCTTAAAACAAATTCATTTCATGAGTTACAAAACAATCATTAAATTTTTTCTATAACATTCTCTCAAGCAAGGAGTTTAAAAGACTAAAACAAATGTTATTTATCGGTTATTAAACATTCTCTCCGGTAACCCGATGTTGGTTTACACTTTTTCAACAGTTACTTATGAGTACGTCCATGTTTACATACTATTGTTTCCAACCAATCAGGGGCTACAAGAAAAAAAGTTACAACAAGCCTTACAAAAAATATCGAAGAAGGAAGACATTGATTTTCCAACTTACAATTTGTCAGTCTTAGCTAATGCCACTGAAAAATTTTCATCATCAGGTTTTCTTGTAGAAGGTGGATTTGGACCAATCTACAAGTAATAAAGAAAAATGATATCCAAAACTTCTATTTTCCATAAAAAATTTCTCTAACTTTCTAACAATAGTCGATGATTATTTTTCAGGGCTCACTGATAGAAGGGAAAGAGTTAGCTATGAAAAGGATTTTAAAAAATATGGACAAGGGTTGGCATAAGCATTTCAGTTTTTAAATGTTTAACTGCTACTACAACTGTCTGGCTTTGCATATCCTTTTTCTCCCACGTTAGAGTCCTTCTCACTCTATCTATGTATTAGTGATTTTGTAAGTTTCCATCCCAACTCACTCTTACACATCTTTTTATTTTTAATTTTATTCACTTATTACTAATATTGTTGTAATTATTTGAACAAATATAGCCAAAAATAATTTCATCTATGGAGTTGGAGACACAAATAGGTTCAATATATACTTCCAAATCTTTACTTGGGTTTTGTGAATCATTGAAATAACATTGACGTTCGAGTTAAAGACACAAACATGTTTAAACATCTTTCTATGGAGTTGGAGATTAGCATTGTTACAAGAACTTCATCTATTTTTTTGAGTATTTAATTATATGAATTTACTACTTAACAATTTTTACTTAGGTTTTACAGGGAAGATTAACCAATAAATGGGAGGCAAATTGCGGAAAAGGATTTAGGGGAAGGGAGGAGAATATTGATGAACTTTTCAATTACAATGCCTAGAAAATGATGCATCTCTGTTGGCTCAACGTATATTTTTAAAATTTTGGATATTGAATGACAAATGTTGATGGAAAATTTTGATTCTTTGTCTTTCCTATTTTATATTCAACTTTTGTTTTCCCTCCCTCCCTCTTCTCTCTTTTAAGTTTCTCTTCTTCTGCATGCATCATTGTCAACATCTATCAAGCCCATTTTGAATTTTTTTTTTTTAACTCATTTAATATATTGTATGTTGCTTCAATGGCTTACAAAAAACTCAATTTTTTGATTTGTTTGTGTTTCAACATTTGGAAGTATATCTTGAACCTGTTTATGTTTCAACACTTAAAAAAATAACCTCAGCAATTTTTACCAAGGCTTATATCTACCCAAGAAAACCTTTTCACACTCATTTTTTAATAATTTTTTGAATCTATCTAGTTTATTGTGTGTTTGTGTTTCAGGTTGCACCTGGTTGTGTTTCCCCAATTGAAAAAATAATCTCTAATTTCTAATTTTTCAAGTAAAATCATTTTTTTTTTGTGAGTTCTTGGCTGTTGTCCCTTTGATTTTTAGTTTAGTTATTTTTCATCCTCAACGTCTGTCAATACCAAGTTCAAAATTATTTTAATAATCAATGGCTCGCAAAATCTAATTTTTTTTGTTTGTGTTTTAACACTTGAAATGAAATGTTGCGTTGTCTTGAATAATAGTTTGCAACCAATGAAGCAAGGCTTCTATCTCTTAATTTATTTTCTTTCTCATTCATATATGGGTTAATCAATGGATGAGAAGGAATAATGAAATTTCCTAATTTCATGTCAATTTGTCAATGCTTAATCATGTTAACAAATAGTTTTATCTAAGCTATATGTGAATTTTTAATTAATATTAATGTTGCTTTAATTAAAAAAACTGATCACCCTTTCATGTTTAACTTAATTAATATCAAGTTTTTTTACATATCTAATTCATTGTATGGTACTTCAATGACTCATAAAATCCAATTTTTAGTTTTAATTTTTTTTAACTTATCTAATTCATTGTATGTTAGTCAATGTCTCACAAAATCCAAATTTTGTGTGTTTCAACATTCGAAAGGAGACAATAGTTGATTGTTTTTCAGCACTTGAGAAATGATTTTTATTCAATAAAACACAACTTTTATATATAATTTTTTTATTGAGTAATTGCCTTCTATTTCTTTGTATTGCACTATTGGTTTTTTGAACTTACCTAATCTATTATATTTTTGTGTTTCAGGTATATACTTGTATGTGTTTTTGCACTAATTTGTTAATTCCATTAGTTTATCAAATTCAATCTTTCTAACTCCCTTTTTCCCGTTAGAAATTAACATTGGAGTTGAGATTTTTTTATGAGCCATGACTCATAATAAACAGATGTTCAAACTATGTATGTTTATAATTATTAATGTCTTTTATTGTTAGTAATTTGACAATTTTCATTAGAGCATGCAAAATATTATTGTGTATTCACGTCAAATCAATTTTTACTTAACTTAATTTGAGTATAACTATACAATAATTTAAAAATTGATAGAACCATATATATTTCTTGGTTTATTTAAGGTGCATGTTTTTCTACTTTCATATGCAATGAAATTTAATTGTGTATATTAATTTAATAAAGTAAAATAAAAACTATAAACCATAAAGAGGTACGTATTTCACCACACACATTTTTGCCTCATTTTCTCCTTTTACCAAGCTTTTTTAAATCTATATTTCATTCCTAAATACTTAATTATCTAGGCAAGTAACTAATATATTTTTTAAACTAGCTACCCATTTTTTGAATTTTTAAATTATACCATTAATAATAAACTAATTATTTAAAATATTGGTAAAAATGACTATTTTTTATTTAAAAAATCAACCAAAATTTTATTTATGGATCCTACCTTTCCTAACACAAACTATTTCTTTTCTTTTATATTCACCGATTCCTAGCTCATTTGTTCTTAAGTTATACACTATTTTTTTTTCACGAGATAACATGTATAATCTATAATTTATAAACAATGTACATGACAAGAAGTAAATAATATAGTTAATATTAATAATTTTTTCATTAAAAGAGTATAGACATATTAAATTAATTAGCTTAATAAATTACGACATCGTAATAAAAATACGGACACATATGGGCGACAATGCCTATATTCTTGTCTCTATATCTGTATCTATATCTATATATATATATATATATATATAGATATATATATATATATATAATTTTAGTTTTAAGCACAAAATAAAATTTACTTTATCCAGAAAAATATATTAATAAATGTTATAAATATTTTTTTAATTAGTTTGAAGTAAATTTTAATATAGTTAATTTAAGTTATTTTAAAGAAAACATAAGTAATAAGTCTTTTATTTTAATGAAAAAATGAAAATATATAAGTTATTAAATTTGTTATTTGGAAAAAGGAAAATGAATGATTAGGATAAGAATGAAGGAGGAATTTTTTTTAATAAAAGTTGACACGTCCATTCTTTTTTAATTATTATCCAAATTTTGCAATGAATTTAAGAAATAAATATACACGTACTTCAATAAAATTACATGTACAAGTACCTCATAATATTTTTAAAGGGGTAACAGATCTAATATATAATATTTAGAATATATTATAAAGTAACAAAAATAGATTATAATTTTAGAGCATAAGATCATCTAATAAAAATGAAACTATTTTAGTAGAAGCTAATTTACATAAAACTCAAGTCCAAGTACTTAGACGATTAAACCATGATGAAGTTATGAAAAATATTCCTGAAGAATGAAAAATAGAGAATATATTAGAGCCACCAAAAGTATATAATACACATATAAGAGAAATTATAGAAGATGGAACAGTTATAAGGCTAAAATTGAATAGATCAAAGTCATTAAAGATAAATGAACCTCATATGAATTATAAAGGACAACCATCAAGATATTTTATAAGTGGATCAAGTATAGATTTAGATCTAACAGGATTAGATAAGAGTAATCCAAAAATATCTAAACCTGTATATCAAGATGATAATTCTTCTCCTCAATATTTTTCGACTAGATCTCAAGTTTTAAATGTTTTAATTAGAGAATTAGAACCTTTTAAAATAGATAAAGAATGAATTAAACAAAATTTTTTGGCAGAATATAATAAAGAAAATAGACAATAATTTTTTAATATATATAATGATGAAGAGAGATAAAATTAGACAAAATTATTATAATTATCTGGAAGAAAATGAATTTAATGTTTATTTCTTTGATTGGATTTTTAATAAAGAAAAAATAATTAATCCTATAATAGAAATACAACTGTATGGAAAACTAGAAAGGATAAGATTATAGAATCAGAATATCCTCCAACTAAAGGAGTAAAAATTAATATTGCTGACCTAGAAACAGAAGCTTCACCTTTTAAAGATGTGTTAGAAGAAAAAATAATAGAAATAAAAGATATTGAAAAACTATATCACCAATTAAATTATTCTAATATTATGTTTGTACTATCTCTACCCATTTGACCAGAATAGAAAATAATTTACAAGAAGAAAGTAGTTTTGATAATAAATTAGTAAAAAAGACCTTAGATAAGCCAATATATAAGATAATGAATGTATCTCAGAAAGATTTGGATTCTATAAAATTAGGAAGTAATATAGATATTAAGATAGAAGAAATAAGGAGAAATTTAGAAAAATTAAGTATAGAGAAAATTTCAATTAATACTTTAGAAAGAGATGATAATTTAGAAATTAATATATTAAACAAAGGATCAAACTATTATCCTAAACTTAGAAATTATTATTCTAGGTCATCCCCAGCATATGTACAATTTGAAGAAAGAGGAGATATGTGTCAAAATGTTTATTCAGGAACAGAAATTGCAGAATGGAATATAAATGGGATGAGTGAACAAATTTTAGATTTAACCTGTCAAATGAATATGGCAGCAATAGCCTATAAAACTAAGGGAATTACTGATAAAAATACAGCAGTAGCTATAATACAAGGATTTACTGGTCAATTAAAAGGCTGGTGGGATAACTTATGTGCAGATGAAGATAGGAATATGATATTAAATAGTGTAAAACAAGAAACTCAAGAACAAGATTCCATAGCAACCCTTATCTTTACAATAATTCAGAATTTTATAGGAGATCCTAATATATTCAAAGATAGAATAGGTAGTCAATTAAATAAGTTATATTGTCCAACAATGTCTGATTATAGATGGTATAAAGATACGTTTTTCTCTAAAATAACATTAAGAGAAGATGGATATGCAGGATATTGGAAAGAAAAATTTATATCAGGATTACCTAAACTCTTTGTAGAAAAGGTTAGGATAAATTTAGAAAGACATTTTCAGAATCCTATACCTTATGAGAAATTAACGTTTGGTCAAATACATAATATTATAGTAGAAACAGGATTACAGGTTTGTACATATTTTAAACTCCAAAATAAAATGAGAAAAGAAAGTATGACTAATAGAAGAGAATTAGGAACTTTTTGTCACTAATATGGTATAGAAATGGTTAGGACTCCTAGTGCTCAAAACAAAAAGAAGCATAGGTTTATAAAAGAAAGTAGGAATTATTCTAAGAAAAAGTATTATAAGAAAACTAATAATAAATATGAACCTTAGTCATATAATAATAAAAATTATAGAAAACCTTATAGGAAAAGTTACAAAAAGACAAATAATTTTAAGAAGAAAAATGTTTGCTGGAAATGTGGAAAACCAAGACATTTTGCTAATAAATGTATGGTTCAACAAAAAATTAATGAATTAAAAATAGATGAGAATATTAAGCAAGAATTAATGAAAGTTGTTTTAAACTCAGAACTAAAAGATTCTTATACAGAATCAGGTTCAGAATCCGAAGAAAACATAATATACCGATTAGATGAAACTAGTAGTAATAACTCCAATAGTTCAAAAGAAGAAGATAATTGTTTAGGTCCAGATATATGTACTTGTAAAGATTGCAAAACTATAAATATGTTAACAAAAGATCAAACTGAAGCTTTGATTAATATAATAGGAAAATTAGAAGATTCTCCTATTCAAGAAGAATTTATAGGCCAGCTTAATGAACTAATAATAAAAGATGAAACAAATAGGGAACCTATTAGGGCAGTAGATATGAAAGAAATCTATAATAGATTTTTACCAAGTAAACAATTTACTTTAAAAGATCTACAAGAGGAAATAAAAATTCTTAAACAAGAAATAAGAGAATTAAAACAGAATGATATAACTTTAGAATATAGAATTTTAGAATTAGAAGGAAATAATATCATAAGATCTCAAAAAGATAACATGGCTAGTACATCAAGATCTGAT
>PYAF01002986.1:274710-315265 GCA_007407185.1 Glycine tomentella | reverse complement strand
CCAAGTAACTGAAAAAGGATTAATGACTTAAGTAATAGGAAGAAAAATTATATTTGAATTCATAAATCTTCCTAGGTAAAGAGAGTTAAATATAGTAAAAACTTCTTCAGTAAGTTTAATTAAAAATAAAACAAGACAAATAAATATGTTAAATAAAGAACTTCAATATAAAAGAATTGAAGAACAACTACAGAATAATATAATTAAAGAAAAGAAAAATAAGCTCGAAGAAAAAATTAAAAAGAAAATATGTGAAACATATCCTATAACATTCTGGCATAGAAAGAGATATGAAATAAGTTTGCCTTATATTGATAATTTTAATGAAAAAGATATTCCTACTAAAGCAAGACCTATACAGATGAATCAACAATAATTAGAATATTGCAAGAAGGAAATAAATGAATATTTAGAGAAAGGATTAATTAGACCATCAAAATCTCCTTGGAGTTGTTCAGGCTTCTATGTAATGAAAGCCTCTAAAGTAGAACAAGGAGCTCCAAGATTAGTAATAAATTATAAACCCCTTAATAAAGTATTAAAATGGATTGATACCCTTTACCTAACAAAACAGATTTAATTAAAAAATTACATAATTCTTCTATTTTCTCTAAATTTGTTATGAAATCAGGTTATTATTAAATTTCAGTGAGGGAGGAAGATAAATATAAAACCGCTTTTGTAGTACCTTTTGGACATTATGAATGGAACGTAATGCCTCAAGGGCTAAAAAAATGCTCCTAGTGAATACCAAAATATAATGAATGATATATTTTATAAATATTCAGACTTTACAATTGTATATTTAGATGATATATTAGTATATTCAAAAAATATTAATCAACATATAGAACATTTAGAAAAATTTATAAAAATAATAAAAGAAAATGGATTAGTGGTTTCTGAGAGAAAAATAAAAATATTTGAACCCAAAAAAAGATTCTTAGGATATGAGATCTATCAGGGAACGATTATTCCAATTGAAAGATCAATAGAATTTACAGAAAAATATCCAAATGAGATTAAAGATAAAAAACAGTTACAAAGATTTTAGGTTGTATAAATTATATAGCAGAATTTATACCTAATATTAGGATTGAGTGTGCCCCATTATATGAAAGACTTAGGAAAACTCCTCTAGAATGGTATGAGGAAATGACTAAGGTAGTTAAAAAGATAAAACAAACAACTATAAGAATCCCTTTTCTAGGTATTCCAGATCCTTCATCTTTCTTAATAGTAGAAACTGATGTCTCAGATATAGGATATGGTGGTATTCTAAAACAGAGAGTCACCTCCGTCTCAAAAGAACAGGTAGTCAAATATCATTTTGGTATCTGATATCCTTCTCAAAAAAAAATATTATACCGTTAAAAAAAAAATACTTTCAATAGTTTTATGTCTACAAAAATTTCAAGATGGTTTGTTTAATAAAAAGTTTTTAATAAGAACAGATTGCAAAGTAGCACCTTCTGTTTTACAGAAAGATGTTAAAAATTTGATTTCAAAACATATTTTTGCCAGATGACAGTCTTTACTTTCTTGTTTTGATTTTGATATAGAACATATAAAAGGAGAAAAGAATCTTTTACCAGATTTTTTAACCAGAAAATTTTTACAGGGATCAGAATGAATAGAAAAGATAAAAAGCCTATCTCCAAAGATCAATATAGAACCCCCTTGGGAACCGATAAAGATGCAGGAAAAGAGATATTGCCATTGGCTAATACTGGGAATTCCAGGCTTTTTATAAATCCTAATCTGAGACCAAATATATTATCCAAAATAGTTAAAGAACCGTCTTATTCTTTAGAAAAAATAAATATACCTCACTTCAATATATACATACTTTAGTTGGTCCTAGAGATTTCGAGAAACCTAATACTTCCAGACCAACAGTTCCATATACTTTTAAAACAAACACTGATATTGATCCAGACTATTTAAAGAAAGAAAATACCCTTCCAATTATAATAGCAGAAAAACACTGGGTGAAACTTCAACAGTAGAATTAGCCTATAAAATCTTCCCTCCAGAAATACATTACCCTTGCTCAAAACCACAAAAGACCATATTGTTTTACGAATTCATATTAATTGATACTAATTCTATAGAGCTCTTTCATAACGAAGACAATGAAGGAATTCTTCAGTTTTCCAAATTGAAGATACTTAGAGTTATTTCAGATATTGATTGGGGACAGCCATTACATCAGAAGAAGAAATTTTCAAGAAATTTTTGTCCTCCAGAATATAATTATTATGATTATATGATGACATGGAATAATGTTCTTTATATGAAACCAGATAAACATTCCTGGTTTCTCTGGTTTAAGAAAAATATATCTTTAAAATTCCCAAGATGGTTTATTAAATGGTTTTATAATTATGGACTGATGAGAGAAGTTTTCCCCCAAGAAGTTAATAATCTGTATGAATTCTTTAAAGAGACTACATCTTTCGTGGAAGGATACAAATTTCTATCTTTTGTAGCGTCACAAGGTATAACTTGGATAACGGGATGAACTTATTGCTATTCCTGAGTTGATAATACTACAAATTTATATTATCTTTCAAGACAAGTCAAGATAAAATGGTGGAAGAAGTTTGATATAAGTTTGATAAACAAAGAAAAAATTATCCAGTGGGCTAAAAATAACAATAGCAAGATTCCAAGAAGTCAGTTAGACCAAGACACAGATAAAGAGGCATTATTTTTGGCTCAAAAAAGATAGATAATGGCAGAGCTGGCTACAACAACCTCCTAAGAAGAGTTTGAAGATCGTTTACAAAAGATGAAAAGGATACAGACATCTCAAAAATCTGTGCAGGATGAAGGTAGCAGTACGAGTACCAATCCATATGTCAAAAATAGAGATATGTTAGACTATTTCACGAAGGCAGAATTATCAGAATAAAGAAGATAAGAAGATAAGAAATCTCAAGAGCCAATGAGATTTGTCGGCAAAACTGTTGACAAGATAGCTGATACTGTTCAAGATACCTATCTATGTATATAGGCATGTTTTAGTTTGCGTGTTTTAGTAATAGTGCTTACTTTTATTTAGGATCACTACTTTTTATCATGTTACTGCTTATGTACGTCTTAAAATAAGTTTGAAATCCGACAAGAAAAGTTCGGGCTAGAATGTATCTATAAATAGATGTAAATGAAATAGAAATAGAAGGGGATCAGCCTTTACCATCAACCTTTGATTATCTTTCTCTACTCCAAACATTTCTTCAATTATCTATCGTTGTTTGATACTTCTCATCATCTTCTTACTCATCTACCTTCAAAAATATTTAAGTAAGTTTTCTAATAATAAATTCTGAAATTTTTCTACCTGTTGATTTCTTTCATATTATCAATATATATTTTAGTATACAATATCATGATAATAGTAATATTTATGAAAGCATAATTTTTGAATTTCAAAACATTTATGTGAGATATTCTATTAAACAGATAATAGATAGTAATAGAATAGATTAAATAAATTAATTATGATAAATTAATAATTATTTTTTTCATATAAAATTTTAAGTGAATTAGATTTTAGTGGCTCAATAATATAAAAGCAAACCTCATATAAAACTTACAAAGATTCTTTTAAATTACCTACACGAGATCTGATTTAAATTAAATTAAATAAATTATGACACCTTGAAGTTCTATAAATCTTCTCATTACCCCGACCTTCACTTCGCAATTAGGGTTCTTTGGTCCTCCCATGAGTCCCACCCCCCGTGCTGGCATTCTCAAGCCAGTGAAATCGGTGCGAGTGTCTTCGCCTCTGAGAGAGATACTATGAGATCTCAAGCCTCGGAGGCGTAGATACTCACACCTCTTTTTCTGGCTATCTCACCACTGCTCTTTTCCGCCGGGGTACGAAGATCCTTCTCCTCACAAAATTTCGTTCTTTAAATTTCACCTGTATAAGTAGATATTTTTAATAATAATAATAATTAGGTTTAAAGGGAAAATAATCGCTTCTTAATCCTTATTAATTCATCGTATGCAGAACGATTTGATTCGTGATGATAATGTATGCATCTGTATAGTCGGGTGCTCTAGTATCCAATAATTTGATTTCTAACAAATTAATATGTAGAGGCCTTCTTCGACATGAAAAGAAATCTTGAAATTGGGTTGTTAGGTTCCCCTTTTCTTTCACTGTTTGTTGGGTTTTAATCAACACATAAATCAATAAATAAATCTCATTTTTATAAACAAATTTAATTTCATCAATATGAGTTCAGTCTCTTGAAAGATATGCTTCTGTATACAATTACTTCACTTATTTTGCCGTGTTTATGGATAATTGGCAAGTTCAATGGTTTCCACACGTGTGGTTGTGGCAACCAACAGAATGGGTCAAGGGAGCATGCTTGCGTGGAAGCCTCAAGATTTCTTCTTAGAAGGTAACTTTAACCTTGGTTTTCGTTCATTTATGCATAGTTAGTCTTGTTAACCTTGTATTACTTTTTGATGCACTCTTCTGTTCTACTTTCATGGCCATTTTAGCACTTGACCATAACTTGACATTGAATTGTTTTACAGATACATGTTTATTGGTATTGTATTGCAGGGATTACTGCTTATGTTGCAATGTTGAATTTATGTGTAGATAGGATAGTTGATTGTGCCACACAACAATGCTATATGGACAATTATTTGATTTTTGAATTCAACAAAAGCATTTATTCAAATGTGATGAACTACAAAATCGCTGCAAGGCTGTGAGATTGCAAAATAAAGCCAAAGGGATTCTCGTGCACGATCTTTAAGAAATGTTTGTGGGCGCTACTAAACAATGGATTTTTATACGAAGAAAATTGACATTATCCTGCATTTACATTTACTACGAAAGTAGGTGGAAAGTAAAAAATTATTTTCTGGCCAAAATTATTATGTAAATTGTTAAAATATATTGAAGCTTATCAATGGATAGATAATCAAATAGGTTGTTATTATTTCTCATAGAGATTGTGACAACTGCCTCAGAATATCAGAATATGTTATTACCAGGATGACTGAAGATTCAGAACAGATGGAAGCAGAGGATTTACAGAACAAAATGATGAACTATCTTCAATTAATCATGTCAAGGGTTACTGAAATATCATTCATTGCATTGGTTCCTGCATAGGTAAGCATTTCTAGGACAATTATCTCTTATTGTTTTTGGTTTTCATCTGTGCCTTTCCAAGAATTATATATACAAGTGTCAAAAATGTTAAAAACCATGTTACAAGTATCTACTAGTACCTTGTTTGTTTTCTAGGTAATTAATTATACTATTAAACATATCAATAAATCATGTGGAGGTGTGCGATTGATACGTTGCTGTCATTGACTGAGAACATTCTTTGTTCCGCTGTGTGTGTGTTTGGGGTCTCTGAGGGTTTTGTTTTTCTTTGTTCAATTTTATTTTAATTTGTTTGTTATTTTCTGGGGGTAAGCTCCAATGCCACGTCCCTGGTAGCTATATGTGAGCATTGGCCAGTGATGCCATGATTGGGGGACCAAAGGAAGAGTGAAATTCTTTTGTTTTGCATCCTGGTAGGAACCTGCGGATCACATACGTAATGATCTGTGAAGCCGATTTATGTGATTACATTTATATCAAAATGTTTTTTTTTTTTTTTTTTTTTTTTTTTTTTTTTTTTTTTTTTTTTTTTTTTTACATTAATGTTGTTATTATGTGTGGGATGAAGAAGGTTATTTATGGAGGGGGAAATACAAATGGCTCTAAAATTCTTAGAGGATATACAGGGTTTGCAATTGCAAGTGCAGCAACTTGACACTTGGAGGTGGGTGAGCGATATGAGCGGGATAATAAAGTGGGGAATGCTTACAGGTTCCTTAATAGGGAGCTGTCAAATCAGAACCAGGATGAGGTATTCAAGGATATATGGAAAATTAAAATCCCTAGCAAAGCTGCATGCTTTGCTTGGAGACTGATTAGGGACTGGCTGCCCACCATGAAGAACCTTAGGAGAAGGAATATGGAAATTAATGATGACAATTACCCTTTTTGTAGAAGTAATGTGGAGCATGCGTCTCATTTATTCTTCAGCTGTACTAGGATTATGTCATTATGGTGGGAATCGATGTCGTGGATAAACATTGTGGGGGTGTTTTCGGTAACTCCTAAAGAACATTTCTGTCAACATTCCTACTGATACATCAATGGACTCAGACTACAGAGATGACAGACCTGGTGGATAGTTTTGGCCTGGTGCATATGGCACCATAGAAATAGGATTGTCTTCCACAACGACAGTTCAATGCCCAAAAGTTGATGGAGGATGCACTGTTTTTCTGTTGGACATGGTTAAAAAATATGGAGACTGGATTCGACATCCCCTTTCACTATTGGTCTAGTAATATTAGGGATGGATTCTGTATTCAGGGGAGGGTTTAGCATAGAGATTTTTCTTCTGCTGTTTTGGGTGTGAGCCTTTTTCTCAGCCAGTTCTCTGGCACCCTAATTCATGGTGGTTTTCATGTATTAGGTTGCCATAGTTTTGTGCTGTGATTAGGTTTTGTATACAGTACCACTGGTACTCTTTTTATTTCATATATATAATTACTTTTTCTGATAAAAAAAAATTGTGTGGGATGAAGCTGATGAGGATTAATTCGAATTGGAATTACCGTCTGAATGAATTTACATTTTGATGTGAATTTCTGGCTGACTGAGGCTTCATATTGGTTCATAATTGCTTCACAGCATGTTTGTGTTTTTTGTTGAGATGGCTTTTTACACTTTTCAAAGTAACGTTTTGCAGTTTTCTTTCTTTGTTAAATTGTTAATTTTTAAATTGAGTGTGACGTCATAATTTGGTGGTTTAATATTCTATATAGACATACTTGTCTTTATTTTGTTTCAACTCAAGTACGAAATAATGAACATGGTGGAGGACTTTTACTGCAAATTGTGTATTAATTCTTATTCTTATTTTTTTATAGTAGATTTAAGATTGAAAATTATACATGTTTCAAAAGATAATCCAAAATTGCAATGACATATGCTTACTGGATTTTATGTTGGAGTCTTGGAGATGGTGCTTATAGCTTACAAAAACCCTGTAAGCACCTAAGTGGCCTTCTCTTATTTGTTGGCCTTCTCTTATTTGTATTTTATAAGCAAACAATATGATACATGTTTGCTTTCTAGGATATATTAAACATATTAGTTATTCTCACATGATATATATGATAATTTATTAGGAAAGGAACACAATCTATCATAAAGCTATTTTGTTGTCTGATCTGTGACAACATTCAGATCTCCTATCTTTCTTTTGTTCATTTCTCTTTCGAGCTAGGCAAGTTAAGTAGATGAACGAAAAGCCATCTGAATTTAAATATTGAGGTGTGTTCTCTTTCGAGCTAGGCAAGTTAAGTAAATTAACGAGAAAGCCAGCTGAATTTAAATATAGAGGTATCTCACCACACTAGTTTTAATTCTTCAAATAACAGAGGTTTCACTGTAGTTAATCCTTTGTAGATTGTTGTCATAACGACTGCAATGTGATAGGAGTCACAAAGTGGGATAGGCCCTTCAAGATGTATTCTCGAAGGCCTGTATTCTCGAAGGCCCAAACCAGATAAGGCCTGATGAAAGGTGTCTGTTTTGGGAAGGGGTAGTGGAAGTTAGTTAGAGGAGAGAGAAATTGAGGAGTGATTCTATTGTATTGGAATTGAGGTTTGGATTGTGGGGTATGATGGATTTGGAATAGAACTTGGAGCTCAAAGAACCTTTCTCTAACATGGGAGAGCATTTGCTCTCATTTCATTTGTGTTCTCTCCCTTCTCTATGTTTCATTCTCTTATTTGCAGACCCCATTGATATTAATACATATCACAATGTCTTTCTTATCTCTCTTTCTAAACATTGTTGTCTACTGCCTCATCACCTGTCTTAGCTTTCGTCTATCATAATTATTTTCATGTATGCTCAAGCTTTTTCCCCTTTTCTTTTTGTAAAATGAGTTCCTCTTTGTTCATATGAGAAAGTTTATTCTTTTCTCACTACCTAAATTTTGAATTTCAGTGTTGTAAAAGAAAAATCATTGATTTGCTTAGCTTGGTATAGAGAAGGGAGGGACATAGAAGAAAGTAAGAAACTATTGATGCTGGAATCACTTTCTGCAATGTTTTAATAAGAATCTATACAGCAACCAATTTGCATATGTAGATCCCTTTTATCCCAATAAGCTGACACTTTCCTTCCGGTTTCTAGTATTCTTGGATCCTTTGGTTTCTAAAAGGTTAAATGTAACTTTTGGTCCATTATGCTTTTGTTTTTTTTCTCACTTTGGTACATTAAATTTCAAAAGTTTCATTTTGGTCCTTTATGTTTTCAAAGTTTTATTTTGGTACATAAGTTTTAAAAGTTTCATTTTAGTTTTTTATGTTTTCAAAACTGCCATTTTTTTCCTTTCTATTTTCTTCGTCCAAAACTTTGTTTGAATCAACCTTATCCCTCCACTAACACCACCTGCCACCGCCACATTCCCTGCAACTGAGACTAGCTATCAACAAAGCCACCACTTGCTCTTTATTTTCTTTTCAAACCTGCAAGCTAGCAACCTCATGAAGCCATCCTCACCTCTCACAAGCTCCCTAGGTCACAATCGAGGTTTTTCAACCCACCAAAAATAAAACCTTTCTCCACACATGGGTAAAAAGCCAAGGTCCAGCCCTCTAAGTGCATTAGAATTCTTGCTCCCACACCCATTGCATGTCAACAATTTGAGCCTCTAAGGCCAAAACTAGAGCTTAATCGGTAAGACTTCATCGTTTCCGAATTCCTTCTCTACATTGTAACATCGAGGTCATACGCATCAATCGGACAACCGAGGGAAAAGTTACACCACTTGGAAGATGAAGGGCACTACACACAAGGAGATTGAAAGGATTGAATGATGCATCTTAGAGGATCCCTACAACCCTTAGGTGGTGGGGGACGGGAGTGAGGGGTAGCATAGACATCGACATTAGGGGAGAGTTAGGGGTTCTCTACTCCTAACTTCTTTTGGGGTTCGGTGTCGCTGAGTCGATATGTGATTTGAAGTTTAATGTTTTCAGATTTTCTTTGACTAGTGCCTTGTGTATTGTTTTTGTGCTTATATATGTACCTAACGTCATTGAGAGATTAGTGTGAATCTGATAGAGGTAGAAAGGGGGAAAAGTATATAATAGGAGGGTTCTTTTAGCAATTGACAGTTAGAATAACTAATTGTTAGTTAGTTGTAACTAACTGTTGGTTAGAAGAAGTTATAAATAGTTGGTTAGTGGGTTGGGGAAGGGGATTACAGATTTGTGATATGAGGTTAGTGATCTTCGAAATCACTTGTAACTGAATTAGGAGTTGGAAGCTCCCATCTGCAATACAAATTCTCTTTTCTATCTTTCATCTCTGTCCAGTTCTATCAACTGGTATCAGAGCTCCGATCTAGGAGTTGTGGAACTGTTGATGGTGTCAAAAACGAACTCCAGTATAGAGGCAAGAATGGAAGTGATCGAGAAGGCGATGAAGGAGAATCGAGATGCTGCAGAATCGTGTTTGTGGTCCATCGAAGGGATGATCCAGAGGTTGGTGACAGCGTGGGAGAAGCAGGTACCAGAAATGATGGCACAGGGGAATGATTCACTGAACAGAAACAAGGGGAGCGCGACGTTTGGAGAAAATTGGTGGCAAAACCTTGAAATACCAATTTTCGGGGTGAAGATCCATTGGGTTGGTTGTCGAAAATTGACAGGTACTTTCAACTGCAATCCATAGGAGAGGAGAATAAATTGGAGGCAGTACTTGTGGCTATGGACGGGGAGGCTTTAGGCTGGTTCCAATGGTGGGAATCTTGGAACCCAAACCATTCGTGGGAAGGGTTCAAGATGACACTCTCCCATAGATTTCAAAGTTCTAATCTTGGGAGTCCGTTTCAAGCTTTGCTGGCTCTAAAACAGGAAGAAACTATGTAGGGTTTTATCAGTCAGTTCAAGAAATGTGTGGGAATGGTGAAGGGGTTAGAGGAATCCTTTTTGATGGAGGTTTTTCTCAAGGGATTAAAAGAAGAGGTTAGCACAGAGGTGAGACTTCATGATCCTAAAAATCTGATGGAGTCCATGAGCAAGGCTCGACAAGTGGAAGAAAAAAATCGGGTTTTGGGAAATATGAATAGAGGTTACAACAAGGAATATCAAATTCAGAAACCCAACTTTTCAAATTAGAAATTTGGGGAAGAATGACGGCCAACTAGTAGTAAGGTTAGTGAATCCTCCCAAACTGTTAGAACAGGTAATAATGGATGGAAGGGAAGAACAACTTTTCACAGGTTTTACATGTTATGAGAAATATCACCCCACTCATGTGAATGAGAAAGGGAGAATGTTTTACATGTGATGAGAAATATCACCCCACTCATGTCTGTAAAAATAAACAATTAAGGGTGATGATTATGGAAGAAGAAGAGGAGGAGGGAGATCCTTAGGGAAGTCAGGAAGAGGATAAAGAAGAAGAGGTTGAGGGATTTCACCAATTACCCCTGCATAGCGTTGAAGGATTTACTACCAAGAAGTCCTTAAAAATGTGGGGAAAAATCTGAGGAAGGAGAGTAATTGTATTGATTGATTGTGGAGTCACCCATAATTTCATTTCCATGAAATTAGTGAAGGAGTTGGAATTAGAGGTAATACCTACCAACCCGTATTTTGTAGAGATGGGAGATGAACATAAAGTGAGGTGTCAAGGAGTGTGTAAATCCTTACCAATTGAGCTGCAAGATTTACAAATTATCCAAGATTGCTATTTGTTTGAGTTGGGGGGAGCTGATGTGGTGTTAGGAATGGAATATGTGCCAGGTTTGGGTGAAGTTGAGGCTAACTTTGAAAAGTTAACCTTAGCTGTAAGGGTGCAAAATAGGAAGATCACATTGAGGGCTGAACCAGAACTGATTAAAGTTGCCATTAGTATGAAGCTGATTAGAGGTACCTTGTTGGAAGCTGATTAAGGGTTTGTAGTGGAGCTAAAAACAGTAGAAAGAGAAGAACAAACAAAAGAAATCCCAGACTTAGTGGGGCAAGTATTGGCACAGTTTGAGCAGGTTTTTCAGGAACCTCAAGGACTACCACCCCATAGAGAAAAGGATTATGTTGTAACAATTCAACCAGGTAAGAAAATACCCAATTTCAGGCCCCATAAATACCCTCATTATCAGAAGGATGAGATTGAAAAGTTAGTGAAGAATATGTTATCTGTGGGAATTATTAGGGAAAGTACTTTAGTCCTGTGATTTTAGTTAAAAAGAAAGATGGGAGTTCGAGGTTTTGTGTTGATTACAGAGCACTCAATAAGATCATTGTGCCTGATAAATTTCCCATAACTATCATAGAGAAATTGTTGGATGAGATTGGAGGGGCTGAATGGTTTTTAAAGTTGGATTTAAGAGCTGGTTATCAATAGATCAGAATGAAGAAAGAAGATATCTTGAAGATAGCTTTTAGAACTCATGAGGGCCATTATGAGTTTTTGGTAATGCCTTTTGGGCTGACCAGTCCACCATCCACTTTCAAGCACTCATGAATGAGGTACGTAGACCTTTCTTAAGGCAATTTGCTTTGGTTTTCTTTGATGTCATACTGGTGTATAGTCAGAGTTTAGAGGACCACAACATGCATTTGAGGGCAGTGTTACAGGTGCTGCAACAGCAAGAATTAAAGGTGAATAAAAAGAAATGTCACTTTGGCAAGAGATCCTTTGAGTATTTGGGCCATGTTATATCAGGAAGAGGGGTGGAGCCTGATCCAAATAAGTTGGAAGCCATGATTAAATGGCCTATTCCTAAAGATGTGATAGGATTAAGGGGATTTTTAGGGTTGACAGGTTATTGTAGGAGGTTTGTGAAGGGTTATGGGAAGCAGGCACAACCTTTAAATTCTTTGTCGAAGAAGAATGCTTTTCAATGGAATGAAGAAGCAACACTTGTCTTTGAATAGCTTAAGGCAGCCATGAAGAAGCTGCCTAACTTGGTGGTTCCAGATTTTTCTAAGGACTTTATCTTAGAAACTGATGCCTCGAGTACTGGACTGGGAGCAGTTTTGCTGCAGGAAGAAAAACTTTTAGATTTCTGGAGTAAGACACTCTCAGATAGGGCTCAACTCAAATCAGTATATGAGAGGGAATTGATGGCTGTGGTGTTAACAGTTAAGAAGTGGAGATATTGTTTGTTGGGCAGGAATTTATCATTAGAATTGATCAAAAGTGTTTGAAGTTCTTAAATGAGCAGAGATTATTGAGTGAGGAACAGTTCAAGTGGGCCACTAAATTGATTGGGTATAATTTTGATATTCAAGATAGGCTAGGGAAGGAGAATATAGTGGTTGATGCACTATTTAGGAAGTTTTCATTCTATGCCATTTCAAGGGTACAAGAGGATGAATGGAGTGATTGGGAGGAAGAGATGCAAGCTGGTTTTCAACTGCATGAAGTTTGCCAGGGAATATTAACTAGGACAGCTGAGAAGTTAGGGTATACCATCCATGGAGGTAAATTGTATTACAAGAATATATTGGTTTTATCTAAACATTCTTCTAGAATTCCTCTTCTTTTAAAAGAGTTGCATGACTCCCTTGTGGGAGGACATTTAGGATTTTTTAGAACCTTTAAGAGAGTGGCTGGATTAGTTTTTTGGCAAGGAATGAAGAAAAGGATAAAAGACTATGCAGCTGAATGTGAAATTTGTTAAAGGAATAAAGCCAGTACTTTAGCATCAGTAGGGTTACTTTAACCTTTGCCAATTCCAACTAGGGTGTAAACTGATATTTCCATGGATTTTATTGGACGACTACCAAAGGCTCAAGGTAAGGACACTATATTGGTGGTGATTGATAGGCTGACTAAGTATGCTCATTTTTTTGCTTTAAGTCATCTTTACACAGCTAAGAAAGTAACTGAGTTATTCATCAAAGAAGTAGTAAAACTACATGGGTTCCCTGCTTCAATCATTTATGACAGAGACAAATTGTTTGAGTTGTTTTTGGAAGACATTGTTCAGAAGAGCTGGTACTCAATTAAAAATGAGTATGATAGGAATAGAAGATGGGGAAGTGGGTACTCTAGGAAAACTGTTAGTTAGTAAGACACTTAGAATAACTAATAGTTAGTTATAACTAATTGTTAGTTAGCAGTTAGAGGGGAGAATATAAATAGGTTGTAGGGAGTTTGGGGAAGGGTGTGAATGTATTGTAGGAGGTTAGTGATTCCTCGAAAATCACTGGTTCTGAAATTAGGAGTTGGAAGCTCCCATTCAATAAAACTACTCTGTCTTTATCTCTTTGCTGGCTCAGTTCTTATCAATTGGTATCAGAACTCTGATCTGGGAGCTGTGGAACCGTTGATTGTGTAAAAGCGAACGCAAGAATGGAGACGTGAATGGAAGTGATAGAGAAAGTGATGGAGGAGAATCGCGAGACTGTGGATTTGCGATTGAGGTCCATCGAGGGAATGATCCAACAGTTGGCGTCGGCATGGGAGAAGCAAGCACTGGCAGAGAAAGGTCAAGGGAGCGATTCGTAGGGAGGAAACAAGGGGAGCACATCGTTTGGAGGGAACCAGTGGCGAAACATCGAGATACCCATTTTCAGAGGTGAAGATCTATTGGTGGCTATGGATGGATAAATTGGAAGTGGTGCTGGTGGCTATGGATGGAGAGGCTTTGGGCTGGTTCCAATAGTGGGAATCTTGGAACCTAAACCATTCATGTGAAGGGTTCAAGATGCACTCTTTCAAAGATTTCAGAGTTTTAATTTTGGGAGCCCTTTCAAGCTTTGCTGGCTCTGAAACAGGAAGAAACTGTGCAAATTTTTATCAGTCAGTTTGAAAAGTGTGTGGGCATGGTGAAGGGGTTAGAAGAATCCTTTTTGATGAAATTTTTTCTCAAAGGCTTAAAAGAAGAGGTCAGCACAGAGGTGAGACTTCATGAACCAAGAAATCTGATGGAGTCTATGAGCAAGGCGCAAGAAGTGGAAGAAAAAAATCGGGTTTTGGGACATATGAATAGAGGGTACAGCAAAGGGTATCAATTTCAGAAATCCAGTTTTTCAAACCAGAAATCTGGAAGAGAATGGTAGCCAGCTAGCAATAAGGTAAGTTAATCCTCTCTAGCTGCAAGGGATAATGCATGGCAAGGTAGAAAGAACCTTCCATAATTTGTCAATCGTGGAAATAAATGAGAAGATGAGGAAAGGAGAATGTTTCACTTATGAAGAGAAGTATAATCTTACTCATGTGTGTAAGAATAAACAGTTCAGATTGTTGATTATGGAAAAAGAAGATGAAGAAGACCCTTGCTGATGAAATGCAGGCTGTTTTTTGTCACCTGGACCTTTGGGACAAGGTCCATCTTGAAGGGGAGAATATTGATGGGAATAGAAGATGGAGAAGTGGGTACTCTAGGAAAATTGTTAGTTAGTAAGACAATTAGTATAACTAATAGTTAATTATAACTAATTGTTAGTTAGCAGTTAGAGGGGAAATTGCAAATAGGTTGTTAGGGAGTTTGGGGAAGCGTTGAATGTATTGTAGGAGGTTAGTGATTCCTCGAAAATAGCTGGTTCTAGAATTCAGAGTTGGAAGCTCTCATTCAATGAAACTACTCTGTCGTTATCTCTTTGCTGGTCCAGTTCTAATCAGAGTATTGCTTACCATCCACAAACGGATGAGCAGACTGAAGAGGCTAATAGGTGTTTTGAAGCCTATCTGAGATGTTTAATCGGAACCAGACCAAAGCAATGGCCAAACCACTTGGCTTGGGCTGAATTATGGTTTAATACCAACTTTAATATTTATGCCAAAATGTCTCCTTTTAAAACCTTGTATGGACAGGACCCACCCTTGCTGATTAAGGGAGTTGATATTCCTTCTAGATTCGTGGAAGTGAATCAGCTGAGTAAGGATAGAGATGAGCTGTTGTAGGAATTGAGGAGCAATCTGCTAAAGGCCTAGGATCAGATAAAAATATATGCGAATAAGCATAGGAGAAAGTTGGTTCTGTAGGTAGATGATTGGATTTTTTTGAAGTTACAACCTTATAGAATGAAATCTTTAGCCAAGACGCCAAATGAGAAGTAGAGTCGTTGATTTTATGGACCCTATAGGGTGCTGTAGAAAATAGGAGAAGTTGCTTATAAACTGGAACTGCCAGAAGGGAGCAAGATACATCCAGTGTTCTATGTATCACTGCTCAAGAAGGCTATTAAGTCCACTTGTTCTCCTCAACCACTTCCATTGGTTCTGAATGAGAATTGGGAACTCCAGGTTCAGCCAGAGAAGATAATGCAGACTAGGATTTCAGAAGCTGGTAGACAAGAGGTGCTCATCAAGTGGCAGGGTCTACCACACCATGCTTGGACCTTGGGGACAAAGTCCGTGTTGAAAAGGGGGTATTGATAGAGGTAGAAGGTCGGATATTCTAGAATATTAGAATAAGTTGTGGAATATTCTAGAGTATTAGAATAAGTTGTGGAATATTCTAGAGTATTAAAAATAGTTGTATATAATGAATCCTTTGGATTTCAATCTGAATAAATGAAAAAGAGTATTCATATTTCAATATGGTATCAGAGCAGGTTTCCCTATTATCGTTCTACAACTTTGAAACCCATTTTTTTTAAAAACCTTAAGTCATTTCTCTTTGTCATTTCCCAGAAACACTATCTAGTCACCTCCAATCGCGTTTGTTCCTCTCCTTCACAATAACTCATGACTCTTCTTCTTCATCCGACATTTCTTCTGGTGCCTCTCCCCTTCAATATTCGTCACCTTCTGGAGACAATCCTGCTATGCAGATTACCAATCACCGTTTAAACGGTAAAAATTTTGTGCAATGGTGTCTATCTGTCAAGTTATTTATCCAAGCGAAGGGAAGATGGGGTATCTTGATGGAAGAAAGGAAAAACCCGTTGAGGTTGAACCCGGTTATGATGAGTGGGTGACTGAAAATGCCTTGGTCATGACATGGTTGACTAATTCCATGTAATCTGATATCAGTCAAACATATTTGTTTCTTAATACAACTAAGGAAATTTGGGACGCTGTTAAAGAATATTATTCTGACTTGGGCAATGCTTCTCAGGCTTTTGAACTCAATACAAAGGTGAAAGACTTATGTCAAGGTGGGATGACTGTTACTGAATACTTTCTTGCTTTAAAAACCCCGTGGCAGGAGTTGGACCTTTATGATGCAGCAGACCTTCAAGGTTTAGAAGCTAATTCAAAGTTTAAAAATTATGTTGAGAAAAGGCGTCTCTGTGAGATTTTCTTGCTGGTCTTAATCATGATCTTGATGATGTTCGTGGAAGAATATTGGGACAGAACCCGTTACCATCTTTTGCTGCTGCTTTTTTCGAGGTGTGACGGGAGGAGCTTCGTTGGAAAGTTATGTTGGGTGACAATGACTCTAAGTCCTTTGATGTATCTGCCCTTGTTGCAAAAAATACTGCTCGTCACTCTGTTGATTCAAAACGTACTGACCGTTGGTGCACTTATTGCAATAAGGGTGGTCACACTCGTGAAAAATGTTGGAAAATTCATGGCAAACCACCAAGTTGGAAACAAAAGGGGCAGAATAAGAGCCGTGCTTATCAAGTCTCTTCTAATAATACGAGTGAGGAGCTTTGTGCCTCTCCTAATTTTGATGGTGTTTTCATCTCTAAGACTGAGTATGAGCAATTTCAGAAGGTGATGCCTCAATCTGCTGAAGCAACTAGTCATGTTGCTCAACAAGGTACGACATTGCATGTTGATCTTAGTAATCGTTGGATTCTTGATTCAGGGGCTTCTGATCATATGACAGGTAATGCAACCTTGTTTTGTTCTTATATCCATTACTATCAACTATCACGAATAAGAATAGCCGATGACAGCTTCTCTACTATTGCTGAAAAGGGATCCATTAAACTTTCTGAACACATTACTTTGAACTCAATCCTTCATGTTCCCTCTCTTACTTGTAACCTTATCTCTATAAGCAAACTTACATCTGAATTAAATTGCGTTGTTACGTTCTTTGTCCATGCTTGTGCTTTTCATGAACAGGACTCGGGACTGAAGATTGGCAGTACTAGAGAGGAAGAAGGGCTTTACTATTTTGAAAATGATCCTAATGAAACAAAAAATTTTGCGCACCACTCATTATCTTTGTCTGATGATTGTAATGATGTTTTGTTGTGGCATCGTCGGTTAGGACACCCAACCTAAATTTCTTTTATCTTCATAAGTTGTTCCCAAACATATTTCTCAATAAAAAACCCAGTTCTTTTTGTTGTGATATTTGTCAGTTTGCAAAGCATTCTTGTGTTTCTTATCCTCCTAGAGTTCATCATGATTTTGCTCCATTTATCTTGATTCATAGTGATATATGGGGCCTAGCCTGTGAGAAAAATATCTGCGGTGCTCGTTGGTTTATTACTTTTATTGATGATCATTCCAGGGTATGTTAGGTATATCTTTTAAAGGATAAGTCTGATGCTGCATCCACTTTAAAAACTTTCATGCTATGATTCAAACTCAGTTTCAGACCTCTATTAAAATTCTTCGAACTTACAATGGTACTGAATATTTTAATTCTGTTCTTGGAGATTATTTCACCCAACATGGTATTCTCCATCAAAGTTCTTATCCTAACACCCCTCAACAAAATGGGGTGGCTGAAAGAAAAAATAGACATCTTCTTGAAGTTGCTCGAGCTCTTTTGTTTACCATGCATATCCCTAAATATTTATGGGTGGAAGCTGTCTTGCATGCATCATATCTCATTAATCGGATGCCTTCTCGTGTCCTAAATTTTCATAATCCCTTTATCTTGTCTTACCGACACCTTTCATTTTTTTGGGGCTCATTCTTCCCTTCCTCTCAAGTTGTTTGGCTGTGTGGCTATTGTACATATTCCTCCCCATCAAAGGTCCAAGCTCGATCCTAAGTCTATTCGATGTGTTTTCATAGGATATCCTCCTAACCAAAAGAGTTACAAATGTTACTCACCTTCTCTTTGTAAGGTTTTTGTTTATATGGATGTCACATTTTATGAGACACAATCCTTTTTTCTTTCGACTTCTCTTCAAGGAGAGTCTATTGGGGTAGATGGAGATAAGTCTTGGAAACCAAATGAGTCTGTTGTTCTACCTTTGCCTTTGGAGACATGGGGAGTTATTGTGCAGGAGATGGAGATCCCCCTGGTAAATGGGGAAAAATATATAGTAGGCGAAAAACACTTCAGGAGCCTCTAGACTGCCAAGATTCTGACTCGAGTCCTAATTCCAGCAACCCAATACTTGAATGCACTGATGCAGCTGACCTAAATTTGCCTATTGCTCTTCCAAAAGGTACCAGATCTTGTACTGCTCACCCTATTTCTCATCATATCTCGTATGAAAAGTTATCCCCAGGTTTTCGTGCTTTATTTAGACAGTACAAAAATACCAAAAAAACATCCAAGAAGCACTTGATGACCCAAAATGGAGGAATGTAGTCTTTGAAGAAATGGATGCACTTAAAAAAATGGAACTTGAGAATCTGTAGCATTACCCAGAGGAAAGAAAACAGTAGGTTGCAAGTGGGTGTTCACAATAAAATTTAATGCAGATAATAGCATTAACAAATATAAGGCGAGATTGGTTGCTAAGGGATTCACGCAGACTCATGGGATAGACTATCAAGAGACATTTGTCCCAGTTGCCAAACTTAACACTATCCGAGTTCTACTATCATTTGCTGCCAACCTTGATTGGCCCTTGCAACAATTAGATGTAAAGAATACCTTCTTGAATGGAGATTTACATGAAGAAGTTTATATGGATCCACCACTTGGTTTTGAAAAAGGAGACGGTTCAGTATGCAAGTTGAAGAAGTCTCTCTATGGGCTTAAACAATCCCCTAGGGAGTGGTTTGAGAAGTTTACCCAAGCGGTGAAGGGAAGAAGATTCCTCCAAGCTTAGACTGATCACACTCTATTTTATAAACACTCTGATGGTGGCAAAATTGCTATTCTCATTATTTATGTTGATGACATAATTGTCACAGGAAATGATTGTGAGGAGATAAGCTCTTTGAAGCAGTGTTTAGCTGACCAGTTTGAACTGAAAGATCTTGGAGTTCTCAAATATTTCCTTGGCATAGAGGTTGCTCTTAGTAAGGAAGTAATTTCTTTAACTCAGAAGAAATATATTTTAGACCTGTTGCAAGAAACAGGAATGCTTGGGTGCAAGTCAGCAGAGACTCCAATTGATCCAAATATTAAATTGGGAATTGAAGATGTGAAAGAAGTTGACAAAGAGCAGTACCAGAGGTTGGTGGGGAAGTTGATCTACTTATCTTACATTCGGCCTGATATTGCATTTGCGGTTAGCATGGTTAGTCAATTCATGCATTCTCCTAAGGAAAAACACCTTAGTGCAGTTTATAGAATCCTCAAGTACCTTAAAAACACCCCTGGTCGAGGAATGTTCTTTCAAAAGGGACACAAGAGGATGATTGAAATCTATACAGATGCAGATTGGGCTTACTCGGCAATGGTCCGAAGATTTACTTCAAGGTATTGTACCTATGTCTGGGGTAATCTTGTGACCTGGAGAAGTAAAAAACAAACAGTTGTTGCTAGAAGCAGTGCAGAAGCACAATTTCGGGCTCTAGCCCATGGTATTTGTGAAGGAATTTGGTTAAAAAGACTTCTTGAGGAATTGAAGATCTCTTATTCCCTACCTGTCAGATTGTATTGTGATAATAAGGCTGCTGTCAGTATTGTTCAAAATCCAGTTCACCATGACAAAACTGAACATATGGAGGTTGATCGTCATTTTATCAAATAAAAATTAGAGGATGGTAGTGTATGTTTGTCATATATACCTACCAAAGAGCAGACGGCGGATATTTTTACTAAAGGATTACACAAGCCCACCTTTGAGGATTTGATTAGTAAGTTGGAAATGATTAATATATATCTCCCAACTTGAGGGGGAGCGTAGAATATTCTAGAGTATTAGAATAAGTTGTGGAATATTCTAGAGTATTAGAATAAATTGTGGAATATTCTAGAGTATTAGAATTAGTTGTATATAATGAACCCTTTGGGTTTCAATCTGAATAAATGAAAAAGAGTATTCATATTTCAATAGTTCTTTTAGTAATTGACAATTAGAATAACTAATCATTAGTTAGTTATAACTAATTGTTGGTTAGAAGAAGTTATAAATAGTTGGTTAGTGGGTTGGGGAAGAGGATTACAGATTTGTGGTAAGAGGTTAGTGATCCTCAAAATCACTTGTAACTGAATTAGGAGTTGGAAGCTCCCTCTGCAATACAAATTCTCTTTTCCATCCTTCATCTCTGTCCAGTTCTATCAGAATCTCTCATGAATCGGCGAACACCAACTTAAAGCAGTTAGTGTAATTGCCTAATGAACACCTTAATTACCTTGATATGTGTGAATGTATGTGTATCATAATGATCAATGTTGAATATGCTTTAATTCTCTTTATTCAGATCTGACTTGTGAATCTATTGATGATCTAAATTGTATTATTTAAGTGATTAAATTAAAGTTAGATATGTCAAGGATGTGAAATTATGCTTAAATATTATGTTTGAGATGAAAGCTACTTGGGATTGGTCATGGATCGTGGATCTGAATTAAGGATTTGCAATTGTATGAATTACATGTCTTATACTCTAATTAAGTGAGGTCAGTTTTATCTTTGGATTATTAGAGGCTATACATTTGAAATGAGAAAGTTAGAACACAGTATGATAAGTCATATATTGAAATTTGCCTAGAATTGAACCTGTTTTCATAATTGCTATATAAGCGCTCTATTTTGAACCTGACCTGGCATGTTAAAACCATTAGAGTTAAGCCTCAACTTTATAATCTAAGTGGTCTCATCCAATCTGATATTCCTATGAATTATAGCAATTTTTTTTTATCTTGATGGGTTCAAAATAGTAATTGTAAAGAATGGATTGTGTGTAATGTGTAATTAGCGGAATGGTTAATTGTGCAAATCTTAGATACAGCCTCTGAAACTTCAATCTATTTAGTCCCTGTTCTAAAAAGCCTAAAATTACTCAAAAACAGGCCTGATAGGATTAAAGTCAAAATATGCAAATCTTAGATACAGCCTCTGAAACTTTATCTATTTTGTGCAACATGAAACAATAGGATTAAAGTCAAAATATGCTGCTGAATGCGTTATTGAATCTGCCCTGTTCTCACGAATGCCATTGGGTCTGATATACTTGATTTCTGGTTGAACCCTTTCATATTGTTGTATTACTGTTTGTCTAATCTGCAATGTGATTGATCATATAACATTTTGAATTTTGTGTGATTCATAGCGAATTTTACAGCGCAGCATGTTCTGTTTGCTTCTGATTCTGTGCAGCAGCTATATTCATTGAAATTTGTGCTGTACCGGTTGTGCATAGATCTTCCCTATATTTTTAGAATGAAATAGACATCCTAATGGATCTGTGTGAGTTGGAATCACTCCATTTTCATTTTTAGAGAATTTCTATGAAATTTTGAAAGATGTTGATTGGTAGTGAACGTGGAGGCTGAGAATTCTGTTTGGTTCTGTGAGAAAGGGTCTGTATTTGAAGCTTATGTGCTTGCTATAAAATCTTGGTAAAATTCCAACTTATCTACTTAACCGTATAGAGAATGTGTGGCAGCTTCCAGCTTCAACGGCTAAGATTAATATTTTTGAGTTTTTCCCCATCCAAGTGTGTAATTGGAACTTGTAAACTATTCTAAGCTAGAATATGTTAATTGTTTAAGTTGAGTTTCTCCAGGCTAGAATCCAAAATCCTTGTGCCTTTGTACTTTCTAAAATGTAGTTAAGGTACACTTATTATATGTACATGTTTTGAATTCCAAAATCTTTTAACCAAAGTCCTAGTTATTCACTATACTAATAATTGTTGTGATTTTATGTCAAATGAGTTGAAACAATGCTATTACAAACCCTATATTTCTAACTTTATATTCATACTCCTTCAAAGGATAACCTGGATCTTCTTCTAAAGTAAAGTCCAATGCTTGCCTAGAGCCTATGCCAAGTTATGTCTGAGTGGGTGAAGAGTGCAATACTTGAAATGGTGTATGAGGGCGAGAGGCCTAAGTGTATTAAGAGCATGTACTTGTATTGTTTGCAATGCTAACGTAGTCCCCTGTGAGTTAAGTGATTTCCTTTAATAAGCCTAAAGCTTTATATGTTAGTTTAAAGTACCATTGGTACCATAACTGTTAGGTTTGCCTGGAAATTCTAATGAATGATATCCTATAGTATATCTTGTATGACTGATTCCATATACTATTACTATTATTATGTGATTTTCTTTGACTCTTAAATGTTGTAGTGTTTTTCCTATACTATTAGACTTGTAAATACATTCAAGACTTTGTGCCACTTATATGGTTTTGGGAAAGGGATTAAGGCTTAGGATGAGACGACAAACCCTACAAAATGTGTTAGGTAAGTCGGGAATGACTGACTCTTTGAGTTTCAGGAATGACTGACTCTTTATGAGTTTCAGGAATGACTGATTCTTTGAGTTTCAGAAATGGTTGTCTCTTTATTAGTTGCAAGAATGGTTGACTATGAGTTTTAGGAATGACTGGCTCTTTATAAGTTGCAGTAATGGCTGACTCAATTTCAGGAATGATTGGCTATTTATGAGTTGCAGGAATGGCTGGCTCAATGAGTTTCAGGAATGGCTAACTCTTTATGAGTTGCAGGTTTAGTTGGCTCAGTATGAGTTCCAGAAATGTTTGATTCTTCATGAGTTACGGGATGATTGATTCCTTCAACAGTTACAAGATAATCTTTCAAATATAAACACATACATAAAATGCCTTAGCATGAAGCTATAACAATTCTGTTTATTATTGCAGGTACCAATGCTATGTTGCTGTGAATATTGTTGACGACTATGATGAGAAACAATTCTTAAGAATCCTTATGTATAATGTCATTGTCCCTGGATCTCTAAACATGTGGTTCACCTACGAGTTACTTGTCTTCGAATTCTTTATTGTGCATTTCCATCGGTTATACTTGATCTTGTGTTAATATGTGTAATGATCTCATACTTGTATTCATGTGGTTTATCTCTCCTGTCTAACTCTATGTTTCTCACTCCTCCTTTCTTTCTTTGTGCTGCATGGATTACTTCTTGATGAACAACAGGAGTAGATAAGGGTCGAGCGGTAGTCTAGTGTAGCAGGAGAATGCTAGACCGGGAAACAAAATCAATTTCCTTGGGGACTATTCCCATTATGTTGTTGTGTCTATGTATGCTACTTTTAGTAAGGGAGCCCTGTCGGAGGAGGTTTAGTGTAATAAGTATGTTTTATGTTAGTAATGGCCTTGTGATCTTTGAACAACTTGCTTTACGTTTTGGGACATATAACTTAAACCTTATGTTTATTAATATGAACTAGATCCTCTTACCTAATATGCCTTCATGTTGACCACGAATGACAGCTATATTTAAGACTATACAACAAGTATTTGAGAGCAATAGAGGTTGATGCTTTGTGCGACCGATATTTTAAATTATTAAAGTAATTTATTACTAGATTTTAGTTACAGATTTAGCTATTGTTAAACATGTTTATGTTGATTCTCATCCGCTTCAAATCCTTGCTGCAAAAGCTTTTAAAAAAATATCACTATTTTCTATAACATTTATCTTTAAGTTGTTCAAAATGATTAAAACCAGTTTTACCAAAGTTTTTGTTCTGAGATGGTGGGTCCTTACATAAAACATCGACGAAACACTAATGCTTTTAATATAAAATGAATGAAAGGATCAAAATTAAACTTTAAAAAACATAAAGAACTAAAATAAAATTTTTAAAATTTAATATATTAAAATAAAAAACATTAAAACATAATGGATTGAAAGTCAAACTATGCTCTCCATCACAGACCAATTTGCCTGTTCAGAAAGAACTTCTAAATGTACATGAGTCTGTCAAAAGACCTTTTGTTGAGTAATAGGAACTGGATTAGGAGAAATAGAAAAATGAAACCTTCGAAAATGGCTTTATTCTGAATAGAGTAAACTCCAGTAGTTATAATTGGTGTTTCTTCGAGGGAAACACAACCTTCTCACTCAGTTCTCTCTTCTCTCTCCCTTCTCTCTTTCTTCCCCTTATACCTTTGCTGAGTTAGTTAATTATAACTAACTCTCATTCTGTTATCTCAACAGCTAATTCCTTTTTACACCTCCTAGAATACACTTGACCCCATCTACCTCTATCAATACCCTCCCCTTGAAGTTGGACCTTGTCCTCAAGGTCCAATTCAGGAAATATCTTCTTCATGTCCTCAGCCAGCTCCCAGCTGTTCTCATGGTGAGGTAGACCTTGCCATTTGATTAGTATTTCTTGCTGCTCCTTCTCATTTTGTCTCTGCTGCAGAATCCTTTCTGGTTTCATCTGAAGTTCCCATTGCTCATTCATTACTGCTGGCAATGGTTGTGGAGAGCAGTTTGCCTTCACTGATTTCTTAAGCAAGGATACATGAAAAACAGGGTGAATTTTGCTTCCAGCAGGAAGTTCCAACTTGTAGGCCGCTGCACCTATCTTCTGAATCTAGGACTCAATTTTTCATTTGGTTTCTTAGCCAAGGATCTCATTCTATAAGGTTGTATTCTTAGAAAAACCCAATCTCCCATTTCAAAAGTCAACTCCCTCCTATGCTTATCAACATGCTTCTTCATTTGATCTTGTGATTTCAACAAATTTTCCCTCAATTCCTGTAAAAGCTCATCTCTGTCCTTGCACAATTTGTTAACTTCTTCCAACTTAGAAGGAACATTAGCCCCTTTAATCAATAAGGGAGGCTTCTGTCCATAAAGTGCTTCAAAAGGAGACATCTTGGCAGAAATATTATAGTTAGTGTTAAACCAAAACTCTGCCCAAACCAAATGAGCTGGCCACTGCTTGGGTTTGCTGTCTGTCATGCATCTCAAATAAACCTCCAAACATCTATTCACTACCTCAGTCTGCCCATCTGTTTGTGGATGGTATGCAGAGCTCATTTTCAACTCAGTTCCAGCTTTTCTAAAGAGCTCTTTCCAAAATAAACTCATGAAAAACCTGTCCCTATCAGAAACTATTGAAGTAGGGAATCCATGCAGTTTAACCACCCCCTGAATGAAAAGTTCAACTACATCTTTAGCTATGTATGGATGACACAAGGCCAAAAAATGTGCATATTTAGTCAGTCTGTCTACTACCACCAGAATAGTGTCTTTTCCCTATGCTTTTGGTAATCCTCCAATAAAATCCATTGATATATCAGACCATACCTTGGTTGGAATAGGTAATGGTTGAAGTAATCCAGCTGGAGACAATGTACTGCTCTTATTCTTTTGGCAGGTATCACATTCAGCTACAAACTCCTTAATATCTTTCTTCATTCCTTGCCAAAAAACCACATCAGTCACCCTTTTATATGTTCTAAAAAAACGAGAATGCCCTCCTATATAGGAGTTATGCAATTCCTTTAAAATTAAAGGAATTCTAGTAGAATTCTTTGGTAGCACTAACCTGCCTTTGTAATATAACCTTCCTCCCTTCACTTCATAGCCAGGTTTCTCCACTGTCTTGGTAACAATGCCTTGAAAAAGCTCATACAATGGCCGATCGACTTTCAATTCATCTTCCCAATCTATCCACTCCTCTTTTTGTACCACTGAAATAACAGAAAATTGGAATTGTCTGGACAAGGCATCAACCACAATGTTTTCTTTTTCAGGTCTATATTGAATCTCAAAATTATATCCAATCAGTTTTGCAGCCCATTTAAATTGTTCCTCAGTCAACAATCTTTGCTCATTTAGGAACTTCAAGCTTTTCTGATCAGTTCTTATAATAAATTTCCCTCCCAACAAATAATGTTTCCATCTCTTCACAGCTAGAACCACTGCCATTAGCTCCCTTTCATAAACTGATTTAAGCTGTCCTTTGCCTGATAAATCCATGCTCCAAAATGCCAGGGGCCTGCCCTCCTGTAATAACACAGCTCCTAATCCTACACCTGATGCATTAGTTTCCAGCACAAATGGTTTAGAAAAATCAGGAACCATTAGAACAGGTAAATTACTCATCATTTCTTTCAGCTTTTCAAATGAATTCTCAGCCTCCTTTGTCCACTTAAATGCATCTTTTTTCAGCAAAGCGTTCAATGACTATGCCCATTTTCCATAATCCTTCACAAATCTTCTATAGTATCCTGTCAACCCAAAAAATCCCTTCAAGCTTTTAATGTCCTTAGGTATAGGCCATTTACTCATAGCTGCTAATTTCTTGGGATATGCCTGTACACCCTCTCCTGAAATAAAATGGCCCAAATATTCCAGAGATTGCTGAGCCCAATTACATTTCTTTTCATTCACATGTAGCTCTTGTTGCTGTAATATCTGTAAAACTGCCTGTAGATGCAGTTTGTGTTCATCCAAATCCCTGCTATACACCAGAATATCATCAAAAAACACTAATACAAACTGTATTAACAATGGTCTAAGCACTTCATTCATCAATGCCTGAAATATTGATGGGGCATTAGTCAATCCAAAGGGCATTATTAAGAATTCATAATGACCTTCATGTGTTCTAAAAGCTGTCTTATGAACATCCTCATCCTTCATTTGAATTTGATGATAACCAGCTCTTAAATCCAGCTTAGAAAACCATTGTGCACCACCAATTTCATCTAATAATTCTTCAATGACAGGAATAGGAAACCTATCAGGAACATTGATTTTATTTAATTGCCTATAATCCACACAAAATCTCCAGCTATTATCTTTTTTCTTTACCAAAATAACAGGACTTGCAAATGGACTAGTGCTAGCCCTAATAATTCCAGCCTTCAACATTTCTCCCACCAATCTTTCAATTTCATCTTTTTGATAGTGTGGATATTTATAAGGTCTACAATTAGGGATTTTATTACCAGCCAGCAGTGTGATAGCATGATCCCTTTCCCTATGAGGAGGCAATCCTGTTGGCTGTGTAAAAACTCCTGCAAACTGCCTGAGGATCTATTGAATATCGGCAGGTACTACTGCTGTTTTCTCAGTGCTTTCTGCTTCCATCACATCCACCAAGAACCTCTGATCATCTTCCTCCAAGCTCCCATTGATCAATTTCAAACTAACAGCAGTCTTAACCAGCTCTGGTTCAGCCTTTAACTCCAGTTCCTTATCTTGAACTTTCACAATCATTGACATTTTCTCAAAATTTGCTTTGACTTCTCCCAATCCAGCCAGCTATTCCATTCCCAATACCAACTCAGCTCCCCCTAATTCAAACAAATAACAATTTTGAACCAATTCCAACCCCTGTAATTTTATAGGTAATTCTCTACACATCCCCTTACACCTCACCTTATGCCCATCCCCAACTTCTACAAAATATGGCTATGTAGGAGTTACTTCCAGCTGTAATTCTCTCACCACAGTCATAGATATAAAATTGTGAGTGGCCCCACAATCTATCAACACCACTACCTTCCTTCCTTTTACTTCTCCCCACATCTTAAGAGATTTTTTTATGTGTAAATCCCTGAATACTGTACAAAGAAAGCTGGTATAGTTCTCCCTTCTTTTCAGTTTCCCCTCTTTCTAGCTCCTCCACCTCACTGTCTTCTTCATCCTCCTCTATGATCATGATCCTTAATTGTTTATTCTTACATACATGATTCACATGATATTTCTCATTACAAGTAAAGCATTCCCCCTTCCTCATTTTCTCACTTACCTCCATGGGAGATAACCTCTGCAAAGGCTTTTTCTTATTCCATCCTTCTCCTCCAGCTTTCATTTCTCCTCCAGCCTTCACCACTATTGACTGTTCTCCTCCTCTAACTCCTCCTGGCCGCCATTCCCTTCCTGTTTTTGATCCAAAGAAAGTGGGTCTTTGAAAAGAATTGTTCAATTTCCCATTTCTTGGTAAATTTCCCAACACTCTGTTCTTCTCCTCAATCTATCTAGCTTTAATCATGGTGTCCATCAATGATTTTGGCTCATGAATTCTCACCTCTGTCCTTATTTCCTCCTTCAGCCCTTTCAGAAAAATTTCCATTAGAAAATTTTCATCCAAACCTCTTCCAGCTCCCATTTGTTTTTCAAATTGCCCAATAAACTCTTACACTGTATCTTCTTGTTTCAGAGCCAACAAGGCCTGCAAGGGACTCGCAATTCTGGCCCCCTGGAACCTCTGCACCACCGCCCTCTGGAACCCCTCCCATGACCGAGTCTTGCTCCATTCCTCCCACCACTGAAACCACGATAAGGCTTCCCCCTCCAAGGATACCAGGACCGCCTCCAATTTCTCTCCCTCACTCACCTCCTGCAACCAAAAATATCTCTCGATTCTGGCGAGCCACCTCACCGGATCCTCGCCACCAAACACCGGCAACTCCAGTTGCCTCCAACTGCGCGACGCTCCCTCGACCTCCACTCTGCTTTTTCCTTTCTTTTCTTTCGCGCGGTTCATTTCTTCCCTGTTGGCATCGTCCAGCTTCACCGGAAACCGTTGAAGCAGAATCTCCATCGAACTCAATCTACTCTCGATCGTGACCTGGTTCGAATGGTTATTCTCGAGTGATTCCTCCATCGCGCGCTCTAATGCCTCGATTCTAGCCTCCATCTTCTTCGATCCCATCTACCGCACAAAGCCCCAAGATTGGAGCTCTGATACCATTTAATAGGAACTGGATCAGGAGAAATAGAAAAATGGAACCTTCGAAAATGACTTTATTCTGAATGGAGTAAACTCCAGCAGTTACAATTGGTGTTTCTTCGAGGGAAACACAACCTCCTCACTCAGTTCTCTCTTCTCTCTCTCTTCTCTCTCCCTTCTCTCTTCCTTCCCTTTATACCTTTGCTGAGTTAATTAATTATAACTAACTCTCATTCTGTTATCTCAACAGCTAATTCCTATTTACACCTCCTAGAATACACTTGATCCCATCTACCTCTATCATGGAGCTTGTCAAACGACCTTATAAATGTACTTGAGTCTGTCGTGTAAAAATGACGTGGTATGCTGCAAAAGATTAGAAGACAATGAGGTTTGCTAATGTTCTGGTATGTAAGGATCAATAAAATTTTTATTTATTTTAAAATGTCTCTTATATTCTATATAACCATACAAATGCAGCAGTTAGTGAAAAACTAGACTTTGAAAATGTTGGCATAGGAAACATGCAGGGACGAAGCATAGAGTGTCCCATTGCACTCTTGAATTTCACTGACTGATTCAGTACCAATCTCATCGACAAGAGGCACAGCCTCTAAAACTTCACCATCCTTGTTGACTCTGAGTCCTAGAGGCAAAATAGGAGATCTTGGGGGTGGAGGTGACCCAAAAGGATAGTTCATTGCCACCCAAAACTCATTTTTGGAATGCCTCTTGATGTTCTCTGGTCTTCCTGGAAGCTGCAAGAATACTTCTGAATTATTTGCTTTAGGTTCCGCAAGCCAGAATCTGCGAATTCTGTGGGCATTCAACTCATTAACAAGGACAAATGAACCATTGTCACTTACTGCCACCCCAGCTGCCACAGCAAGATTGCTGAGCAACAATGAGGTTTGGTCGGTGGTTGGATTATATTTTTATAGGTTTCCAGAATAATCTGTGCTTTTTAGCAGTTCATGGAGATCCCTGCAAAATTCAAATGCCACAATTATAATCTGTGCTTTTTGAAGTGTTGAGAAGTCAGAAATGCCATTACAGATTGTCTTGTTCCTGCACCAACAATGGCTTTGGTTACATAAAAAGAAACAAAGACAGATTCATCACCCATGTTGATGATAGCAGACAGATAAATACCTGTCTTGCCATGTGTAAGCAAATTTGACGAAACCAGAATACGTTTCCTCATATTTTAGAATTCTTCCATCAGAAACACCAGTGTAAGGCCATCCACCGATGGAGTCAAATGCAAGGGACTGAGGGCCTGTCGACAATGAAGGGAGAAAGAGCCTATCGAGTATTCTGGTGGAGGCAACCTTGGATGGTTAGTAGAGGAGGGAAATTAAGATCACAAAGGATAGCTGTGTTAATGCTCAACATGATTGCCAACAATGTTGAACTAAGTCAGTAATATTAGTGTATAGATGAAGCAGAAAGTGATATTATATATAGATGAAACTGAAGTAGTTTTGGTTCCTTCTTCCGCAATGTCCTCAACCCTACTTGTCATTATTAGAACGTGAAAGAACCAAAGAAAGGAAAGACTCTGGGGCCCAGTTCCAGGGCAAGAAGACGCAGGAAAGTCGAATTTTCTGGCAAAAATGTTCCTAGTCTGTTGCAAGTTTGGATTGATTTATGGAAATCAAATAACTTGTACCATTCGAATGTCTTTCATTCTTTGTAGTCTCGTTCTCTCTCCAATACAAAAATAAAACAGGAAAACAAAGGCTAATGGGTATATTTTGTTCCTTCATCTTGTTATTAAAAATTGTTTTTGTCATTTTTTTTAAAGATTCATTCTCCTTTTTAATTCTAAAATTTAAATTACTGATCAATCATAGAATAAAAATTCTGATTCAGTCCAATTAAGCTTCCTTCCTATGAATCCGGAAGTTCTTCTCGGATACAAGGAAATGATTCAGTTCCATGTCATTTTAAAATAGTGATCATTTTTAATTTTTGGGATATGATTTTGACTCTTTTTTTAATTGATTCAAGCTGTAAAATTTGTTTCATTAAATTATTATAGAATCCAAATAATGTTTGAATAAAAAAATCATAAATAATAAGGTTACTAGTTTTAGTTTCTCATTTTTTTTTTCAATACAAATTTTTTATTTTTTTTGTTTTTGTTTTTAGTCCATCTCTTGAATAAGTTAGACCATTAAACTAAATAATTAATAAAATATTATATTTACATAATTTATATTATTATTATTATTATTATTATTATTATTATTATTATTATTATTATTATTATTATTATTATTTTACACTTGTAATCTAGTTAAACATGAACTTGTAGATCTTGAGCTCTCAAATTAAATGCGAGCGTTTTTAGCTTGATATGATGAAGCACATAATCAAGCTCAAGTCCAGCTTGCCTGGTCAAGTTTGTTCGAACTATTAGATACTTTTTTCTAATTTTGTTAAGAACAAAACCTAGAGAATTTTTCATATTAAGAGTATTCACACTATATTTTCATTCTTTTCCTGAATGTAATAATAAATAAAATAATTACACCAAGATAAATATGACAATAACTTTTTTTGGAACTAAAACGTTAGTTGTAATAAAATGAGGGACCATTTTTATAATTTATGTGAAAATATTTTTTTGGTGTCTTATGTTTTTAGTAATTTTCACTTTGGCCTTTTATGTTTTAAAATTCTCATTTTCATCCTTTAAGTTTGCAATGTTATTCAAAATGATCATTCAATAATTTGAAATAAAATAATTAATTTTAACATTGTGGCGATTTTTAATCATGATAATCTTATTTTATTAGATTTTTGAAGATCCTCGAAAGCTACTTTTCTTCTCTATTTGACATTTCTGTGTCGAGCCTCATCCTTGCTCACCCCAGAAACCTATTTAGCTTCACAATATTCAAATAAAAAAACAAACTCAAACCTTCCTAGCAAATAAAATCAAAATTAGATCGAGCCAATTACAATTTCAAAATTGACCAAAATCAAGCAACAATTTTTCATCTATGTCGAGAACACAAGCATGCCCAATGATTTCTCAGGGATTGTGGTGGACTTGTTCTCCAAGGGCCACACAAGTTGTAATCACATATGAGAGATCGAGGTTGGACTATGTAGAGTGAATGGGGGAGACAAGGGTGTTGATGTAAAAATTATGGTGGAGAGGTGGAGGATGATGGATTTGGGAAACATCACCATTTAGTGCATTCCTTGTAATGCACTTGATTGTCGATTTTTCGACGATTCTCATACTACGATACTTCACACGGTGACATTCACTCAACATCCTTGTTGATCAGAACCCTCCATAGGTAACGCTTTTCAAGATCTTGAAAATCAGCTTCGACTGCTTTTAAGATCAATGATTGTCCCCATAAACCAACACGAAATTTTTCAGCGTGTTTTGCTCTCACTCACGCTTTTTGAAAAATTTATAGAAGGTCACCCATTCCATAAAGTTTTTAAGTGATGAACTATCAAAAATTAGATGCATCTTGTTAGTATAAGTAATATTAATAAATCCTTTAAGTCATCTTCAAGTATTCAATCTCATACTTGTACAACTTCTGTATTCCTCTCATTCCACCGTGATTCATTCGGAATGTTACATTCCTCACTTTCATTTACAACTACCACAATACCAAAATTTTTCTTTGATAATAACAGAGAGAATCAGGGATTGGGAAATAGAAGTGAGCAAAGGACGGGTTGAGCCATTTTATGCTTGACCCTAACTCATCCTTAAATTTTGATTGGACCAATTTCTTATACCTTAACCGGCCCTATATCCCAATGAACATAATGATTTTCAAGTTAAATTAGCACCAAGTTTATTTAGGATTGGAACAGGTTGACCAGAAATATATGTAACATAAAGTTTTCACTTCCATTTAATATAATCAAGAATTCAAGAATAATTTATATCTCATCATTATGAAAGTTAAATGATAATTACTTATAATCCTTAGAAGAAAAAATAGTTTTGGAGCAAGTATGAAAATATAGACAAAAGTGGTCCAAAAAATATAGATAAAAAAGTTAATAGGTTAGAATGTTAAAATAAAATACAAAATATAAATAGTACTGCAGATATATAATAGTTAGCAAAGTTAGGGCTAAACAAATGATGGGTTGGGTCGGGTTACGTTTGACCCTTGTAACATTCTAACCTTTTTAGGTGCTTAGATTATAAGTTGCCATAGCAAAGTGATTATATGTATTTGACTGACTGCATGACCTGTTCATGGGATTAAGTGCTTATTTTATAGTGTAGCTATTGTTATAATTATTGTTGTTTTTTTTGTTTGGTGGACAATAGATGATGGCTTACAAGTAGGGAACATGTAGTATCTTAGTTACACGTACCTGTGATTAGTGATTTCATGATCGCTAATATCCGAGACAAGGACTGAACACTTTGAAGTTTGTTAAAGGCCAAAGAGATCAATTAAAGAGCACAATTTCTATCTCATAAAGTGATCCAAGTTCTAAATTAATCATATTGAGATTTTTGTACAACCTCAATAGTAGCAGTTAATCATATGTGAGAATTTCTTGGGCAGATTGTGTTTTGACTGGAATTGGGTGCAAATCAAGTGAGTTTAACCTTGATTCTGAAATGACAGACCCTACTTTTGTTTTGGCATTTTAAAATAGAACCTAAGCATAGATTATCTAAGTCATAAGTCCTACATTTTAAACTTTGTAACTTGATAAGATCAAGGTAAATGGACCTGAGTTTAATTGATGAACGTAGAGATTATAAGTAGATAGAGCCTCTAAATTAGTTGAGGTTTGATTTCTAAAACATGTTTGCAAATTCAAGGGTGGAAGGACCCAGTTATGAAAGGACAAAAAAAAAAAAAAAAAAAAGATTTGGTTTTGATTACTGTCATAGTATTACTGTCAAACAATGACAGCAAAGGAGCTGTTTAGCATCTGCTCGTATGTGCAGGCTTGAAAGTGTTTGGTTCTGATGTTTTAGAATCTTTTAGCTATGGAAGCCTTCTTTTAACCCCAGCAACCTCGTAATTTTTTTTATGACTTGTGGATTATTTGGTGAATATAACAGTAAACTCTATGTAAAATGAAATGCTGCAGATTTTTAAGCAGAATGCCTTGACTTGGATGCGTCCTTAATCACCAAAATCCCACTTCCTTATTTGGGAATAACCCCCCAACTCCCGGTATATAAGAAGCGTACAATTGTAAAATTTACGTCAGTTCCGGATCATAATTATATGAAACAAAGTGGGAATACAAAAGACTAACTCTTATAGTGTAGGTGAAGAGTCACAATACCACTTCAATTTTCATGACAGTCTAAATTTCAAGAAATGCCTGAGTGTGTGATATAGGCTTGGTGTGAATAAATCTGATTTTAAAAGGCTTGGGATACAACCCTGCATAACTTAATTCTGTATTCGAGAAAGAGTACGGGATGACTAAGTAATAACCATAAAATTCAAATTAAGTTATTGTTGGGTATGACTCATTCTGTGCCTTCAAAAGATATGCATGGAATCTTGCTTAGGGTTTCTAAGCCTATATATTTCCTTGTAATCTGAGTGCAATTGTATGAGTGTGTGAGGAAAGTGAATAGCTGGACATAGCTCACATTGGGTGAACCAGGATAAATTCTGTGTGTTGTTTTCTTCTTCCTTTTCTCTCTTTCTCCTATCTCGATTGTTGTGTGATTGTTCGGTATCCAACAATTATAAGGTAAAGTTGCAACCTTTATTCAAATTGGTTGGTACATACTATAACAAGCTTTATTCTGAATTGATGTGCTATGTATGGCAAGATAATTGATGTGTTTTAATAGGATGACTATGTGTTGCTATGATTCTTATAATTCTGTGAGATGCTTATGGATGATGATGATTTAATGGTATATGAAATCTTGTGGATTCTCTGTGTTTCCCTTGTTCTGGTGCGACCCTAAGGTGAGAGGAGTTGTTATCTATGATGTGTTGTACTTAAGCTGGTTAGGTTGATCTGTTTGGAATTTGTTAAATCCCTTAGGTGAGCTTGAAGCAATGCATGCTTATGTTAAGATGTTTTTGGCTTTATGTCTTTAGGATACTTGTTTAATCTTCAATGAGTTAATTAATGCGGCATTGTCTGTCTGATATGAAAATTGTGAATGTATAACAGTGTTAATGTGGATGAATATGTTGGTTCTAAATGTTGTACTTTCCCATGGAATTTTAATCCTATGAAAACACACCCCCTTGTGAGATCGAATTGGATTTTGTTCCAGTTGCGTAGGTAAAGATATTATTATAAATTTTTACAAGATGAGACCTAATGAATTACCCATATCACACAACCACCAGGCTTAGTGTCAACCACGATGCTTAGTGTCAATTGCAAGACTTAGTGTCAACTACCAGGCTTTGTGCAACTCCCGACTTAGTAACACAGTAAGGCTTAGCACCAACTCTAAGGCTTAATGCTAACTACTAAATAAACTTAGCTGGATAGATTGTTATATCCCCTGAATAAACAAATTAACTAAAGGTGGATAGGTTGTTATATCCACTGAGATTCAAATCAACTCATGCGGATAGGTTGTTATATTCCTTGAGAATCTAATCAACTCATGTGGATAGGTTGTTATGTCCAGTGAGATTTAGATCAGCTCATGCGGATAGGTTGTTATATTCCTTGAGAATCCAATCAGCTGATGCGGATAGGTTGTTATATCCCTTGAAAACCAAATCAACTCATGTGGGTAGGTTGTTATATCTCCTTAGAAACTTTATTAACTCTTGTGGATAAGGTTGTCATATACCTTGAGAAATAAGTAAATTCCATATGAATAAACCAATATGGACTTTGTTAAGTGCGAACACACAACCGTGGATGTTGATATACCTCGGAAAGAGTAGAGGCTAATAGAATAAAAAGGGTTTAGATTGCCTGCATAGTTATTGATTAATCCTGGGTTGATATGGATGTGTGGTATAATAAACTGTCTAAGTGAGTCAGGAGATTCTAAAGTACATGTATGTATAGATCACACACAAGTTTCCTTTCTTTGGTGGTATTAAATGTAAGTCTGGATTATCTATAATGGTTGCTTTACACACTCGTGTTGTGTAATGTTTCAAATTCATGTTTCTGTATGCAAGTGCATCTTTTTGTGGATTAATGTGAGGCTAATTGTCTGGATAAATGTATAAATATATATTGCTGTAATTTGGCATAAAAGTATAAGTACATGTAGATGTTCCTTATGGGTTTGGGTGCATGTTTATCTCTCCTGCCTATTTCACACATTACAATAAGCTTCTTTCCTCCTTTCTTTATGTTTCCTGGTTCATCTTTATGATGAATAACAGAGGGAGTTGATAAGTGCAAGGAGCCACAATCTAGTGGAGGAGGTGGATGTTAAGACTAGAGGCAGCTAGATCTCTCCTTGGGAGTCTCTCATGTTTGTGTTATGTTGTCGTGTTTATGTATATATTAATAATGTGAGGATGCCTTGTCGGAGGAGGTTTGATGGTTTTAAGTATGTTTCATGTATATATACTTACACTCTTATGGCCTCAGCAACAGTGTAATATTTTGAATGACTTAAAACTATTTTATTTATGTTTCAAACATCTGAAACTTTAAGTTTATATCATTATTTTAGTTTACCTTTACGTGATTTGTTTCCACTAAGATATTCTATTTTGAAAACATGCTCATGACTGTCTATAAGGTACCTGGGAGCTTTAGATGCTTATGCCCTGTTTTATGATTTAATTGACTATTAGTTTATTTCGGGATTATGTTTTATATCCAACTGTTTATCAGGTACCTACAGATAGCAAAACAACCTTTATACCTCCAACTGCGCATAATTCTTTTTATCTAAATAAATCATGCTTTTACAACTAAACATATTTTTATGTTAAACGCGAAAAAGATTTCCTAACTTTTTTCCTAGTCTTTCCTAAAATGTTTTATATCTTTGAAAATATATTTTCAATGGTTTGATTCTACTCCGACATGATCAGTCCTTACAACTGATAAGCGCCATATTTCAGTTAAAATCATGTTTCAATGATGGCACTTATCTTTTTGATTTCATTAGCTTTATCTATGAACTTGCCCTAAAACCTAGTTAGTTTGTATTTAGTACTAGGATAAATGTTGTTTTCATATTTTGGAAGATTAATCCAATCATATTTTGCATTTTGTTAGATTCGAGGAATTTCGAAAGCTTCCGTACACTTAAAGCAAGCAAAAAGGACTCATAACAGCAAACCTGGGGGTGCAGAAAGCAAATCAGGCCCATAGACCCTTCTGGAAGTACCTTTAACTCGCCCAAGCGAGTGAATGTAGTGTATTTTGCTCTCTTGGGCGAGCAACAACTGCAAATGGGCCTTCAATTGGCCAAGTGGACGTGGAACTTGGGCTACAAGTTAGTCTTAACTCGCCCAAGCGACCAAACAAAGGCAAAAATGGTCGCCTGGGCGAGTGAACTCGAGCAGATCACCCACTATAAATACCCAAGCACCCCCCAAGGCAAAAACATCCTTTGCAATCCAATTTTCTCTCTTTCCTTTGTTTCTCAAGCTTTTTCTTTAGTTTAGGCTCTTAAATATTAGTATTAGGTAGGTTAGGAAAGTGAGAGAAGTAAGATTTAGTGTGGAGACTCTGCCGGAAAGAAGCAGTGATGGGGCCCTTCATCAATTCTTCTCTTAAGGAGGTTCTCTCCATGCTTGGTTAGTTTCTCTTATGAATTGGATGTAATCTTCTACTTTTAAGTATCTCTTTTAATATTTATTTATGCATAAGTCTTTTCTATTTATTATTGGTAATTTTATTCCGTTCTTAATGCTTGATTCTACTTGATCACTAGTTTCATGAAATTGGATTCTAAGTTTAACTGGAAAGTACTCTTAGGACTTGAACTGAATAATTTTACTCTTTACGTTACGTTGCTAGGAATAGAGCATAACGTTTAGATTGCAAATAGCACGCAATTATGATTGTAATGCTGGGTTATTTACTTCATATGCGAGGGATCGATATTCGGTAAATTTCCTTAGAACTCGATTGCGAGGAATCGATTCGAGGTTAATTAATGTGTGCATCAGTAATAATAGAAAATGATTTATACATGGTAATATTAATTGGATACCGAGGTATGAATGATGAAATCCAATCCTACACTTTTCTTTAGTTAAAATCGTTTTATTAGCTTCCGTAATCTTTCGTAATTTTTCTTTATTTCCGTAAAACCATCAAAACTTCGACCATACACGTTGTACATAACTATTCAATTGTTGAATTTTATTTGGATAAACTGAGTAGCACAAGTCCCTGTGGAGACGAACTTTTATAAATTTTGTAACTTACAACGACAATTGGTACACTTGCCAAAAGTCTAACAAGTTTCTGGCGCCGTTGCCGGGGACTTGCGTCGCTCACTCAGTTCTTTCAAATTTAATTTTTCAGTTGAATAAGACTTTTTCTTTGCTTTGGTTATTTTAATTTTGTATAAATTCTCTTGTGTTTTATTTTGTTTTATTTTCCCTAACTTCGGTACTTACGAATTATTGTAAGTTTGTCCTTTTTTTCCTTTTGAGGTAAATTTCTTGCAGTTACATCGTTATTAAATTTAGAAATTACTAAGACCATAAAGGAAAAGAAACAAAACAATCAAAAATCTACCGAGTAAATCTTCTTCTATTTTGATTCTCCTTCACCAGTAAAGCCACCTATAATTTATATTATGGCTGATAAAGGAGGGGGAGAAGAAAATAGACCACCACGGAGGACTCTTGGTGACTATGCGTATCAACAAAGACCAAAGTATTACAACAGCATAGTCATTCCTCCTTTCAGTAATAAGGTTGTGGAATTAAAGCCCACATTACTCAGTCTTATTGGATCACATCCATTCGCTGGACTAGATCATGAAGATCCATACACTCATTTGTCTACCTTCATGGAGCTGTGCAGTACCATGGGAGCCTCTGATGCAGATGCTGAAGCTGTCTACATCAGAGTTTTTCCATTTTCTTTATTAGGTAAGGCAAAGACTTGGCTTCAATGCCAACCAAACAAAAGTCTTAGCACTTGGGAAGAAGTGGAGGAGAAATTCATTGCCAGATTCTTTCCTCTATCAAGATTCATAAGCGCAAAATCAGCAATTGCTACTTTTTCCCAATGGTTTAATGAATCTCTCTGTGAAACATAGGAGAGATTCAAATCTTTACTGCGGAGGTGCCCAAACCATAACTTTGATGATATTGCACAGTTACATATTTTCTATAGTGGTTTGAGACCTCAGACAAAGATGATTCTTGATGCCTCAGCTGGAGGTACAATGATGTCAAAAAGCCCAGAAGAAGCAATTGTAATCATTGACTCTATAGCAGCCAGTGATTACCAGTCTCATCATGATAGATCTTCGATTCAAAGAAAAGGTATAATTGAGCTGGATACTCAGAGTGCAATTCTAGCTCAAAATAAACTCTTGACTCAACAATTGGAGGCCTTAACCAAACAGATAGGCCAACTTCCTCAAAAAATTCAACAAGCACCTCATAGTTACCAAGAAGAGGAGGCTTATTATATGCAAAATTAGACCAGACCTCAACAGAACTTCCAAGGAAATAGCCAAGGCTATAGAGAAGGCCCAAGTTCTTATGGCAGGAGGCAACAAAATGATAATGCATATTATGGTCCAACTAACTCTTCTTTTGCAGGTCCTTCTAACAATTCTTATGCATGTTCTTCAAATAGGGTTCCACCACAACAACAACAAGAAGCTCAGCCTGATAGAATATCAAAAATGGAATATACTCTAACTCAGTTTATGCAGATGTCCATTTCAAATCAAAAGAACACTGAGGCTTCCATTAAAAATCTTGAAGTTCAGGTTGGAAAACTTGCAAAACAAATATTTGAGCATAGCAGTGGACCTTTTTCAGCAAATCCAAAAGAATCAAGTGGATATTTTAGAGTGGATGTCTTGAATGGAGGAAATTTTGACTCCAAGAAGTTAATTCAAGGAAAAGATCGTTTAGAGAAAATATCAACTGAAGCATTGAAGGAGATGAGTGAATCTGAAGAAGAAGATAGTTTAGATCATCTCCAACAACCAGATGCTTTCAAGGAAATTCCTTACCAGCAAACTCTCTTTGCGGAATTGTTAGAGGAAGAGAAAAATCAAGAATCACCAATAAAGGTAAACGCAGTACCTCCACATGCTAAAAATGTTTTTCTTGCAGGAAATTCAAAGAAACCAGTTATCAATAAATCAATGCTCTCTGAAAAAGAAAAAAAAAACTGGTGAAAACATTGGAGGAAAATACAAAAGCCAAAGGCTCATCATTTTTGTCCAATTGCTGGGAGCCAGAGCCATAACAAAGGCGTCCAGCTAATACGACGTTAAAGAAGCGCTCCTAGGAGACAACCTAGTGTTTTCAATTTGTGTCTTTATTTTGATATTTTAATTTATGTCTGAACTTTACTTTTTGAATTTTATGTCTTTTTGGAAAGTATCATCTGTGTTGCTAGAACTGGAATATAGGTCCATTGGTTAAAGGGAGTAGCAAAGCAGGTGAAGAAGCAGAACATGGCTGTAACACCCCAAATTTTTACAGTCGATTGATAGTCTGTATTCAAATTACTAGGGTAAAATGTTGATCAGAGGCAGTATAAAAAGATTTGAGAGAAATGAAGCAAATGCCCCTGAACAATTTAGAAATGACCAAAATACCCCTAGGTATTTTAGCAAGATATTTTAAGGAGAAAATTTTTATAACTACTTTTGGATG
>PYAF01002986.1:264608-274610 GCA_007407185.1 Glycine tomentella | reverse complement strand
TTTATTTAGTTACTATGTTTGCTTAAATAGTTGTGTGCTTTTATAATTCTTTTTGGTATTGTACACAGAGGTGTTTTGTTAACATAGTTGTATAAATCTTTTTGGGGCTTAACTGATATAACATGTTTTGAAAAGAATCAACAGATATAAATGTTTTGAAACTTGTTTTTTGGATCAGAACACCACAAAATGATTTTTTTGGAAACTTTGAGAATGAAAAACAAATGAATGAGTTTTCAAATATCAAAATGAATGCAAGATATTTTTACATGGAATTAATAAAGAACATCTTTCGAAACATTGATTTGATTTGAACATGAAAACAGACCTTAAGCCTAGTGAGTGTGTGCCACCACATAAATTACATTGAGTGTCCGCACTGATATGATTTGTAATTGATTTTGCATGAATTTCTAATTGTCATAACATATGATGCATGGATATGATTTATGCCTTCTTTCTTTTTGAACAACTTTTTAAGCCACTGGCCAAAAAGCTATCCCAAACATATATATAATGATTTACCATTTGCAAACCCTTTTGAGCCAAACACTTAATATTTATTGGAACCCTAGCCTAGGATAAGAATTCCTTACCTTACCTTAGGTTAGGAGAGCATATAGGGAAATATTTTGTTGATGGAAACTTTTTGGGTAGCTCATGCGATGAAAAAGACTTTAAATGTGGCTATATGCTATTCATGTGATAAGCAAAAGAAAAGAAAGAAAAGAAAAAAAGAAAAAGAAAAGAAAAAGGAAACAAATTCCTTGTGTTTTAAAGTATTGTACAAAGTATTTGGGTGAAATGGAAAATTGATAAACATGGATATCTTGGAAGAAAAAGGAAGAAATAGGAAGTGATAATCTAATTGTTTTATCTTTACTTGCTCTCCTATTCTCGAGGTATTTTTGAATATCCAGAAAAACCAAGATTCCTTTCTAAGCCAGGCCCAACCCTAAAAGTCCTAGTGATCCATGATAAATATGTATTTTGATTTGATGGGAAATGAACTGCAAAAATTGATCTATAACATGTCAGTGTTGGAATTGAGACTAAACACTCACCTGTGAGAATTATACACCTTCGAGAGGTTTTCCGCTATTTAAATCAAGCACATGTTTCCTCTGATGTCTTTAGAAATGAAATGTGAATTGATCTTAATCTTATTTGATTTTGAAAATTTCATCTTTTATTTCAAATTCTTGAGGATGACTAATTTGAAACATGTTCTGATCACTCTGAAAAGTTGATTCTTTACAAAGCATGTTCATCCTCTATGTTCCTATTAAGTATAGTGTTAGTTACTTTGCTTGAGGACAAGCAAGATTCTAGGTTAGGGGGAGTGATAAGCGCCATATTTCAGTTAAAATCATGTTTCAATGATGGCACTTATCTTTTGATTTCATTAGCTTTATCTATGAACTTGCCCTAAAACCTAGTTAGTTTGTATTTAGTACTAGGATAAATGTTGTTTTCATATTTTGGAAGATTAATCCAATCATATTTTGCATTTTGTTAGATTCGAGGAATTTCGAAAGCTTCCGTACACTTAAAGCAAGCAAAAAGGACTCATAACAGCAAACCTGGGTCGTGCAGAAAGCAAATCAGGCCCATAGACCCTTCTGGAAGTACCTTTAACTCGCCTAAGCGAGTGAATGTAGTGTATTTTGCTCTCTTGGGCGAGCAACAACTGCAAATGGGCCTTCAATTGGCCAAGTGGACGTGGAACTTGGGCTGCAAGTTGGTCTTAACTCGCCCAAGCGACCAAACAAAGGCAAAAATGGTCGCCTGGGCGAGTGAACTCGAGCAGATCACCCACTATAAATCCCAAGCACCCCCCAAGGCAAAAACATCCTTTGCAATCCAATTTTCTCTCTTTCCTTTGTTTCTCAACCTTTTTCTTTAGTTTAGGCTCTTAAATATTAGTATTAGGTAGGTTAGGAAAGTGAGAGAAGTAAGATTTAGTGTGGAGACTCTGCCGGAAAGAAGCGGTGATGGGACCCTTCATCAATTCTTCTCTTAAGGAGGTTCTCTCCATGCTTGGTTAGTTTCTCTTATGGATTGGATGTAATCTTCTACTTTTAAGTATCTCTTTTAATATTTATTTATGCATAAGTCTTTTCTATTTATTATTGGTAATTTTATTCCGTTCTTAATGCTTGATTTTACTTGATCACTAGTTTCATGAAATTGGATTCTAAGTTTAACTGGAAAGTACTCTTAGGATTTGAACTGAATAATTTTACTCTTTACGTTACGTTGCTAGGAATAGAGCATAACGTTTAGATTGCAAATAGCACGCGATTATGATTGTAATGCTGGGTTATTTACTTCATATGCGAGGGATCGATATTCGGTAAATATCCTTAGAATTCGATTGCGAGGAATCGATTCGAGGTTAATTAATGTGTGCATCAGTAATAATAGAAAATGATTTATACACGGTAATATTAATTGGATACCGAGGTATGAATGATGAAATCCAATCCTACACTTTTCTTTAGTTAAAATCGTTTATTAGCTTCCGTAATCTTTCGTAATTTTTCTTTATTTCCGTAAAACCATCAAAACTTCGACCATACTCGTTGTACATAACTATTCAATTGTTGAATTTTATTTGGATAAACTGAGTAGCACAAGTCCCTGTGGAGACGAACTTTTATAAATTTTTTAACTTACAACGACAATTGGTACGCTTGCCAAAAGTCTAACAACAACCCTAACCCATCCTTAAATTTTGACCAGGCCAATTTTGTAGATCCTAACCTGTCCCTTGACCTGAATGAACTCGATGAATTGCGGGTTAAAGTAGGATGGGTTGGACCACCGAGTCTTGAACATACTTAATTGAGGAAATGTAACCATGAGGGATTTGATTGACACTCTCCACGAGGTAGATCAGTTGTTTTTTGTTGTCAAAATGTGCTTACATTGTTGAGTTAATGTCTTGCAATTATTATAAATTCCTTGAGCGTTGTTTTGTGTTTATTTTAGTAAATATTCTCAAATATATTTATAACTTCTAAGTTATTTTGAGCCAAGTTTTCTTAGTTTAATTTGTTTTAGGTTTAATTATTTTTCAGGTCTCTATATTTGATAAAATTTTCAATTAGGTGGATGAACTTTTTTTTCTTCTTTTAATTGAGTCCTTTAAGTTTTATTTTATTTTCAATTCAGTCATCTATCTTATTGTCGTTATGAAAAATTAACTACAAACATATAATTAGAGGAACAAATAGTGGATTGGTGCTTCTAGAGTGTTTTTAAGCATAATTGAGTCAGTTGTGAGAGATTTATATAGAGTTTAAACCGCGGGAGGTGAACTCAACCCATGTATTCTTTCACAAACCTCTCACAATTGTTTGGCTTCGCAGAATGTTGAAACTTTGTAGAAAATTCTCACAATTGACTTAGTTGTGCTTACAACACACTTCAGAAGCACTAGTCTACTGTCTGCACCTCTAATTAAGTGTTTGTGGTAACACCCCTTGTTACTATTAAGACTTTTCTTATTATTTTCAAAATTTGCGGAATAAATGAAAAGACTGAGACTTAGAGCAATGACTCAATTAAGACTATAAACCCAAGTGCTCGACTAAGTCTACAATTCATCCTCAAGGTAGCATGAATGTCTTTGTCGTGGCATTTCCACTCTATCTCTGTCACTCACACGAGGTTTCCATCATTTTATGAAAAGTAAAGTGTATGGATGAGTCCTTCATCCCTCGTCATGTTTCCATCCCTCGTCATGCTATATCTGGACTATCCAAGTTACCCAATGTTTTGATGATAACAAATATATAAATTGTTGATGGACTAATGTTAAGTGAAACATGACATAATTGGTACAAGCTCAAATAGTAATATAATCCAATCCTTTTCTTTTTGAAGTAACCATCCAAAGGCAAACTGAAACTTGTTTCTATTAATATCTTAATTCAGTGTCCAAATTGTTGATACAAAACAAGTGTTCAATGTTTTGTGAAAACCAGTGTCAAAACACTGAGTTATCCTTTGCACGTTCTAAGGACATATTCACTTTCACCAAGTGTTTTATATTAAGCAAAGTTGATGTCCAACAACTCATGTTAGCTTACACAAGGTTGTTCTTTTCATTCATACCTTGATGATTTCTTTTTTCCTCCTATATTTTGAAATGCTGATATTTGAATTTCAAGTGTACTAAGGCAGAGACAAAATAGAAGAATATCACAACAAACAAGAATCCAATCGTACAAGCAAAGGAGCCATAAATAATGTACTATTGGAAGTGACAAAAATATCACATGAAGGGGGGTTGAATTGTGATTTCACAAACTTTTAATCCCATTTTGAAAATAAAATCTATTATAATAAAAGTTTAGAAAGAGACAGTTAAGAATGAAGCATTGTTCTAAGCTCAAAACAAAAATGCAAGCAATTTCTAAAAAAAGGTTTTTATTGTTCAAAGCTTTGTTTCAAAAAGAGTTGTTTAGTTGTAAAGACTTTGACGAAAATGTTTAGTTTTACATTCCTTTATAAAAGAGTTTTCTTCCTTAAAGATTTCAAAAAAAATATTGAAAAGATTAACAAAGAAAATCAATGCAGAGATAGAGGGGGAGAAGATCATGGACAATGATTTTTATACTGGTTCACCTAACTATGGCCTACGTCAAGTCCTCATCCTTTATGGTGAGATTTTCACTAGCACAACTAGCCATCGTTGGACCCGCCAACCACTAGATTTCAACAATTTGCCTGCAACCTCATTGGACTTCACCCCTAGCCACTCCTAGATTAGCAACACCACTGGTTTGCCAGCCACTTCTTAGACTTTACAACAAGAGGATTTTTGTGAGTGACTGCACAAAGACAGATCTCTCCTTACAAAAGGGATTTCTACTCAGGAAATTACAAGTTATCACTTCTATCTATGAACTATATCAATTTACAAGCAAATATAGAAGTGAGTCTCTTTTGAGAGGGCTGGAGCAATAATGACAGATTTCTCACACAAAAGATTTTAGATTGAGTTTCTCTCTAGGATGGCTTTAACTAGTTTTCAATATGCTCCTTCATGTCTTCTTAAAGCTTCAAAGGTATCCGTTGAAGTGGAGCCCACGCAATTGACATACTTATGGAGGAAGTAGAAAAGAGGTGACAACTGTCAAGTTATGACATCTAGCAGAGCTGTTTTGAGGTTCCCATTTTGAGGAACCTTTCTAATGAGCATTCTAAAGATACATTAGAATGGTGATTATGATGTTAGCTAAGAAAGGATCCATTCTGAAGTAAACCCTTTTGATGAAGAACAATTGATATGGCTTTGTGAGATATTAGAACTTCATCATACCTAACACATCTTCAGAACACAAAACATTTTGAAGTAAACTGCTTCATAGATTAAAAGTAAAGGAACCATTGTTGGTGTGTTAGTGTTCTATCCAAGGTTAGACTACACAATAGCTCCAGTCTTCCATTTTGATGGTGCACATCAGATCTTCTCATGGACAATGAATGATTCAACTTTCTACATGGTTGCATCTGGAAATGCTTTAACATCCATCTTCTGATGAACCCTTAGTATATGTTGCTTCATATGGAAGCTGTAATGTCTTAAACCTCTATCTTCTGATGAGTCAACTTCTTTTAGTGATTGCATATGGAAGACAATATGTTGTCTTTGAGGTGCAAGCTTGAACCATTATGAACTCTATTCTTAAGTTCCAATCTTAGAGTCATGTCCTTCCATCATTCTGATGTAGACTTTGATGCTATAACGTCCCTGATTGTTGACTTCTTAGTGACTCAAACTCTACGACACTTCGTACAGTGGCATTTCACTTAACATTCTTGTTAGTCAAAACCCTCCATAGGTAACCCTTTCTGAGGCATTATGTAACATCCTGGGCGCTGACGAGGACGGGGAGTGATCGTCGGTGCAGTGAGGCACGGACAAGGAGCGGCTCCTAGCAGGCTTCCAGCGGGAGGGGTACATGAATGAATCGAATACACCCCCGAACGAGAGGGATCCAGAGGCTGTGCAGGTATGGGACTGTACAGTTGAGGATAACTTAAAAGGATTTAATAGATACTACCTATACCAACAAGGTGCATCTACTTTTTGGTAGCCCATAATATAAGAACTTCACAGTTAAGCGTTCTTGACTTGGAGCAATCTTGGGATGGGTGACCTCCTGGGAAATTTCTCAGGAAGTGTGTGAGTGAGGACAAAGCACACTGAAAAGTCTTGTGTTGGTATGTAGGGACAGTCGTTGATCCTGCAAGTGGCCGGGCGTTACAAGTGGTATCAGAGCAAGGCCTCTCTACTAGTACGGTGTGGTTCAAGGACGAACCAGGCGGAAGCTGATGGGCATGTAACATCCCGGACGCTGACGAGGACGGGGAGTGATCGCTGGTGCAGTGAGGCACGGACAAGGAGCGGCTCCTGGCAGGCTTCCAGCGGGAGGGGTACATGAATGAATCGAATACACACCCAAACGAGAAGGATCCAGAGGCTGTGCAGGTATGGGACTGTACAGTTGAGGATAACTTAAAAGGATTTAATAGATACTGTCTATACCAACAAGGTGCATCTACTTTTCGGTAACCCATAACATAAGAACTTCATAGTTAAGCGTGCTTGACTTGGAGCAATCTTGGGATGGGTGACCTCCTGGGAAGTTTCACAGGAAGTGTGTGAGTGAGGACAAAGCACACTGAAAAGTCTTGTGTTGGTATATAGAGACAATCGTTGATCCTACAAGTGGCCGGGCATTACACATTAACAACTAGTTTGGCTGCTTTTAGGATCATTGTTGTTCCCACAACTCATTCACATGCTTTTCGAAAAACTTCCTAGAAGGTCTCCCGTCCCATAATTTCTCCAAGCCAAGCACGCTTAATTATGAAGTTCTTAAGTGATGAGCTACCAAAAGTATATGGATCTTTTTAGTAGGTAGTGCCAATTAATTCCTTTAAGTCATCCTCAATTGTGAAGTCCCATACTTGCACAACCTTGGACCCCTCTCATTCTTAGTGATTCGATTTGGATGTTACAGATGTAGCTTCATTTTGATGTTGGATGCTTTCTTTGTAGCCTTTGATATGTCTTCTATGTAAGGCCTTATTATCTTTTTACTTTGCCAAGTTCAAGTACTCAGAGGGAAGCATTCTTCATCATGCAATTTAAAATATCTTTTGAGGATTTTACTCTTGACAATTTTTTTGATATAACATTTCTGAGCTTTGTTTTGAGCACCTCAAAATACATGCACGCATATGCTTCTTAAGGATGTTTAAAATTGAAAAACTTAAGTAGAATTTTAGTCATCAAACAATCCTATCATCCTTACAATTTGCATTGTTAATGGTTTGTCATAATTAAAACCAGGGATGTGGATTCAACACTGTTAATGAAAACTTTTGTGGAAGGCTCTAATCCCACAACAAAATTTTTTTGAAGCCTATAAAAAGACTCTCAAGCCTAAGAGTGAAATTTGAAAAATCATAAAGAAGCTATCAAACTCTCTTAAGTGTTGTTACTATGCAAAATCCATTGGATGAAGTCTACATAAGCTTAATCTAGCTATCCTTATCTTTGCAAAGTTATTATGTATAATTAGTTATACATTGTAATACCCTCTCTTTGAGATTTGAATCTTTGTATCATTCAAACCGTGTTGTTTGTAAAAGTTAGGAGTGACTTAGTGTTAAACAATACTTAGGTGTTCTTAAACTCAAGGGAAGTTTAAGGGCGTGCCAGAAGTGGCCTTGAGAATACTATTGTAGACAAGAGTGACAAGAAACAATACTTGTTTCTAATCAAGTCTTGATTAGTGCAAGCCTTCACAGGTTGTGAAGGAGAACTGGACGTAGCTCAGGTTAAGTGAACCAGTATAAACTAAGGGTTCCTACTTTGCTCCTTAGCTATTTGTTAGACTTTTGGCAAGCGTACCAATTGTCGTTGTAAGTTACAAAATTTATAAAAGTTCGTCTCCACAGGGACTTGATTTTTACTCAGTTAATTCAAATAAAACTTAACAGTTTAATAGTTATGTACAATGAGTGTGAACGGAGTTTCATGTAGTTGCGGATTAACAGAAATTATGAAAATTTAGAAGAAACGGAAATAATAAACTTAGTGCGGAAGATTACGAAAGATTACGGAAAGTTACGTAAGATTACGAAAACTAATAAAATGAATTTGATTAAATTAAGAACGTAGGATTGGATTTCATCGTTCATACCCTTAGTATTCAATTATTATTACCATGCATAAGTTATTTTCTTTTATTATTGATGCACACATAAAATCACCCCAAATCGATCCCTCGCATTTGAGAATCCTAAGAGTATTTATCAAATATCGATCCCTCGCGAATGAAATAAATACCCTAGCATTACGATCATATTCGCGTGCTATTTGCAATCTAAATGTTATGCTCTATTCCTAGCAACGTAACGTAAAGAGTAAATTTATCCAATTCAAGTTTTAAGAGTACTTCCCAGTTAAACTTAGAACCTTAATTCATGAAACTATTGATCAAGTAGAATCAAGCGTTAAGTACGGAATAAATTTACCAATAATAAATAGAAAAGACTTATGCATAAATAAATATTAAAAGAAATACTTTAAGGGTAAGAAGATTACATCCAATCCTTTGAGAGAAGCTAGCCAAGCATGGACAAAATCTTCTTAGAAAAATAGGTGAAAGGATTCATCACCGCTTTCCGTTTCGGCAGATTTTTCACACTAATTCTCCCTCTCTCACTAACCTAAACTATCCACTAACAAAGATTAAAGAAGCATGAAGCTTAGGAACAAGCTTAGAGCAAGGGAGAAGAGAGAATTTAAGCTTGCAAGATGTGTTTCAACCTTGGGGATGCATGGCTATTTATAGAGGCTGGTCTGCTCGAGTTCACTCGCCCAGGCGACCATTTTATGCATGTTTTACTCGCCTGGGCGAGTTAAGGCCCACTTGATGAAGCAACTTGCCAAATTGGAGGCCCACTTGCAGAAGCAGCTCGCCCAGGCGACCAATTTGTGCATGTTTCACTCGCCTGGGCGAGTTAAACGTACCATCCAGAAGAATTTTTTGGGCTTTTGGGCTGAATTGCTTGCTGCACCTCCCAGATTTGCTTCTATTAGTCTTTTTTGCTTGCTTTAAAGTTACGGAAGCTTCGGAATTCACGAACGCTAGCCAAATAAAAAAGAAAGTTTGGATGAATCTTCGAGAAACACAAATGCTAAATGCTCAATATAAACTAACTAGATTAGGGCAAATTTTGATAGATATTCTTAGTAAAAACACAAGATAAGTGCCTGAAATGTAATCTAAATTTCACTAAAATATGGCACTTATCAACTCCCCCCATCCTAGAATCTTGCTTGTCCTCAAGCAATAGTAAAAATATTTGGAAACATGTTTTATAAAGAATCAACTTCCAAAAATGATCAGAACATATTTTCAAATGGTTAACCTCAAGAATTGAAACCAAAAGATGAAATTCACATATCCAAATGAGATTAAGATCAATTTACATTTCCTTTCTAACGATATCAGAGGAAACATATGACTGATTTGCACAGAGGAAAACCTTTCAGTGTTTAATTCTCTCATAGGTAAGTGTTTCATCTCAATTCTTTCACTGATATTTTATAGATTGATTTTGCAATTCATTTCCTATCAAATCAACATGCATAATCAACAAGGATCATTAGGGCTTTTATGGCTGGGCTTTTGGTTAGAAAAAGAAATCTTGGTTTTTCTGGATATTCAAAGAACCTTTGGAATAGGAGAGCATATACAGATAAAACAGTGAAATTTTTACTTCCTATGTCTTCCTTTTCTTCCAAGATATCTATCAATCTTTTTATTCACCCAACTTTGTACAACACTGTAAAACACAAGGAATTTGTTTCCTTTTCTTTTTCTTTTTCTTTCACTTCTTTTCTTTCTTTTCTTTTACATGAATAGCATATAACCACATTTAGAAGTCTTTTTCATAGCATGAATTACC
>PYAF01002986.1:239164-253212 GCA_007407185.1 Glycine tomentella | reverse complement strand
ATGATTAAAACTTTGTTTTCTGAAAAACTTTGCTTTTTCTAAGTTTCCAATCAAAATGCTTTGGATTTAAATTAATGCAATGCATGAACCATGTGATTATGAATAAATATGGAATGTAACCAATGCTTGGATCACCATGGTGTACTTCATTCCTTTACATTTAATCACAAAGGTCTTCAATGCTTTGAGTCATGTTGAAGGTTTTGTTGAATCTATCTTGAATGCATGTTGAAAGCCAAAACCTTGATCCTTGCATCACTTGATTCATTAAGCTCCCCCTCAATCTAACATTTCTAAACCCATTAGACATTGAATTTCCCAAATCTACCTAGCAATGAAACCCAATCTTCAAGCAACTTTCAAGAACACAATCAATCAGTACTTCATGTGAATATGGCTGAAGAAAGCGTCGTTGGACAACAATGGAAGATTGAATAAAGGTTAGGGATGAAGGTGGAAGACACCATGGAGAAGCTCTCCAATAAGTCTAGGAAGAATCGTTACAATAGCATTGAGAAGCCATTGAGAAGACCCAAGAGGTTCTTGCACAAGAACAAGAGAGAAACTCTCAAAAAGCACTTAGCTTTACATTAATTTGTCAAAATTCTAGATCCTTACATTCTGTTTTGGATAGCCTTATATAGAAAAATGAATATAACTGAATGATAATCGATTAATACGTCCATGTAATTGATTTTTTCATGTAATCGATTATTTTGTTCTTAATCTTTCTGAAAACAGATGTATGAACAAAGTAATCGATTATTTCGTTATGTAATTGATTAACACAAAGATTTTCCATTTTTCAAATTGTTGCGTAATCTATTACAGATAACTAGTAGTCAATTGCTAGTAATCGACTACGGAAAAATGGTAATTGATTAAAACAGACAAGACTTGTTTCTGTGTTATACTGAGTTTCTAGTAATCGATTACATATACATGGTAATCGATTAACACAGACAAGAATTGTTCTGTTTTTGTATTGAATTGGTGAGTTTCTTCATGCTTGTCCAAAAGATACAAGTTATCTTTGATGTGATCTTGAAGGGCTTGATTTCTAGCTCTTGTCATGGATCCTCTAAAGCTCATCAAAGGAAGTTCTTCAAGTCATCCTTCAAGTTCTCCTTCTTGACCTTGAGCTTGTAATGGACCTCCATCATCCCCTCCTTCTTGAAAGGAACTTGACCTCAAGTTTTCTTCCTCACTTCTACCTACATCATATAAAGAAAGATTACAAACATTAAAAGTATTACTGACACCATACTCACTAGACAACTCAAGTTTGTAAGCATTGTTGTTGATCCACTCTACAATCTTGAAAGGTCCATATCCTCTTTGTTGGAGTTTGGATTTCATTTCATGAGGAAATCTATCCTTCCTCAAATGAATTCACACCAAATCTCCTTCATTAAAGATCACTTGCTTCATGTGCTTATTAGCTTGCTTTGCATATTGTTCCATTTTCCTCTCCACGTGTGCTTTCACTTATTCATGCATTTTCCTAACATAAGAAGCTTTAGACAAAGCATCATGATTAATCATAGAAGAAGTGTTAGGTAATGGCAATAAATCAAGAGGAGTTAGAGGATTAAAGCATAAACAATTTCAAAAGGAGATAAGGAAGTAGTCTTGTGAACTACTCTATTGTAAGCAAACTCAATGTGAGGTAGACACTCCTCCCAAGTTCTCAAATTACCCTTGATGTAGCATCTAAGGAGTTGTCCCAATGTCCTATTTACCACCTCAGTTTGGCCATCCGTTTGTGGGTGACAAGTTGATGAAAACAAGAGTTTTGTACCAAGCTTACCCCACAATGTTTTCCAAAAATGGCTAAGGAACTTTGTGTCTCTATCACTCACAATGTTTCTTGGCAATCCATGTAGTCTCACCACTTCCTTGAAGAAAAGATTAGCTACTGCACAAGCATCATCACTATCGTGACAAGGAATAAAGTGTGCCATCTTTGAGAACCTATCAACAACAACAAAGATAGAATCCTTTCCCCTCTTGGATCTTGGAAGACCAAGCACAAAATCCATAGAAATATCAACCAAGGGGAATTAGGAATAGGCAAAGGTGTATATAAACCATGAGGCAGTAATCTAGATTTAGCTTTTATGACAAGTAATGCATTGAGAAACAAGCTTATGCACATCATGCCTCATTTTTTGCCAAAAGAAATGTTCATGTAAAATAGCCAAATTTTTATCCACACCAAAGTGCCCCATCAAATTATTCTCATGAGCTTCCTTAATGAAAAGTTCTTTCAAGGAGCTTTAAGGAACACATAGTTTTTTTCTCTTTGAACAAGAAACCATCATGTCTAAAATATCCTTGATGAGCCCCTTTCTCACACAAAGCAAAAATACTAGAGAAGTCATGATCACTAGAATACAATTCCTTTATGTGATTAAAACCAAGCAATTTAGTTTCAAGCATAGAAATCAAACAATGCCTCCTTGATAAGGCATCCGCTACCACATTCAACTTTCCTTGCTTGTGTTTAATGACATAAGGAAATTGCTCAATGAATTCCACCCATTTATCATGTCTCTTGTTAAGTTTCCCTTGAATTTTCAAATATTTAAGAGATTCATGATCACTATGTATCACAAATTCCTTAGGTAAAAGATAACGTTACCAAGTTTGCAAGACTCTAACAAGTGCATACAATTCTTTATCATAAGTGGAATAGTTCAAACATGCATCCTTCAATTTTTTACTAAAGTAAGCAATAGGATGTTTATCTTGAATTAAAACCCCCTCAATGCCCATATTAGATGCATCACATTCCAATTCAAAGGAAGCATTAAAATTAGGCAATGCAAGAATAGGTGCATGAGACAACTTATCCTTCAATGTTTGGAAAGCAATTTCATGTTCTGCTTCCAAGAAAAGCTCACGGTTTTCTTCATCAATGCATTCAAAGGAGAAGCAATAGTACTAAGGTCATTGACAAATCTCTTATAAAAGCTAGCTAAACCATGAAAGCTTTTCTCATCCTTCACACTATTTGGAGTTGGCCACTCCATGATGGCTTTCACTTTCTCTTGATCCGCTTGGACTCCTTGAGCACCTACTACAAAACCTAGAAACACAACTTGTTAAGTGCAAAAGGAACATTTATCAATTGCTCCATACAAGGTTTCCTTCCTTAGCACCTCCAAGACACTTTTAACATGCATCAAATGATCATTTAAATTGGCACTATAAACAAAAATGTCATCAAAGTACACTACCACAAACTTTCCTATAAAGTGTCTAAGAACATTATTCATAAGTCTCATAAAGGTACTAGGTGCATTAGTCAAACCAAAAGGTATAACTAAACCATTCATAAAGCCCAAATTTTGTTTTGAAAGTCGTTTTTCATTCATCCCCTTCCCTCATCCTTATTTGATGATAACCACTCTTAAGATCGATTTTAAAGAAAACAGTAGCACCATGCAATTCATCTAAAATATTATTAAGTCTATGGGATGGGATGTCTATACCTTATGGTGATGTTTTTTATTTCCCTACAATTCGTGCACATTCTCCAAGTTCTCTCCTTCTAAGGCACAAGAATAATAGGTATGGCACAAGGGCTCATACTCTCACGGATGCACCCTTTGTCAAGTAGTTTTTCCACTTGTATTTGGATCTCCTTTGCTTCCATGGCAGAAGTCTTATATGCTGGCCTGTTAGGGAGTGAACAACCTGGAATCAAATCAATTTGATGTTCTATGCCTCTCAAAGAAGGCAAACCATTAGGAACTTATTTTGGAAAAACATCTTGATATTCTTCCAAAAGGGATTGCATAGCTTTTGGCAAATTTTCACCTTCTTTTTCAACATGTAAACAAAGAGAGTTAGGAAGCATATAATAAAGAGGTTGTTGTGCCAATAACACTCTATTGATTTCATTTTCACTCAAGAACAAATTCTCTTTAATCTCATGAATTTTTTTTTCTCTCATTTTCTTTCTCTTTCTTTTTCTTTCTTTTTCTTCTCACTAGTTTTTCTCTTTGGTAACTCACTTTCTTTGCCTTTTTGTGTGCAAATTTTTTTTTTTCAAATGCAGTATTTTTTTCAACTCTTTAATTCTCTTTTCTTTCATCCTCACTTGATCCTCACACACTTGTCTAGGAGTCAAAGGCCTCAAAATAATTTTCTTGCCTAAGTGCTCAAACTCAAAAATGTTCCTCATGCCATTGTGTATCACTTTTCTACCATATTGCCAAGGCCTTCCAAGAAGAATATGTCCAGCCTCCATAGGTACAGTATCACAAAGAACCTTATCAGTATAAGCATTAATAGAAAAAGGAATGAGCACTTGAGAATTTACCACCACTTCTCCACTTTCACTAAGCCATTGTAGCTTGTATGCCCTTGGATGCTTTGTGGTTAGCAAGTGTAATTTCTCAACAAGCCTTGTACTAGCCACATTGGTGAAGCTCCCTCCATCAATAATAAGTGAACATACTTTCTTTTCAACTAAGCACCTTGTGTGAAAAATATTTTCTCTTTGAGTCTCCTCTTTTTCTAGGCAAAAATTGTTCAACATTCTCTTTACCATCAAGAGATCACCCTCCTCGGCCTCCACTAGTGTAAGCTCTTATTCTTCACTTGAAAAACTATTTGAGTCACTTGAAGACTCACTCTTTATGCCTCATCCTCAAGTAAAATCATTGTTCTCTTGTTGGGACATTGAGGAGCAATGTGACCCTTACCAAGACACTTAAAACACTTGATATTGCTTGATCTTGTTGGAGTTGGATCCAAAAAAATTTTTCTTGACCTCTCCACCTTTTCTTCTTTATTTTTCACATGAGAAACCTCCCTTTTAGGCTTGTCCCTCCAACTGGAAGTTGCAGCCCCATTGGAGAATTTGGAAGCTTTTCTCCGCTTTAGTTGTTGCTCCACCCTTTGAGCTTTGTGGACTAACTCCTCAATTGTAGCATAAGAATGCAGCTTCATCACATCTTGAATTTCTCTATTCAAACCATGAAGGAACCTAGCCATGTTTCCTTCTTGGCTCTCCACAATTTCAGCCCTTATCATTATCAATTCCATTTCCTTATAGTAGTCATCAACACTCTTGTAGCCTTGGAAATGTCTTTGGAGCTTGTTGTGGACTTCTCTTGCATAATAAGTGGGAAGAAATCTTCCTCTCAAGCATGCCTTCAAGTCATCCCAACAATTTACTCTTTGTCTCCTCAACCTCCCTATGTCCATTTGAATTTGGTTCCACCACATCAAAGTATAGCCACCAAATTCTAGAGTTGCTAGAGTCACTTTCTTTTCTTCCTCAAATTGTTGGCATGAGAAAATTTGTTCTACTTTCATCTCCCACTCAAAGTATTCTTCGGGGTCATTATTGCCAAGGAATTTTTATTTTCACTCCACTCAATCCTCCATTCCTTCTTTCTCTTTCTTCTCTCCTCACCCTTCAATCTTCCTCATCTCTATTTTGCCTCCTAGGATGGTGTCTCCTATGATTTTTTCTTCTATCATTATTTTCTCTTTTATTATTTTTCCTCCAATCCTCTCTCTCATCTTCATAATTTCCTCCATGAGAGGAAGCATACTCACTCACCCTCCAACCACTATGAGCCTCTCCATTGATACTACCAATTGCATGACTCCTTCTTTGGGTCTCCCTTTGTAACTCTTCAAACCTTGCATCCATTTTGGTCTGCAAGTCTTCCATTTGTTTTGAAATGGCTTTCATCAACCTAGAGGTCTTAGGTGACAAAGCCTCATCTCCTATTGAGCTCATCCTTCAAAAGAAAAGGTTAGCAAAAACACAAGTATATAAGAAATTTCTCACCACTTTCTAAGTGTTTGTCGTTCTCACTCGTATCTGCATTATCTAGGCTCTTTCTATAATGTTCTCTCTTTCCTTTTTCCACTCTTGTCCCTCTCTATAGTTCTTAAGCAAACACTTCTAATCAAATCAAGCTTCTTTACTATAGTGAAATAGGAAACAATTCTAGCCTAAACTCAAGAGTCCAAGAACAAGAAAACTCTAAGACAAAACCTTGAAATTTTTAAGACACAAGCAACAAAAGCAAAAATTTGAGGAAGAACAACTCTAATTGGAATTTAATGAGACAACTCAAGGATATATTGGTTGTACCAAACTGCACAAGGAGGATATACCAATCAAATTCAATTGCTAGAAGCCAAATTTCATCAAATTTGCACGTTATACAAGTTCACTTAATTTTGTGGTTCAAAGGAAATTTGAACTTGTAGCTTTTGTAACTTTGCTTTGCTCCTAAATTATGTTTTTATTTCACTTTTTCCAGCCACCAATCAATAACTTCTTTGGCTGTACCAAATTGTGTTTCTTTTGCCTTTTCTTGTTTCTTTCACAAAAAAAATTTGTAAGCTTTTTGTTTTTCTTTTGTACAAGTTCAAGAATTCTTAAAGAAACTTAATGAGTCACGAAAAAAACTATGTATAGCAATTGTAAAATTTTCTTCTAACAACTCAATTCAGTTTAGGCATGAGATTAGAATCAAAACAAGTGGTTATACAACACACAAACTACTACTAACACAAGTTTACAAGAATCAAAACTAGAAAATTAGAAAAATATCAAGAACAAATGAAGAAAATGAAGAACAAGAAGAAAAGAATTTAACAAGAACTTGAAGCTAAACACAAGAGTGGGAGGCGGAATACAACACAAATCCCACCACCAAGATTTTCACAAAAGCTTCAAGAAAACTAGGAATAGAAAAAGATTTATGATTTTCAGATAAGGTGTGGTTTTTTTTTTTTAACCTTTGAAGAAGTTTTTAGAACTGAACTTGAAGAAGAATTCCACAAGGATTAGGCTCTGATACCACATGTTTTATGTCTAAACCCATTAGACATTGAATTTCTCAAATCCACCTTGCAATGAAACTCAATCTTCAAGCAACTTTAGAGAACACAAGCAATCCGCACTTCACGTGAATATGGCTGAAGAAAGCTTTGTTGGACAGCAATGGAAGATGGAAGAAAGGTTAGGGATTAAGGTGGAAGACACCATGGAGAAGCTCTCTAATAAGTCTAGGAAGAATCTTCACAATAGCATTGAAAAGTCATAGATAAGACCTAAGAGGTTCTTGCACAAGAACAAGAGAGAAACTCTCAGAAAGCACTTAGCTTTGCATTAATTTGTCAAAATTCCATATCCTTACATTTTGTTTTGGATAGCCTTATATAGAAAAACAAATATAACTGAATGTAATCGATTAATACGTCCATGTAATCGATTAATTACTTTTAAGTAATCGATTAATGGTTCATGTAATCGATTATTTTGTTCTTGATCTTTCTGGAAATAGATGTATGAACAAAGTAATCGATTATTTCATTATGTAATCGATGAACAGATGTATATAACACAGATGTATATAATCGACTATTATAGATAACTGGTAATCGATTACTAGTAATTGATTACAGATAAATGGTAATTGATTAAAACAGACAAGACTTGTGTCTGTGTTATACTGAGTTGCTAGTAATCAATTACATATACATGGTAATCGATTAACATAGACAGGAATTGTTCTGTGTTTTTACTGAATTGGTGTGCTTCTTCATGCTCGTCCAAAAGATACAAGTTAGCTTTGATGTGGTCTTGAAGGGCTTGATTTCTAGCTCTTGTTATGGGTCCTCTAAAGCTCATCAAAGGAAGTTCTTCAAGTTCTCCTTCTTGACCTTGAGCTTGTAATGGACCTCCATCAGATTTGTTACTTGAATATAACAAAATCGTAAATCCTCACTTATTAGAAGTCTAATAATTTAGAGATCATCAAGTACTCAAACTGTTATTTTGTTGGATTCCAATACAACAAACGCTCCATATATATGTTGGTTGAAAGAGCTATCTCTTGGAAGTCTGCTAAATAGAATCTCGTAACCTCTTCATCCATGGCTACAAAGTTTGTTGCTTATTTTGAGGCATCCAACCATGGGATATGGTTGTGAAACTATGTCATTAGTTTGTGTGTGGTCGATGGCATTGAAAGACCATTGAGGATATTTTGTGATAATAACTCAACAATTAAATACTCTAACAATAATAGAAGTACAACCAAGTCCAAATTCATTGACATCAAGTTTCTAGTTGTTAAGGAAAGAGTTCAGAATATGCATATTTCCATATAGCATATATGGATTGATTCCATGCTAGCTAACCCACTTACTAAAGGTTTAGTACTTAAAGTTTTTCATGAGCACACTGCTCATATGGGTGTAGTTCCTAATAGTACCTTAGTTTAGTGGGAATCTTGTTTATGTTTTATATCCTATGTTTTCCAGATATTTGTATTGTTTGGATTTTCTACATAAATAAAGTTTATGTTTATCATTATATTCTGAGCTTGTTTTGTTTGCATGATTTATGTTGCATTTGGATTGATCTCTATAAAGAATAAAGTTTGGACTAGTTGGAAATAAACATGATTAAGATCACGTCTCATTTAATTTTCATGTTGCTTATCCATATTTGATCTATGTCATCAAGTATAAGTGACAATGGTGATCATTATGGCTTATTCACATTAGGTTGCAATGAAAACCATAGTGGTTCCTTGTTGCTATATGAAATGGACTAGATTGTTTAAAAAGAGTCTAAAAGTAAATAACATATGGTTGCACGCCTAAAGAATTTTGTGGTATAAATGTGTAAGCTTAATATGAAGCCTAAGTGGGGTTTATTTGGAATTTTATAATTCCTAATTAATTAATCTGGGTTACACATTACATTATCATGTATATAAGTTATTTACATTTAGATGAGCTCAATATAAGTGAACAAATTTAATGAGCCCATTAGATTGCAAACAGAAAACTATATGGGCTTAATAAGCATAAACAAATTTGGCCCATTAGGGGATAATGAGAACCCTAATAGGTTAAAACTTGAGACACAATTATGGTTCACAATACATCAAACAAATCAACAAACGATTTCTTCTCTCCTCATTTGAAGAGAAAATGACGGTCCTATAAGGAATAAGGTGATTTGGCGAGAAAGATCATAAAATCAATTATTTTTTATTGTTCTTGTTCTACTACGTTTGTTTGATCAAGCTTATGGTTGTAGGTATTTCTTAAACCCTTCTCTCGATAATATGCAACGTGTTTGGTGCTCATTTAGTATTTTATATAATTTATTAAAATTTCAACGTTCCATCCTTTCCAAGCACAAATACATTGACAATGACGACGACAACAATGCATCCCAAAACAACATTGACGCATAGTAACACCCCAAAATCATAATCCCTCTACTCCCAAACCAATGTTTCAAACCCAACGACAACAATGTTGCATCGTGCAATATTGATTTCTTGGATATGCCCATGGAGGGTTTTGGTGTGGCGGTTATGGTTTAATATGGTTGGGTATCACTAAGAACAATACGAAGGCCATGAAGACGTGGTGATCAAAGGGAGAGCTTTTTTAGATCGTAGAGGGTTAAGGTTCACTACTACTGATGATGATGATGATGATGATGATGATGATGATGAGGTTGGTGGTGTTGGTATGTAAAAAGGATTGAAGTTCAAAAATTTTAACTAACTAATTTTACTTTCCCTATTGAATACTTTGAACTGATTGATACTTAATTTTGCATTGGTATCAATTATTCAGCATTTGAATCTTTTTATTGTAGATTAATTCCTCTTAACCTTACTGTGTCTTCTGGTTCTAGAATCTGGATCTCTCCATGATTAGGTTTCAATATTTCATTTCAAATTGATTAATGATAAAATCTCTCCATATTTGAAGTCACCAATGTTCTGGAGAATTCTCGATATCTTCTCTTTTTTTATTGTTTTTTGAATTGTTGAGAGTTCTCTTCTTTTCTCACGGTGTTATATATTGAGTAAATTACACTCGTACCCCTTGTATTTTTCTCAAATTGCACTTGATACCCCTTACTTTTGATACATTACTTTTACCCTCTTCGGTTAACGTCGTTAACTAATGTCCACTGAAATATCTGAGCAGATGAAATTTCCCATTAGAGTACATTGCACTCGCACCCCCTGTGTTTTTCTCAAATTGCACCCAATACCCTTCCTTTTTATACATTACTTTTACCCCCTTTTGTTAACGTCGTTAACTAACACCAGGGTCCAGGGAACCAGAAGCACAGTGATGGTGGTCGAAGCTACGGCGGGGAATGAGGAGATGGTGGAGGTGGATATTGTAGTGGTGGCTATGGTGGTGGTGGTTGCTCGGATGGGAGTGGGTGAACTCAGACGTTGTGTTGGTGGGCGAGGACAACTGTGAGGAGGAAGAGATAATGTTGTCATGGGAGAGGGAAGAGGAGGAGAAGGAGGTGGTGGTGGTAAGGGAAGAGGGGTTGTTGAAGAAGAGGATGATTTGTAAAACCCAAGATGTGATTTTTGTTAGATACAGGGGGAGCTGGAAGAGGATCAACACAAGGATGAAGCCATATGTATTAAATAGATTTTAGCTTTTTACATGTCATTCAATTGAAGGCATTTGTAATTTGTTAAATTGTTTAAGAGTCTCAATTTATGATCCCTTGCATTGCATAAACATAATCATTAGCATGCATACATGAAATCTGAAAAGCATAAAGATTTTCATGTTTGCATAAAGAAGCAAATTTCTCATGGTTAAATTTTGGAAAATCACATTGTGCACTGACTTAATCAATCACCAGCATTGGTAATCTATTACTTAAGCCATGAAGAACCAATTAATCGATTACAAGGAAATGGTAATCGATTATATAGTACAAAACACATAATATGTCTCCATGGGTTAATTGATTACCATCTAATCGTAATCGATTACATTAGCACGTTTTGAAACAGAGATTGTTTGTGGTAATAGATTACATAGCGGTTTAATCAATTACATTGCTCATATATCTTTTTCGAAAAGAACTAAGAACACTTTAATTGATTAAATAGGATATTAATCGATTACTTTAGTTAAAATAATCGATTACATGGACGATTTAATCGATTACATTCAGTTGAATCAGTTTTCTATAAAAAGTTGTTGGGTCTTTTGCTTTGGGCAGAACTTGATAATTCTAATTTTCCATTACTTTCAAAAGCCCTCTGATTTTGAGAAAAGATATACTGAGATACATAGCTCTTGTTCCAAAACCAAGAAACACATGCATCATTGATCAAATTGTTTTGGACAAGATTTGACAAGAGTTTTCATGGAGAGCTGATTTCAAGTTTGCATTCTTTTCAACCTGATTTTTGTTTGGTAAATTCATTCACTCACATTCTGAGGATCATAAGGTTGTATCTCTCTTAAACTCTTGCAGTAATTCATTTGTTACTTTTGTTTCTTGTAAGTTCGTAGTTCAAAGAGGTTCTTTAAAGCTTTTCTAGAGTAGGGTTCTCTAGAGGGAAGAATAGAGAAGGGTTCTCTAGTTCTTGATCATTAGAAGTCTGAAGGGGGTTTAGATTTCAGTTCTTTATCTAGGGTTGATAAAGGGTGATTACTTGTAAGCTTGTAAAGAACAAATTTTGATATAGTGGAACTCTAGCCAAGGTTTGGTTAGAAGAAACTGGATGTAGCCTCTCTTTTGAGGAGTGAACCAGTATAGATTTGGTGTTCTCTTAATTCTCATCTTGTTGTCTTAATTTGCTTATCTTGTGGTTAATCTTTTTCTAGATCAACAGATAGATTTTCTGCTATTGCTTGAAGTGAAGGGTGAATCTTGATTGATTGAAAGTTTCAGTTTTAAAAAGGGTGTACTTGTGTTACGATCTTTTATCCGCTGCTAGTTTCAAAGAAAAGTTTAAATTCCATATTTTAACCAATTCACCCCTCCCCCTCCCTCCCCCCCTCCCCCTTTGAGGAACAAGATGAGGGTATTTTAGATAGTGTGTGTTCATATTATTTTCAATTTTAAGGAACAAGATGAGGCTATTTTAGACATAAACTTTCATTAAAAGTCATGTGACCAGCATGTGCCTACTTTCTGTTAAATTATTAAACGGTGTTTAGGAGGAACAGGGTCTGGGTGTAATGTGAGATAAACAATTAAGGATTTTTTTGATATAGTGTGTGTTCATATTGTTTTCAATTTTGAGGAACAAGATGAGAGTATTTTAGAATTAAATTTCATTAAAAGTCATGTAACCAGCATGTGCCTACTTTCTGTTAAATTATTAAATCGTGTTTAGGAGGGACGGGGTCTGGGTGTAATGTGAGATAAACAACTAAGGATTTTTTTGTAGGGTGTAAAATAGGAGGGGTATCGAATGCAATTTGGAAAAAACACAGGGGTTGCAAGTTTAATTTTCTTTTATATATTTGATCATTTTGATAAAAACACATTATCTTTGATTGTGTGTGCGATTGAGCAGTTATCTTCAATGTGTTTGCAATTAAGCAATTTGTATTGTTCGATTGGTGGTGATATCAGTTCCTTGTTTCAAATTAGGGATTCAATGACTGTATTATCATTTGTCTTTGAATGATGTCTTCAAATATTGTTTAAGTGTTTGGTTCAATTTTTGAAGATTTTTGTTGGAAATATTTGCTTTGGATCTGTTTTTGAAAGTGCCTCTAATACCAGAGTCATATGCATGCTTTCTTATAAGTGTAATATGGTTTCATTTGTTTATGCCATGGGAAAATTTATTTAGAGCAACTTAATTGTGCAATTGAACATAATAAGTTTTGAAAATTCTGTTTTTGTATTTAACTATGATACTTTTACAAACTACTTATGTGGAATTGGAAAATTGTGATATATATATATATATATATATACATATAATTTATGATTAAAATAAGGCTTTGTAATTGTATCTTTGCTTCTAGTCTCTTATCTTAAGAAATGACAAACCATTGTGGTGGTACAAGGTAAGATGAAAAGGGGTAGACTCAGAGGACTTGGTTTAATTTGTCACTAAAATTTTTATTTCTTGTCCTGAGGGTTGGATAAGGAATTAAGTATAAACATATTCATTTTTTTTCTTACTATATTTTTCAATGAACAAATTATTCTTGGAGTAGCAAAGGGATTGCAATACCTCTACCTTCACTCGATGGAGAAGGTATGATTGTTTGGCTCTAGATATTTGATGCTTAACAGAAATCTCCCTTTGCAAAAATGTGGTTGAGGCCTTATATGTTTTTGGTGATTGACAACATCATCTAAAGTGAGCATAGACCCTTCACCAACAAATTGGTTTCCAAGGTTCTTGCAAGGTCAATAACTCGACCTAGAGAGACAATTTTGTAGAAAGTCTGATACTGCTGAGAAGTTTGGTACTACTTCAAGATTTTGAATTTTGTGTTAACGATTGAAATGAGGTTCGTGTTATCGTGAGTGCCGTTATTTGTTTTACTTATTACTTCAACAGGTTGTGTGTGTGTGTGTGTATTCTATTTTTACTATTTCTAAGAAGTGTGTTAGAGTAAACATTTTATTCTGACTTTCTTAAATGTTGTTAAATTATATATATATATATATATATATATAATTTATGATTAAAATAAGGCTTTGTAATTGTATCTTTGCTTCTAGTCTCTTATCTTAAGAAATGACAAACCATTGTGGTGGTACAAGGTAAGATGAAAAGGGGTAGACTCAGAGGACTTGGTTTAATTTGTCACTAAAATTTTTTTTTCTTGTCCTGAGGGTTGGATAAGGAATTAAGTATAAACATATTAAAGGGTATCAAAATTCATTTTTTTTTCTTACTATATTTTTCAATGAACAAATTATTCTTGGGAGTAGAAAAGGGATTGCAATACCTCTACCTTCACTCGATGGAGAAGGTATGATTGTTTGGCTCTAGATATTTGATGCTTAACAGAAATCTCCCTTTGAAAAAATGTAGTTGAGGCCTTATATGTTTTTGGTGATTGACAACATCATCTAAAGTGAGCATAGACCCTTCACCAACAAATTGGTTTCCAAGGCTCTTGCAAGGTCAATAACTCGACCTAGAGAGACAATTTTGTAGAAAGTCTGATACTGCTGAGAAGTTTGGTACTACTTCAAGATTTTGAATTTTGTGTTAACGATTGAAATGAGG
>PYAF01002986.1:223245-239064 GCA_007407185.1 Glycine tomentella | reverse complement strand
GAGGCCTTATATGTTTTTGGTGATTGACAACATCATCTAAAGTGAGCATAGACCCTTCACCAACAAATTGGTTTCCAAGGCTCTTGCAAGGTCAATAACTCGACCTAGAGAGACAATTTTGTAGAAAGTCTGATACTGCTGAGAAGTTTGGTACTACTTCAAGATTTTGAATTTTGTGTTAACGATTGAAATGAGGTTCATGTTATCGTGAGTGCCATTATTTGTTTTACTTATTACTTCAACAGGTTGTGTGTGTGTGTGTGTGTATTCTATTTTTACTATTTCTAAGAAGTGTGTTAGAGTAAACATTTTATTCTGACTTTCTTAAATGTTGTTGAATTATAGGTTAGAACAAAATCAAGTATGTTGGTCCAATGGAAGAATTAAATTTTATTTTACAGGTTAGAACAAAAAAAAGGGAAAGATAAAGATTAAATTATATTTTATTCTTAAATGAAACAAAATTTGGGGTCTGACAAATTAGTACAATGGAAACTTAATGACATTTTGGTCCAATAGAAAATGACTAATATTTTGGTCCAATTTATTCAGCAGACATGTTGGCAATTATTTTTGTGACATTTTCGTCCCTCTGTGTCATGTAGCCTCTTTCATTAACGACAACTGATGAATGAATTTGTCACACTTTTTCACTTTAGGGGACTGAAATTTGAATTTCCATCTTTCTGGGACGAATTTGTTTATGATCTACACATTCAGTGATGAAAATGACTATTTACCCTAACACATTATTATTAAATGTCTGAAAGTAATAAAATTGATTCATTTAATACTATCAACATAATATTCTAAAATAGACTAATACAAATTAAAACAAAATATTCTTCAACGATATTTACTATAATAGTCTGAATCACAACTATTTTTTACTAACTAATTTCTTGCAATAAGCTTTGGTGCAACCAGATTTGTTGAAACAAATGAAAAAAATATGATCCATTAATATTATAAACATTTGCAGTTCCAACACTTGGAATTCCAATATTAGTAGTATTTAAAGTCAAACCAAACAACTCTAAAATATTTGATCGGTTCAGTTCGATTTTGATCAGATCTATAGATATAAACCCGTGACCCAACCCGTACATAAACGATTATGATCGGTTCGGTGCGATTTTGACCCAAATATATAAATGATCCAACCTAAACTGTTTGGATAGGTTTAGGTCAATTCGGGTTCGCGGATGACACATACCCGTGAACACCCCTAACTCGAGACTATATATAATTAATCATTATCATTAATTTATAATAATTTCTAAGCATTATCATTATTATTAGAAGGGTAAATAGTCATTTTCATCCCTGAATGTGTAGAGCACTAACAAATTCATCCTCGAAAGATAAAAAAAATTCAAATTTTAGTCCCTTAAAGTGAAAAAAGTGTGACAAATCTATACATGAGTTAATTTTTGCTTGTTACCTTAACAAAAGAGCCTACGTGGCACATTCATGGACGAATTTGTCAGCGCTCTACACATTCAGGGACGAAAAATGACTATTTATCTAAAATATAATTTAATCTTCATCTTTCCCCCTTTTTTAATCATTGCAAGTATAACATTACAATAAGTACTTAAAAAATAGGAAAACAAGCATAAGTTAGAACAAACATAATAATAAGCATAATATTGATTAATAAGCATAATCTGTCTATTGCTCTGAAATTTCTAATGTGACGGTACCTTACTCAAAATATGATCCTCAAACAAAAATGTACAATCATTAAGTTAATCCTTAAAAAAATGAAATCCAACTTGATTTTGTCACTATCTAAAGTTACCACAATATATAAAATCAATCTTTTTAAAGGAGGAAAACTTAATTTTATCACATGTGATCAATTAGATGATGATGGATAAAAAGATCATTTTTATGACCTAGAATTATTAAATAAGTATAAAATCACTTTAAATAATAAAACATATAAAATCAACTTTCTAAAAGGAAAGTTGTCTTAATTTTGTAACATGTGATCAGGTAGATGATGTTGGATAAAAATATTTCTTAAACTGACATTAAATATATCCCAAATTTTCCTATTAGATCACTCTAAATAATAAAATTAATCTTTTTAAAGGAAAGGTATCACAATTTTGTAACATGTAATTTTAGTTGGATGATGTAGGATAAAAAGGTTATTTTATAACCTTTAATTATTTAATTCCTATGAGATCACTCTAAATAATAAAATATATAAAATCAATATTTTTCAAGGAGTGAAACTTAATTTTGTAATATGTAATCGGTTAATGATGTTGGATAAAAAAAATATTTTTAGAACCTTGAATTATTAAATAAGTATGAAATCACCCTAAAAAATAAACCATATAAAATCAATCTATTTAAAGGAAAGTATACGGTACAAAATGGTAAAATTACATGTGGCTATTACTGTGGGGTCACTGTACACGTGTCAACCCTACTACAGTAATAATGCGTATCTCCGCTCTTTGTGTCAACCCTGCTACAGGAACAACTCAATTGTCTGTCCTCTGTGTCAGCTTTGCTACATGAGCGCGAACACTAACCCTCAACAGTCGGGTCTCCCTGGCCCACAAGTTATCTGTTACACTTATTTATTCAAATATGTGTAACCACTTTATCTCCTAGCATATCTCGAATTATCTCCAAGGAATTATCTATAAGCTATTATTTATTTACAAGTAATAGTCTATCTATAAGGTACACATTATCTCCTATTTAAATTATATAACTGTCGGTTATTATCTATTATATTATCAACAGATTAATGATCAAACAAAGGCCCAAGGCCCATACTCCACGCTATAAATACAGGTTCTCTCTAAACCTTTAATCACTCTCATATTCATCAGAGATCATACCTCGTCACACACTCATGAATACTTTGATATTCACTCTCATATTCAATTATCTAAGGCCATGGTTAGGTCCTCATTGGCTGCAAATGAAAAAGTTGGACCCCATGTTCTTAAGATGATTGACCTTATAGAACAACTTGAGAAGTTGGGGTGCACTCTTGGGAAAGAGGTTTCTCAAGATTTGATTCTACAATCACTTTCTGATTCATTTTCACAATTTATTGTGAATTTCAACATAAATAAGATGAGTTGTGACTTGCATGCAATGCTTAATTTGCTAATTGATTATGAGAATTAAATTGCTTTTGAGAATAAGAAAGGAACTATCATGGTAGTTGGCAAGAGCTCCAAGAAGAAAGGCAAAGAACAAAAAGGAGTCAATCTTGGACCTAAGGGTGGTGTGACCAAACCCAAGAACAAAAGGAACAAGACTGACCAAACTGATGTTGAACGTTCTTCTAGTTTTAAAAGAGAAAGAAATAATCAAGTAAATAAAACATATCTTTGGAATTGTAGGCTAGGTCACATTTGCAAGAAATTAACAAGTTGCACAATGAAGGTTACCTTCATAATTATGATTATGAATCATATGAAACTTGTGAATCTTGTCCCAAAGGAAAAATGACTAAATCTCCATTTATTGGAAGTGGAGAAAGTGCTTATGAATTATTGGGACTAATTCATACAGATGTTTGTGGGCCCATGAAAATTCAAGCCAAAAAGGATATTCTTATTTTATGATGTTCACTGACGATATGTCTAGATATGGGTTTTTATATTATATAAAACATAAATCTGAATCATTTGAAAATGTTTAAAAAATTTCATAGTGAAGTTGAAAAGCAAACTGGTAAGAGTATCAAAATGCTTAGATCTGGTAAAGGAGGATAGTATCTTAGTAATAACTTTATTGACTATCTAAAAGAGAATGGTATTCTCTCTCAATGGACACCTCCAAGACCGCCACAACACAATGGTGTGTCTTAAAAAAGAAATCAAACCTTATTAGATATGGTTAGATCTATGATGGGGTTCATCGATCTTCTAGTAAATTTATGGGGATTTGCTTTAGAAGCAGTAACCTACTTGCTAAATAAAGTTCCTACAAAATCAGTTTCTACAACTCCATATGAGATATGGAAAGAAAAGAAACCAAGTCTTAAATAGATCAAGGTATGGGGTTGCCCTGCTTATGTTAAAAGATTGCAAACAGATAAACTTGAGGCAAGGTCTGATAAGTGTAGATTCATTGGTTATCCTAAAGAAATAATGGGATATTATTTCTACCAACCTTCTAACCATAAAGTGTTTGTGGCTAGAGGAGCAACCTTTTTGGAAAAATAGTTTCTTGCATAAGTAAATCATGGTGAAGAAATTGAACTTGATGAGACTCAAGTCACTGATGATAACATAACTCAAGAACATGAGATGGAAACTGAGAGACCTTTCTTTAATGTTTTGAAATTAGGACAAAGGTCTTCAACTCCAACGATTGTTGCTCAAGAACCAACTATTGTTCAAGAACAAGTTGTTATTCAAGAAGAGGTTAATGAACCAATCCTAGAACAATTGTAGCAACCTTTGAACCCAATACAAGAACCTCTTAGAAGATCTACTCAAATGCATTGTGTACCTAATAGATTTAACTTAATGGTGCAAGATGACATGTCAAATAAGGTTTATCATGATGATGACGATGATGACCTTAAGAGATTGGATTGTAACAAATGGCATGAATCCATGGAATCCAAAATGGAAGCAATGAAGATCAACAAAGTATGGACTTTTGTTAAAGCTTCAAACAATATAAAACCAATTGGTTGTAAATGAGTTTACAAGAAAAATATTGGAGCAGATGGAATGGTCGAGACCTATAAAGCTCGCCTTGTTGCCAAAGGATATCGTCAAAATGAAGGAATAGATTATGACAAAACTTTGTCTCCTATGGCAATGCTTATATCAATTCAGATTCTACTTTCCAAACAACATACTATGATTATGAGATATAGAAAATGGATGTTAAAACAGTTTTCTTTAACGGTGAGTTGAAAGAGGAAGTGTACATGACACAACCTGAAGGATTCACATCATTGGCTGATTATAATAAAGTTTAAAAGTTACAATGATCAATATATGGATTTAAACAAGTTTCTAGAAGTTGGAACATTCATTTTAACAAGACAAACAAAAATTTCAATTTTGTTAAATGTAAGGAAGAACCATGTGTCTACAAAAAGGTCAGTGGGAGTGCAATCATTTTCTTAGTGTTATATGTAGATGACATATTACTATTTGAAATGATATACCAGCATTGAAAGGCACAAAGATTCTTCTATCAAAACAGTTCTACATGAAGAATTTGGGAGAAGCAGTCTATATTTTAGGAATAAAGATTTATAGAGGCAAATATAAAAGGCTGCTTGCACTCTCCCAATCTGTGTGCATTGATACCATCTTAAAGAGGTATAACATAGAAAATTCCAAAGGAGGTTATTTGCCTATAGGTGTTGGAATTACTCTTAGTAGGGAGAATTGTCCAAAAACTCTTGAAGAAGTAGAAAGCATGAGTAAAGTACCATATGCTATTGCAGTAAGAGCTATCATGTACACTATGACTTGTACACATCCTAATGTCCCTTATGCACTAGGTGTAACTAGTTTATGTCAGGAAAACCCTGGTAAGGAACATTGGGAAGTGGTTAAGACCATCCTTAAGTACTTAAGAAGAACTAAAGACCAATTCCTCGTTAATGGAGACTTTGAATTGAAACTGAAAGGTTAAACTGATGCAAGTTTTGCATCAAACGATGATAGCAAATCTATTTCAAGGTATGTTTCACTTTAAATGGTGGTGCAGTAAGTTGGAAAAGTTCCAAGCAAGCTACGGTAGTAGATTCAACTATGGAAGCAGAATATATAGCGACAAGTGAAGCGCTAAAGCAGTTGTTTGGATGAAAAAGTTTATATCTAAACTTGGTGGGGTTCCTTCAATATAAGAGTTGATTCCATTATTGTGCGACAATAATGGGGCTATCACTCAAGCAAAAGAACCAAGATCACACCAGAAGTCCAAACATATTATGCGAAGGTATCACATGATTAGAGAGATAATGGAACATGGTGACGTTAAGATTGAAAAGGTAGATGTAAAGGAAAATGAACAGATCCATTCACCAAGGCGCTTAGCATAATAGATTTTGACAAGCACGAATGGGAATTAGGAATGAAGTTCATGAGTGATTGGCTCTAGGCAAGTGGGAGATTGTTGGGAATAAATGTATGCCCACGATGCAAGTCATCATGTAATCAATTCTAGTTTAAATAATAAAGTATTATTTGTTTTCATTGTCATATTTCACTATTTGATTAAATAGTTTTGATAATGTCCTTGATTAAAATTAAAGACTTGTTATCATAATGGAGATTATGATAATGAGAAACAACTTCATTTTAACTTTAATCTAAATCGTTCTTAAACATAGGATTATTGTAAATATGACACAATTAATCTTGATAGAATAATATATATGTGATAGTATTTATTGGATAAATATTAATAGATCTCATTTATTAATTTACATATATAGAAGAATCACATGTGAATGTGATCATTCAACTAACTCAATTGAAATTTTCTAATGGTTAAATTTACCATAAACTATTAATAGAAAATTCTTAAGATGAGGTTTAATAGTTTTCTTTGGCATGAGATTATCATAGTAATTAAGATGTTATTTGTTATATTTTATTTTCAGACACCTAATGCTTTAGAGTCCTTGTTGAATGGATATTGGATATGATTAAATACATGTAGAATTAATGATTAATTAAGAAGGAATCCATCAACTTTTGGTGATGAATTTGAGCTCCATAAATAAAATTATATCCTAGCCAGGAAAATTAAATGAAAGAAGAAATAAGTTTCTTAAGTCATTATAAGTTAACTCAATAGAGTTTGACAATAATACCATAGTTTAGAGTTAACCTAAAGCTGTAAAGATGGAAGAAATTATTATATTATTCTTCTAATGATTCTTAAAAGTAAAACGCTACTTCATGTTATCCGGATGTTAAGGAGTGTTGTTAGACGCCTACCTTGATTAGTATATTAATTTGATTAATATATTACCGACTTAGTATTGAACCTATGGGGTCACACACAAACGAGTGTTCTAATCTATGTTAAATAAATTATTTTAATATTTGATGATTAATTAAATTAGAGAATTTAATATGATCAAATGATTAATTAATTTCCTAAGTAGAATATTATTATATTTTTTGCAAGCACTAAAAATATAAATAATTTAAAATATTTGGTGAAAGAAAGGAAACAAACATGGCGATCTCATGTTTGGAATTAAGTTTGAAAAAGTTGTTAAGTACAAGTTGGACTTGGTAAATTATTATTTCAATTTCATATTGCTAAGTGGCTACCAACAGAAAGTAACAAGAAATAATATTTTAAAATGGCTTAAAAGATAAGATACTATGAAGTGGTTTCGATTTTATTGAAAATTTGTTTTCTACAAATACAACCTTAGGTTGTACGTTGAGAGATACAATTATCACCTCTCTTTTCATTCTCTAAGAGCACCAGTATTTTAATATTATTATTTCATCTGTCAATGTTGTTGACGAATAGAGGTATGTCTTGTTGTGGATACACGTGGAGTCTTCACATTATTGAATAATTTTTTTTCATGCTTCAAGAGTTCATCAACATGTACACGTTTAGTATGTTGTCTATTTTAATATAATTTAGATACAAAATAAATCCCTTTTATTCCGTTGTACATGTTTTAAAAATCTTTTTTTTTTCTTTTACATAGTCATGACTGGACGTATGGAGCAAACAAAGATCATGATGTTGACTTAAGAGCCTCTCATATTGAAAAACCTCTTCACTAGGCTCGATAGATGACTGGTGAGGCTAGATGAACAATAAGCAACAGAGTGAATCTTACCTTCAAGACCACTTGTTCAAAAGCAACCAACTATAATTGCTCAGATTGGTCTCAACACAAGATTGTATCATGGGTTCAAAGGATAAAGAGTCATGGAGTGGCAAACTTGTAACAAAGTCTGGAAGGAGAAAGGTGAAGTTGCCTATCATATTCTTCATCTGGAGATGCAACAATTGGAGCTTACTATAATAACCTTGGCTAAATAAAAGAAAAAGAGAAAGAAATTTAAATTTTCAGTTTTCGGTCGCAAAAAGATATAGTGACGGAATTAGCGACAGAATTAGCGACGGATTTAGCGACGACTGGAATGCCACGCTGGTAGCGTGGGAAGTGCTCCAGAAAGCTATTTTTCACTGGAATGCCACGCTGGTAGCGTGGGAGCCACGCTGGTAGCGTGGGAGCCACGCTGGTAGCGTGGGATCACAGGCTGAGGGCCTATAAAAGGCCATTTTCGCGTTTTGAAGGGGAAAAACTCCCTTCTTCCTCCAACGCCCAGACCTCCATTGGAGAGTTCTCCAAGCTTCTATGACCTTGTTTCTTCACCCAAAACACTTCCTAAACCCATTAAACTTCCTAGAAACCTTGAGAGATCTTGAATCCTTCCTCCATTTCACCAAAACCCCTTTATTGTGAGAAACCCCATTCTCAAGAGAAGTGAAGAAAACTCGAGTTTGGCGAGGAACGGCAGCTACCCACGGACACCCAAGCCTTGAGGAGTGTCCCAGAGGTCTTTTGTGTCGCCATTGAGGTAAGAAACTCGAGATTTCTTGGTTGATTTGTGATTTGGGGGTTTTGATGAATAGTGACCCACTTGTGATAGAGTTAGAATTAGCTCTGGGTCCAGTTGAGAGATGTGTTTAGAATGATGAGAAGAGGAAGGATTAGCTTTCAGTTTGTGATTTGGTGAATGTTGGTTTTGGCTCTAGGATTATGCATGTGTGACTTGGACTGAGTCACTTGATCTGAGACATGCAAGAGCCTTGTTGTTGAATTTGATGTGCCTGAGAGGCCATGGAAACGGTGTCTTGTGAGACTAACCGTTCAAGCCCTATGGAAACCCTGAATTGTTAGGTTGTGAGAGCTGTGATGCTCAATGTGAATGGCTTGTGTTGAGTCTGTGGTGACTCTAAGGCCATGGCTGAGTTGAGATAGACCACTGAGGGTCTATGGAAAGGCTTAAAGTGGATGAGCCTGATGAACCTGAGGTTAGATAACTTGGGTTGATGGGAAGGACTGAGGTTCTTTTCCCAGAGGCAATTGATGACTGCTTGATGAGCTTGTATATGTTTATATGCTTGAATGGTCTGTAATATGTGTTTATGTGCCTTGGTAGGGCTTGACACTGTGGGTGTCAGAGACGCAGACCATCGATCGAGGAAGAAAGCTGCTAGGCACGGTTTGCCAGGTAAGCTCATCGTTTTGGGGATTATTCCCTTTCTCTTGTTTACCACCCAAATGGGTGATGAATGCATGCCATGCTTGAACATATTTATATTGTGCATAATGTGGAATGAATGGCCAAGGTGGTCTGTTTTATTGATTATATGTGTTCGTGAGCCCGAAGGGCTAGATGAACGGTGCTTGGAGTGAAACTCAGACCGTTCCAGAAATGTGAATGTATGATGAACCCTAGGATAGACACTGAGATAGTGTGAGAATGATGATGCACCTGAGATTGCAGGTGATGGAATCTTTAGGATACTGGAATAGTATCGGGCTAGTTGAGGTTCCCTAGCCAAAGGAAGAGTTTGAGGACTCCCTGGAATAGCTGAGATTCCTTGGGAGGTGCCACTGCTCTCTGCCTAAAGTCCTAAGGATGGATTGCCCGGTAAGGATGTTCCTCCTTAGGCAGAGATGATGAAAGACCTGAGGGATTGAGAGCTCCCTGTGTGGATAGTCTCTCTCAGGTATTTGTTTGGGAAGTCCTGTGGGATTGAGAGCTCCCTGTGTGGATAGTCTCTCACAGGCATCAGATGAGAAGTCCTGGGGGATTGAGAGCTCCCGTTGAGGATAGTCTCCCTCAGGCAACTGATGAAAAATCCTGGGGGATTGAGAGCTCCCGGTGTGGATAGTCTCTCCCAGGCAGAGGAAAGCCTTGAGGGATGAGAGCTCCCTGTGTGGATGGTCTCTCTCGGGCAGAGGACTGGAAGTCCTGAGGGATTGAGTGTCTCCTGTGTGAGATGATCTCTCTCAGGCATGTGATTGATAGTCCTGGTGGACGATGCTTCCGTTGTGGATGACTCCCCAGGCAGTTGAGATGGAAGTCCTGATGGATAGTGCTCCCTATGTGGATAGACTCCTCAGGCATGTGTTGTGGAAAGTCCTGGAGGTGATTGCCCTATATGGATGTTCTTGCCCAGGCATGTGTTATGAAAGTCCTGGTGAGGTTAGGCAGTAGACAGATATGTTGTATCTCTAAGAGAGGGCTTCCCGAGGGGATGAGAGCCTAAGGCCTCTTAGATGAGCCATATCTGGATTCCTAAAGTCCTGAGTTGAGGGATTCCTCAGGCAATGTGTGTGTGTGAAGTCCTGAGTAGGTGACTCAGGCAATGCTGGTTCAGTGATGAGGCGGTGCCTCTCTGTTATGAGAAGTGTCCTGGGATGGACACTATGTTATGGTACCTCTGTGAGACGAGTTTGAGATGGCTTGAGAGCCAGTATGAGGTAGGATACCTTTGATGCTGATAGCATCCAGTGTTTTACCCCAGATGGATGGGATAGGTGACAGCTAGGAAGATGTCCTAGGCTTTGTATGTGTGAGCTAGGATGATATCCTTGGTTCCGATATATGTTCATGTTTGTGCTTGGAGGTGACCCAGGGTAAGGGAGGATCTCCCAGAACCCTGAGTTTACTGAGACGTTTGTCTCACCCTGTGTGGGGTTTGTGGTTTTCAGGTGTTTCTAGATGGGAGAAGTGACCTCAAGGCAGGAGGCCCTAGTAGTGCGTGCTGGAGTGGTCATGGGTTGCAGTTGAAGATCAGAAGACTTGTAGAGATCTCTGTCTTGTACCAGGTGTAGGGTTAGGGTGTGTGTTCACCCATTGTACTGTACATATTATGTTGTATGACCACATGTGTGGTTTTGGTTTGAGTTGTATAAATATGTACAGACCCTGATGTATAAGACGATGTTTATTCCTCCTGATTATCTTTGTGATAGTTTCTATTTATCTGCCTATTGTGTTTTGTGTTTATGTGTTACCTGGATCAGCAGTAGCTTGTTTTATGATGCTTTGTGATGTGGTTGAAATTCCATGCATAATGAAATCAAGAAAATCGATTCTATCGCTTCCGCACCGTGTTTGTTTAACGCTGATAGCGCGCTTATGATATTATTAATGATAACACGTCCGGGGTGTTACACTTACTAAGCTCAATCTCACCAAGCTACGGAAAGAAGGAGTCCCAGGGATTGATCCCTTCAATTATACTTCTTAGGAAAGTTTACCTAAAGAAGAAGAAATGCACTTGATGTATACAGGGAAAGAAACACAATGCTTAGAGACTTTTCTATCAAACACATTGTTGCTCCTATCTGAACAGTCTGATTTTTAGCACAAACCAACTGAAAGGAAGATCTACCTTTATGATGCTATAGTTTGGAGAAGTAGAAAAGCAGAACCTTTTATGACTCCCTTCTCCACTCCACTAGATCTTCAACAAATCTTAGGTCTGGTGTGGGCAGTGAATGTAGTTCTTCCATGGGATTGCACAACCTTAGGTGGGACTCTTTCTGACTACGGATATAAACTTGGAGGAAAAGGAAGCCGACCCAAGTTTCCAAGACTGGGAACAATCGGACTATGACCTTGAGCTCCGAATGAAGCTATCTGTATATAGAGAAGAAATCAGATCAAGGAAAGCTTCATTCAGAAGGATTGAAAGGCTTAACACTTATATGCCTATCAGGCTTGGGTCTCAATTATCCAGTCTAGCTACTTTTATAGGAAGGCAATTGGTATGAATCCCCTCATTCTCCATCCCCTCTTGGAAGTCCCATTAACTTGTCTTCAGATTTTGAAAATTATGGTGATGAGTTCTTAAGAAAGTTGGATGAAAAGTTTCCTACTGCCAAGCAAAAAAAGAGGAGAAAAAGTAAAATTTGAACATGGAATCATCATCTGAGACGAGCCAAAGTTTGAAGAAAACATAATTTCTAGGGGAGCATTTATGTCTAAATGTATTTATTCTATATGCAAAACACATCTCCTTGATGTGAAAATTATTTATAAATAAAATAAAATGTTTTTCAGTAATTCTGATTAGACTTTATCTCAAATTCTTATGATGGATATATCTTATAAGTCTGCCTTCAACTTTTAAATTTGTATTTTTTGGCATCATCAAAATTGGGAGATTGTTAAGTTAAAAGGCATTTGTGTCTTAAAACAAACTAGGACCCCTAATTATTTTGATTGGATGAAAATAAATACAAGGGTTAAAAGTTGCATCTTATGCGACATTAGACTGTGCCTCAAACATCTAAGTTTGTGTTATCAGACTATAGAAAAGGCATGCCATGATTTGATATAACACTAAATCAATGGCATTTAAGAATTCTTTTATTGTTATGTGTTTGAAATTCATTTTGTAGAGGCATTCTCTTAGAATCTGTCAAATCCTATGAAGAATACATGAAGTTCAAGATCTGGAAGTTGCCAAACACCATCAAAAGATGCATCGTAGTAGTGAAAAACCTGCTCTTTCTTAAAGCAAGTGGTTTTTTGCTGAAGTGATAAACACGAAAACTCACAAGAGTGGTTTTCCAGCATGAAGGAGTATGTGCATTAAATGCTCCAATGACCATAATCTCCAGACGCAAGCTCAAGTGAAGACATCTACTCGTTTAGAGACAACAAAGACTTGTTGAAGAATGCTATAAATACTAGAAACTTTGAAGACATGGTTACAAACCAAGACGCTGTCATTCAAATTCTTTTTGTAAGAAGCTTTTCGTAAATTGTTGTATAGTTCGAAAAGCTCTCAAAACACCTTGAACACTTTGAGAGAAAAGACTAAGTGTTGAAATTGTATATCCGTCTATAAGACAATTAAGAGTTAGTCATTGTGCAAATAAACAACAAATATGTTTGATTTGTATAGAGCTACTAGCAGTGGCTTGGTAGGACAAAGAATACTGAGTTGTAACAAGCTTGGTGTAGAGCTTGTGTTGTAGAGCCATAAGTGAGAGTGATTAATACTTGTAACTTGTTGGATTTAGTGGAACTTGGTGGTTAGCCAAGAATTGGACATAGTCTCAATGGTAGAGACAAAGCAGTATAAACCTCTATGTCTTATATGTTTTGCTTTAAATTGACCTAGGGTTTGAATTTGATTTTATTTTGAAAACTATATCTATTTTGCAAAATTGGTTTTCATCGTTTGAAAGTGAATTTGTGAGAATCTGTTATTTGTCTTACAAATTTTCTCTTCAGGCGATAACTCTATTTTCTTATAAAAAAGCTTTAATCACAATTCAATCCCCCTTCTTGTGATATTTTCCTTTACAAGTGTATTTAATTTCTTATGTTTTTACTTATAATTTTAGAGTTGGTATTATCTGTAGAGGACTTGAAAAGCTTTGTATTTGCAGAAACTGAGACACTATCACAAAAACAATAATAGGAGTTTGAGTAATTATCCAACAATGCCTTAGTCTGATATGTCACTTATATATGAAAGAGAAAATATAGTCATATATGACGAGTTAAACTATGATAGAGAAGCTTTGACTCAATTCAATTGATATCAACCATGACTAATGAGAAGAGAAGAATATATGAGACAACAATGCAGAGAGTTAATGATAAGAAGCCAAAATTGTTTTTTCTTTATGAGTTTGGAGGAATAGGGAAAATTTTTATTTGGAATGCTATGTCTACAACATTAAGATTCAAAGAAGATATTGTTTTAACAGTTGCTTCTAGCATAATAGTTGTTTTGCGCATTCATGGAGAGGATGGATTTAAGTCTTCATTTCAATTTTCAAGCAATTAATATTTCATTTATTTTTTATAATTGCAACCATATGTTACCATTGAGTAAATTGTATTTCAGTTCTTTAAAGTTTAGATTTTAACATATTTAAACATCTTTCTTTGCTTATAATAAACACAATTTCTATATCTTATTATCATTTTATTTCATATCTATCAATTAAAAGTTGCTTATTCTTAATATATATAAAATAATATAATAACCAAATAACCTTGTGCATCCCACGGGCCACCCAACTAGTTTTTCCAAAATATTATGAAGTAATTCATGCATGGAGCGAGAATGGTAGTAGTTGAGTTTAAAATTTTAAAATTAAACTCTTTCATTTACAAATCCTCATAAGAGATAGAAAGATATTATTTTTGAACTAAAATAACTAAGGATATTTTGGTCAAAAAATAATTAATGCAATAAACCATTAAAAAAGAGTCTTATAAAAAGGAAAAAAAAAATTCAAAACAATGTCTTATAAAAAGGGACAAAGGAATTATATTAAACAAAAAGTATCGTTGTAAATTTAATAATTATATACCTGAAAGAAAGTGGGGTAATAGTAAAGGAAAAAATGAATAGAGGATTGAATTTTGATTTATTAAATTGTTACGATACATGTCATAAGAACCACTTTCTTCTGATACTAGTAAACAATGATAATCTTGGAATGATTAAATTAAGTGTGTCATTTAATAATTTTTATATTTATTTGCTTCCAAATTTTTAAATGCATAGTAAAAATTTATTTTATTTGTATTTTCACGATAATGAACCATATATATTTTATTTTCCAACTGAATCTTGAAGCAATTAAGTCTAAGAATAAGAAGATAATTTCATCATTTGCACAAATATATAATATTTATATGACCACGTTCTACATTCAAAAGCAAATAAATTTTATTTTCAAAAATAAAATAAAAAACATTAATCATTAACACAAAATATCCAAATAAAGTAAATTTTTCCATATATTTCAGATATTAATCTATATCATTCTAATAATTCGAACATAAACATTTCAACGATTATATCCCTTTGATTTTTAGTGCTACATTGACAGTCATGTTTTCTTCCACCTTTATGATTAACATAAATTTCCTTTTGACCAAAAGGGAGAAAGTTGCCACCAAATTTTGAAGAAATGTATTGCAACAGAAAATAAAAGGAAATAAGAAATTAAAAAAATAATATTTTTTTTTTTTACAATGGTTGATAAAAATGCTTAAAAATAAATCACATGATTAAAGTAATATTTTTTTAAAAAAAAATATGTATACACAAAATACTCGCAGATCCAAAAGACACCTATAAGTAAAATTTTGTGTAGTTTTTGTTTTGGGAAGATGCTCATACAATTATCATTGTATTCTTTACATTTTATGATCGACTCAATGAAAAAAAAAAAACATAATCACAAATTGTTCAATGAATTGTTTGGCTATTTATAGTGAGAAATGGTATTATATGAAAATATAATCATTAGAATTAATTGTGTATTCATTAACATGTGAAAATAAAATGTATAATTGAACATTAAGTGTAGGTTTCTCAATTTTTGGTTGAAATGTAAATCAAAGGTAATTAATTGAGCAATTAAGTGACACTGAATGCTTCCCGTTAGTGTAAAGAGATTTTCTATTATTATTATTATTATTATTATTATGATTATTATTATTATTATTATTATTATTATTATTATTATTATTATTATTATTATTACATGACTTTTTTTAAGTTTATTTATCTTTATAAGAATTTTTATATGTTTCAAATTTTACATATAATAATTTAACTATTATAAGGATTACTTATACATAAAAATCATTATTTATATGTGTTAATAATTTTTTTAATATTATTGCATGTTATTTTCATAGGTCATTATTTTTTCTTATTTTAAGTGAAGTCAAAAGGACAACATTATTATTAATAATAACTACATTATTACCTATACTTTACAACTATTTTACATTTATGATATCTAATGAGCATGTT
>PYAF01002986.1:207155-223145 GCA_007407185.1 Glycine tomentella | reverse complement strand
CTTTACAACTATTTTACATTTATGATATATAATGAGCATGTTATTACTATTATTATTATTATTTTTTGATTTGTATATTATTTTTATTTCATTATATTAAATTTTATCAATATTATAGATTATGGATTATTTAATTTATTATTTATAATGATTTTATTTATGATTATTATTAACTTAGTTTTATCAAAATTGTATAATAATTATCCTTGATGCAGTCAATTTGTTTTTTGTTAAAAGTAAATATCAAGTCTCTTAATATAATATATTATACCAATAGTAAGGTCTCTTTGATCTATTAAACTAAAAATATATATTGTAAATTGAAGATATAAAAAAATTAAAATTATTAGATTTTTATACTCAAAATAATGAAAATATAAAATAAATACAATATTTATAATATAGTAGTAAAGAAAAATATAAGAATATATGTGAAAAACTTATACAATGAGGATACAAATATAAGATAAAAAAAGCAGTAAAATTACAAACATAAAGAACAAAAAATGATTAAACTTTAACATATTAAAATAAGCAATTTATTATTTTCTTTACAATTGAATCAAAAATTATTGAATAAGTCAAGCCTTTTAATATAATAAATTATCAATATAGCTAACAGTGACGTTGTTATCACTTGAACATCAATGCTAAAAATCTACACTTATTTTTCTCAAAATCATGTAACGCAATTTGTTGGTGTAATTTTGGTGTAATTATTTATTAATATTCTTTCTTCAACAACAACCACTATCCATATAGAATTAAGAGACGCTGATATTTATGAAATGGAGTAAGGTTGTAGAAAAATAATTATCCTATATAGAATAGAAATAATACTATATTAGATTTGTGCGGAAAAAAATAACAAAAACTCTATATAAAATCAAACCCAACAATAATAGCAATTGAAAGAACACAAACTAAACCATGAACAAAATAAAAACTAATATATACAAAACACAAACTAAACCATGAAAAAAACACAAACCAAATACACCAATTTCTACAAACACAGTTGGAAGAAGAAGAAAAAAAAATTTGGAAGAAAGGTGAGAAGATGACACAAATTAGATGACACAGTTGGAAGTACTATATATATATATATATATATATATATATAGTACTTCCTTCTCTCATTTGATTAGGAACACATATATTGGGACAACAACACCCAAGTCACCGTACACCTTGGCCAAGAGGTACTATTGTTTAACTAATTTTTATATCATTCATAGGAGCTTCAATATAGCTATAGCAGAAATTATAAAGTCAAGCTTGAAATCTATTGAATTTATCCAAAATTATTTAACTATAGTCATGCTAAGGTTGAAAGCGTGAGCTACTCAACCGGAGAAATGGAGGAACCATAAATCTAAAAAAGGAAAATCGTGCATAAACTAAAATACACTGTATAATTGCTATTTTATATTAGGTTATAATTTTGAGACATTAATTATAATATTTAACAGTGTTAATTGTATCAGTGGTTACAACATTTTTTTATGCATAGTGGTTACTATAATTAATTTTTTGAATACTAAAATATTGAAAAATAGTTTTTATTTTTTTTATTTTTAAACTCCATTTTTTCTATTTTTACTTTAGAACATGCGGGGGAAATCTTATAATATGATTAAAGTAATAAAAAGTAAAAAATTAAATTTGATGTGTAAAAGCTACTTACTGATACAAGAGGCAAGTACCCATAAGATAATCATGCACTTGTCATTGATTCTCTATCTATAATAAAAATAAAAATGTATAAGAAAAAAAAATATTGTATATGAATTATCTACCAATAAAAAATGTAACATTTCAAATTATTTAATTCAAATTGAAGTATTTTTCCTCATCTCAACCTTTTCATTTCACCCTCACATTCATATGTTTTTTTTTTCTTCCATTTACTCATACATTTTAATCCCATAGTTATTGAAAAATTACTATGAATACCTTATGAAATTACATTTTAATTGTTGGTAAGTTGATACATTCATACTTTTTTTCTTTTTTTTTAATCTCATAGTTGTTGAAAAGCACTTTCTTTCATACCTAAGTCAAAAAATGTTTTCTTTTGTTGATCATGTCCACCTAAGATGACAAGACCACACGTGTCTTTCCTGATCTTCCAAAATACATGTCTTGTATTTGTTTGGAAATGCAGCTAAACATAACGTAAAAAGTTGAAAAAAAACTAAAATTAGTTAATAAGGAAAACATATTTTTTTAGAAAAAAAATAGAGATTATCCCACTTAAACATAATCAATTATTTAAAACTTACCAACAATGGAGAACTATACAACATATTCAATTAAAAGTGCTAAGGAAGATCAACATATTTCTTCAACAACAGAAAATAGGTTAAAATTACAACAAACATGAAAAATATATTATGATTAAAGTAATAAAAAATAAAAAAGTAATTCATTATATAAAAAAAATACCTATATATAGGAGGCACGTATAAGTAACATTTTGTATAATTTTTTTAAACAATTTTTTTAATGGGTTTTCCAATCAATTAAAGTTTATTTTTTTAAATCATTATTGAATGTTAGAAAAACTTGATGTTCATTTGTTTTAGAAATTAAATAAAAACACATAATAGACACAAAAGTGAAATAAACTAAATTGAAATGACCTCAAACCATTGCAATTGAGAACAGCTGCAATTCTTAATTCTTTCAAGCTCTCACTCTCACTATAGATGGTGTACGTATTAGAATTTTTTCTAAGGGTGGAACTTAAGAACCAACAACTATTATTTATAGACACTTCATTTACATTATACCATCAGCTTTTAGTAGCCATTATCACTATAATGATGGTCATTGAAAGTTTGACCTTACAAATTCATAATGCTTGAACTACTAAATAGAATTAAATATGGTTTTAATAATAAAATCGTATTTTTGGTTCTAATCAATTAAAATCTGTTGCTTTTTAATATTATTGTAAACTATTTTTCCAAAATTATCCTCTCCTACTTTCTTTTATATTCTAAAACTACCTCCACCTACTTCCTTTTATATATATATATATATATATATAAAGATTCCTATAATATCTCCCTCCAAAATAAATCTATTCAATAAATAAGAAATATATATTTATTATTTTGATTAAAAGTAAAAAGGCTATTTTATAGATTAAGAGGTGAGTAAGGGGGGGAGAATGGAAGACCTAAAAGCCACAACTCATATCGCACCAACTTGCCATTGACCTGAATCTATTGATCTAAATAAGAAAGTATAATCATTATTTTGAAACAACTATTAGTAATATATATTAATCTAAATTACATAAGCACAAGTCATTAATTACTCTTATTACTCTTATTGTGTGCAATAATATTATACAGTTAAAAAACGGTTTTATATATTATATAAACTTTGTAAACTCAATATATTTCATGAGAATTTTTTAATTTGATATTGGATTGATAAAATTTAATATTTTTAAAAGTTATTAAAAATATAATTTTATTAAATCTTACACCTAATATCAATTAATTTATATCTTATTATATTTATAGACATAATATATAATATAGATATATATACTCAATGCAAAAGTAACAAAATGTACCATTATCACGTATAGGAACTTATGTGCTTTCATTTGCTAAAAAGATAAGATAGATAGAACAACATTAGATAATAGATAAGTAGTTCAGTCACATGACAACTTTTTGTACTATAAACTGTTTGGTGGTTAATGCACAATGCAAGTAATTTTATGTTGTATCTTGTTTGATGTGTTTATGTACTGAACAAAATAATATAAATTTTACTATAATGCCCTTTATAATATGCAATGTTTGGTTTACACTAGGAAAAAATATGTACAAGATCTTGAAACCTTTTAAATTATTTTATAACATAAAATTTATTATCATATTTTACTAATATTTATAATTTATTAATATTTAAAGCATTATTTCAGATTTATTGTTATAATTTTTTTGACAATTTATTTAATTATGTTGATATAATTTTAACTATATCTTATAAGTATCATATTATAAATTAAAAAACAATTTAAAATAAATGAACGAAATGAATAAGTAAACTAATAATAATTTATCTTATGTTATAACTAAGATGATTTTGGATAATATGTAAATTCAAGCTTTCTTAATTATTAAATATTGAAGGAGAGGATGGTGGCATTGGAGGGGGAGTACGTTGTGGAGGAGCGGGTCGAGATGATGTCAGATTGGGAGTCGCGGATGAGGTTCATGGAGCTTAAGTTATCGATGACATGGGGTTTGAAGGAGCATGGTGATGAGTTTGCGAGAGAGGGGGAGGTGCAAAGATCAGACCAGGAAAGGAATTGAAGGAGGACGTGGTAGAGAAGGACATCGACGAGGGATGCCGAGAAGAGGTGGTGGCAGGAGAGGTGGTTGTTGACGGTGAGGTAGGTGTTAGCGATGGCGAGAATGGAGAGGGAGGAGTGGTACGAGAGATCCACAACGAGGGGCATGGCGAAGGCGAGGAGGGAGGTGAATTGGGAGAGCTCTGACACGGTGGAGAGGAGGACCGTGAGGTTATTAATGTTTGGAAATGGAGATTTAGACAAGGAGGTGCACATGAAAAAAGAAAAAAAAGGTGTAAGATAAAAATAAGAATAATATTGTATTTTTACTTTTGTTAGACACTGAACAAAAAATTATACGAAATTTGGTGAGTTAGAAGTTTTTAGGTATTTGTCCAGTTTATTATTCTTTATTTTGTATTGTCTCTTAGTCATTTTTTAAATCAAATGTTGGACAAATATTTTTATACTATTTAATTCTTTATTTTTTAGTGAATCATACATACCCTTAAACTTAAGTTTGACTTCAAACTTAATTTTATCTCATTAATACCAAACACAATGTGCACTTCAAGGCAATTTTCATGTTCCAAACATGACTTTAGATTGATCAACGTAAGACCAAATATAACATGCAAAATTAATTGTGTATAATTATCGTAAAATCACTAACACAGAGAATAAAACACACACAAAAATCCTTAGCATTAAAGATATATATTAAAAAATGCCAAAAAGTGTATTACTGTCGTATGCAAAACCCACACAATTAGAATCGCAGATGAATCATCATCAACAACAATAAAGATTAATAATGATAAGGTGTTGTTAAAAAATAGGAATAATAAAAGAATACAAATACATTGTTCCTATAAGTAATTTAATATTTACATCCTTTAATTAATATCTAGAGTTTGATATTCGATTTGAACATAAAATCAAAATCAGATGTGTCACTTTATCTTTATAATGGACAGACTTGGTAAAAGAAAATTAATTAGGAATTAAATAAAAAATAAAAAATATCTAATTAAATAAAAGACAAAAGAATAAAAATAAAAATAAAAAGCCCCCTGATTATTGTCCCCATATTCCCCCACCCACAAAAATCACGTTGGCCCATAAAAGGGAAAAGTCAGAAAAGAAAATACAAAGTTATCCATTCACAGAGTGCCACGTGTCGGATCAACCATTTCAGCAATGATAATTGTGATTCGGAATCTACCCTCAAGCTCGTTCCCACACTGTCCCATATATACCGCACTCGCATCGCATCCCCTCACACACACCAAACGCAACACACGAGGGGCATTGCCTATAATTCACACTTCAAACACATACACACACAATAGCAACAATACGGTGTCGTTTCATCCACTTATATTCCTTTCCAAAAAAAAAAAAAATGCTAACCCTAGCTTTTTCCCCCTTTCGTCTTTAGCCGCGTTTTTCTGATCTCGATTCCTTTCCTCTCTCTCTTGATTCCTCCCCCAATCTTAACGCCACCTCTCCAATCGATTCCGCCTCTCGATAGCTTTTGATTTTCTGCGCCGATCGATCCCAATTTTTGCCAGCTCGGTGGGCCGGATCCGTTTTTAGGCTTTCCGTCGCGGATCTGTTTTTCCCGATACGGGATCTGGTAGGGGAAATTTTTTATTTGATTTGGGTTCTGGGTCTTTGTCATCTCGTCCCGTTTTTTGCGATTTTGGGTTAATTATTTTCGAATCGTGTTTGATTTGGGTTCGATCCTTCTGAAACTTGGTTTGGGTTGTTAGATCTCGCTTCGGGATATTCGATTCGGTTCGAATCATAATAGTTGTCCATCGTTCTCGTTGGATTTGAAAAGATCTAGGGTTAGGGTTAGGGTTTTCTGAAATTGGGGATTTTGTTGTTTCGTTGAATTTCTTTGGGGAAATTTCAATTCCTTGAGTAATTAGGGTTCTCCTGTTTGATTGCGTCCAATTAGAGTTATTAATTGTCCGATTCAGCCGTGTGCCGTAATATTTGACGGAGACTGGTTTAAGGTATAATAAACTGATTATTATTATTATTATTGTTGTTGTTGGTATTATTATTGGTGGCAATTATTGTTTTTGTGTTTGCTTTAATATGGAAATTTCCTGCATTTTACTTTATGGCAATTTTTTTAAAAAAATTTTCTGGTCAATGTTTTGGCAATGGTGTGGGTGTCTGCTTTTTTAGAGTAAATAATGTCAATTTACCAAATTGTCCCCAAATGTTGCAATTGCTAATGGTGTTCACTGGGCTCTGATTGTGCAAGGAAATGTTGGCTTGGTGATTGGGCCCACTAGCCTTTTATGATTATGATATTAATGTTATAATGTCAGAGTTACAATGACTTGAATAGAAGATATTCTTATCCAAGACTGGGGGTCAACACCTAGTCTTCTACTTACAGCTCTTGTTGCTGTTGTACATAGCATTTCTTCTACTAACTGTGGTTCTGTTTTATAGTTCTGTAATATGCTCAAGTGATTTGTGTTGTAGCAGTTTTTATTGTCAGCAGGTTCTATATTTTTTAGGCAATACAACCAACTGGTGAATTAAGTTCTGAAGTGCATGTCTTTGAATTAAGTGTTGGAGGGTTGCAAACCTATATCCGATATTGGTTAAGTTGTTTGAGTATACTGACAGAGGATAGTGGACCTTGATAATTTACATATTTCCTTATATCAAGCCTTGAATATTTGTTGTGCAACTTGAAATGTGGGATCATTTACTAGTATTAATCTAAGACTGGACAATACTGAGATATGTTGAAGATGTTTTACTGAATGTTTAGTTCTTACCTTTTTATTCAAAAGAAATCTTGTGGCAATGTCTCAGTTATCTGACAAATGTTGTTATATTGCATTGCATGCATCATTTCTTCAAAAGAAATCTTGTAGCAATGTTTCAGTTAGCACACAAATGTTGTTATATTGCATGCATCATCCCTCATCTCAAATTGTTTTACTTAACCAGAATAATGTACTTTGATGCATGAAGGTTTTTGTCTTATTCTTTATTCAATCCTGCCCTGCAGGTAATCATGGTGCAGAAGCGTTCTTTTGATGCTGAGGAAATACTTGAGGGGTCTTTCAAACACCCAAAACATGCAGGACCAAGCACTGAGCTTTTTTCATTATCAGAATCTGTTTTTCCAGATGATGATTGCCATTCCCATATGCCAAAAACTTCAGGTGGGTGTTTAGTTGACTGCCACTCCATGTTTGAGCATCAACTGCAAAATTTGAAGAAAAAAATGCATTTTCAACGAGTGTCAAGTTTGTGATTAATTGACTTTTTAGATAATCACTGTAGTTCAAGTCTGATTTATTAGTCAACCATTTTAAAACTATATGTTTTTGCTTCAGAGTTTAGAGTTATTCTACTGTCTTATTTTTTTTCTTTTATCCCGCATTTTGGGTGATTTCATTATATTTCTAGTAGGATTAGAGAGTAGCTTGATTTATTGTCCATATTTTCTTACTTTTGTCTGTCAAAACTTAGCTATCATTCATTTATAACCCTGCTTGAACATTAAAAAGTACGTCTGAATGCTACTGTATTCTGATATCTTGTGGCACATACCTTGAAAGGAGCAAATTGAAGGACTATTTGGTGTTTTTTATGCCTTTTATTTTTTATTTTAAACTTCACTGAATACATTTTAATATAGTCTAATTATTTCTAGAGGATGGATGTACACAATGTAGTAGTGAAGGTATTGAGAAGCTTGGAGGTGAAAGTTTTGGTGAACTTCCTACAGGGGCTGGGAACTCTGAAACAAGCTTTCCTGTAATAGGTATTCCTGCTTCTTCTTGGGCCCCCAGTGGCACAATTGAAGATCTCCACCTAGAACCACCTTTACATCTTTCGCTTTTTCCGGAGTATTTTAGTCCAGAACGACCGATAAGGACATTAACCCGCTATGAGGACATCTATTCCATACTCCTTGAACACTCTCCTCGTAAACCTGTATCTGTTGGATCTGATCATCAAGCTGATGTTCCAGCATGGGATATTTTGGGTGCCACTAATAGGCCAAATGCCTCTAATGCTGTTTCAGTTTCAGAATTTACTGTTGGGGACATTAACGAAACTGAAAAAAGACTGATGGGGACCTGTGTAATCCCTATGCCTCAGATGGAATTGTCTAGCAATGATGATGAAATTGGAAAGGGAAGAACTGACTGTAGCTGTGAAGACCAGGGTTCCATGAGATGTGTCAGACAACATATAGCTGAAGAAAGAGAAAAACTTATAAAAACATTTGGGCCTGAGAAATTCACTGAATTGGGATTCACTAACATGGGAGAACAAGTGGCAGAAAATTGGAGTGCTGAGGATGAGCAGCTATTTCACGAGGTTGTTTTCAATAATCCAGTATCCCTTGACAAGAACTTCTGGAACTATCTTTCCATTGCTTTTCCTTCACGTACCAAAAAGGAAATAGTGAGTTACTACTTTAATGTCTTCATGCTTCGTAGGAGGGCAGAGCAGAACAGGAACGACCTGTTAAGCATTGACAGTGATAATGATGAATGGCAAGGTAGTGAGGGCAATGATATTGCAACTCGGGAGGAAGATGAGGACTCTGTTGCTGAGTCCCCTGTATGTCATGATGAGACTTGTATGGCTGACTGCCACAAGAATGATCTGCAAGCCTATAATGAGTATGCTGCTGATGAAACTTGCGCTGCTAATGAAACAGTGGATTTTACCAATAGGAACGTAGATGATGATTCCAAATATGATCCTGTAGAGATGCATCACTCTAGTGGTTCCCCTCTGATTCAGCCCCAGAATCAGCCTATTTGGCAGGATTCATGTGATGGAAAAGTTAAAGATGATTCATGCACATCATCAGATGTAGGAGTTGCCTCACAGGAGACGAAGGTGAATACTGAGAATGGTGATCATTGGTGTGGTAACTATAATGGGGTAAGCAATGGTTATAGCCAAGGATATGTTTTGGAGCATTGTGATGCAAAAGTGTGGGATTCTGGATTTGTATCATGCTCTAAAAATAAGATTGACTTCTTACCTACATGCAACATGATAGAAGAGGTTTTTGGTGATGGACGAAGGCAAGACATGAGAAGAGCATGAGCAATCCCAGGCTTTTATGTGAAGTGAATCTCAGTTAGCATTCTTTGCTAAAGGGTGATCAAGACTTCGATTTTTCTTTTTGTATATTTGACATTAAGATTCAAAAAGTAAACCTTCATTGTAAAATAAGTTTTTGGAAGGTGATTTGGTCTTTCTGAGATGTGTCGTCTCGTGTATTCTTTTCAAGTCCTTTTGGAACTGTAAAATTTCTTATTCCTTAATTTATGAGTTTCCACTTTGAGGTGGGATAAGATTGGAGGGAGGAAATAGTTGGTGGAAAAGAAACCATCACTGAAGAGTTCCGGTTTTATGATGTAATTTGGCATTATTTAATCGTTAATGAAAATTCTCAATGGTATATTGCTTTCATTCATTCAATTCAATCCTAGCGGAAACACTTAAAGAGTGTTTTTATTTCACAAATTAAAAGTTGATTCTCGAGAATGGAACATGGTAATATTTAAGTATTTGTTACAAACAACGTCAATAGCAACAAGGGAATAAAAAGGAGAATAAAACAAAAGAAAGAAAAATAAGATAAAAAAAAAAGAAGGATGATAGAAAGAGGAGAAAAATGAAGAAGAAAAATTAAAAAGAAATTTTCTATAACATAGAGATAATTACATTTAATGGACATTTTTATTTATTTATTTTTTCTTTATGAATTTTTTTCTTTTTCGTTTTTTAAGATTTAAAAAATGTTTGTCCTGATTTCTTATTTTTCCTATTTTTTAAAAATGAAAACGTTGAAAATGTGTTTTGTTTAATCAATTTCCATAAAATAATGATATAGCATTTTGGATATATAACTTAAAATAATAAGAATATATTTATAATGATCATTTGGCAAATTAATTACATTACTGAACATTTGCAAATAAAAGTTTATATATTATAACTAATTTTAATTATTTATCTTGTTTGGTAAATTTTGACTATTGTATTACCATGGACAATAAGGTATTTAAAATCAATCCAATTGTTTATAAATCATTAAATTGATAATAAAAATTACAAAAATGATTAAATAAAAATCACAAAAATTAAAAAATTAAAAAATTGCGTACTTTTTGAGGTTTTATTCGATTTTGAATTTTGTTATATAAATCGAACCAAATCAAATCATCTATTATAATTATATTAATTTTATTTTATGAATGTTTAGCATTAGGTGTTAGTATTATTTTATTTTTTTATAATTAAAATGTGATTTACAATATACATTTTTCATATTAAGTTTGAATTATGTAATTTTTGTTGTAATAATTAATAAGTATTAAATAATTTTATTTTTCTTTTTTAATCAAGATATATATTTTACTTTTCATACGAAAAAAGAATATACCAATATTGTTAAATTTACTATATATCAAGTGATGCAATTTAAGTATTATGTTACAAAGAGTTGATAATATTATTTTAATATTAAACATAACTAAAAAATTATTTTTTTAAACTAAAATGTGTTAATTTTTTAATAAAAAGTAAATATATTTTTAAAATAATATAACATGATAATTATGTAAGTTTAGATTTTAAATTATTACAATATATTAAAAATAAAAAATTGTCAAATCGAATAAAACTAAACCACAAAAGATTGGTTTGATTCAAATTTGTTGTTATAATTAAATCAAAAGTATATTTTTATTTTATGTTTTATTCGAATGACTTTTGATCTAAAAATTAAACTAAATTGCACCCAAAAAACACCCCTAGTGGACAATTGTTGCAAAACTGAGTCCCTCTACCAGTGTAATACCACTGCTGTTCATCACCTAGGGATTTTTCTCTTGAGAAACAATGAGATTTGAGAATAGAGATTTAACCAAACACAGATTCACTAGAAAAAAGAAAATTACAAAAGCTTGAAATTTATACTATTTATTACATTGATGTCAAATACTTCTCTGATCAACCTTTCATCCTTGAGAATTGTGCTTCTTACCCTTCTACTTATGTGTGCTCAGAGTCGGAATTGGAGCCTCAGCAGTGGTGGGCGCTCTCACCAGAGGAGAATTCATTAGAGCAGTTGTCGGCAAATGTGCAGGGGTGAGCTCATTGGAAAAGAAGCAGAGGAGAGCTCACCAAAACTAGCGCCAACAAGGAGCTCATTGGGATCACCGTCAGAGGAGGTTTTATCGTCGGAGCAAGCACCGTAGGGGTGGAGAAAGATGTGCTGGCAGCAACACGGGGTGGAACAAACATGCTAGAGAAGATTTGAGACGACGCTCACCTGGAAAAAAAAACAAGACACATGTTTGGAATTACCATGCATGCCATCGTGTTTTCAATTTGGTCTTCATTTTCGTTGAAAACGACTTTTTCTTGTTTTCATTTTATTGAAGATTGAAGTCTCTATCTCTTTTAGTTTAGTTTTGATTTTGATAATTTTGCATGCCAAAACACATTTAACATGTGTGACATTGAATTGATTGTTTAGCTAGGCATGAGGGTAGTTTATGTCAATCTTGCTTAGCTTTATCACCCTTTTACTTGGATTAGTTATCTTTGAAAGATTAAAAGTTCATTTAACAATTTATGAACTTGGTAATCAATTACAACATATGTGTAATTGATTACAACATAGTCAAGATTGATTCATAAAGTTTACTTTTCATTCTAAGTGAGATTTTTCGAATTAATTGATTACAATTTTTGGATAATCGACTGCATTGCTTCTTATATTAGAAAGAACATCTATAAACTCTTTTTTATAAGAAGACTTGCTAAGTGTTTGTACTGATATTAAGGTCTTGGAAGGTTTTCTTCTTGGATTGCTCTCCATTCACTTTCTTGCCATTGTAACACGCCATTGATTCTTCAGACTGTTATATTGACTTGGAAATTTTATCAAAAGGTCACTAGGTGTTGAATAATGACACTTGACTATGACTTTTTCTGATAAAAAAGAACATTAAAGTTTAATTCTTTCTTATGCTTTCAACTTGGATTTCATATGTTTTTTTAGAAGAGTTTATCCTTCACTACAAAAAAATAGTGTTTTTCTGGCGGTTTTATTTTGGCGATCTCAATAAACCGCCACAAATGTTACAATTTCTTTATACATCTATGAATAATAATAAAACAACGTTTGTTTTGCCTATGTGTCAACCTCACAGCAAACCTCAGCTACTTGACCCACATGTCCTCATGTCCATTGCTCTCAGCTCCTCAGTTTCCCGCACGCACAACTCCTCAATACGCTCCTCTTCTAAAATTCAAAATACCCTCCTCACAATCTTTCCAATTTGAAATTCAAATTTCAACCACAGTCTCTCTCTTTCTTTCTTTCTCTCTCTCTCTCTCTCTCTCTCTCTCACGAAAACAATGCCAATTTTCAACCTCAATCTCTCTATCACGAAACTCCTCTGACGTAAATGTTTTATTGGTGGCTAGATAGAAGGGAGATAAAGAATGTCACCCATGTTTTGCTTTTTCCTTTCTCCAATTTCTGCACTATATCAAATAGAATCACCATGAATTTCAGAATGGTAGAAAAGAAGTGTTAAAAAATAAGAAGAGTAATGTTTAAATTAAAAACCTCTCTTTATTTTTCTTTTATTTATTTAGCCAAGGTTATTATATTCACCCCACCTTTTTAAGAATTTTGTCTGCAAAATTCGAGTTCATACCTGTCAAGCAACTCGGGGTACAACTGTAAAAGCTCCTGCTCCCGCTCCCAAGTCGCCTCCTCAGGTGTCCTCCCTTCCCATTGTATCTTGACTATGGGAATGGTCCTGCTCCGAATCTGCTTCTCCATCCTATCCAGAATCCGTATGGGCCGTGTAGGATAAGTCAGATTCTCCCTAATCTGAACGGTGTCAGACTCCACCACGTGTGACGGGTCTGCCACATATCTCCTTAGCTGTGACACGTGGAAAACATCATGTAGCTCTGACAACTGGGGAGGTAAAGCTAGCCTATAAGCCATTGGTCCGACTCTCTGGAGGATCTGGTAAGGACCAATGAACCTAGGACTGAGCTTCCTTACACCCAAAGCCCGTCCTACACCCGTGACAGGAGACAACCTCAGAAACACATGGTTGCCCTCATCAAACTGCAGCGGCATGTGTTTATGATCATAATAACTCTTTTGTCGACTCTGAGCTCTCATCAATTTGTCTCTGATCAACCGGATCTGCTCAGAAGTCTCCTGAACCATCTCAGGTCCAAGAAGCTGTCTCTCCCCTACCTCTGTCCAACAAACTGGAGTCCTGCACCGCTGGTCATACAAAGCCTCATAGGGTGCCATGCCCAGACTAGCATGAAAACTGTTATTATATGAGAACTCCATCAAAGGTAGGTATCTGTCCCAGCTAGTACCTTGCTCCAAGGCACATGCTCTCAACATATCCTCCAGAGTCTGGATGGTCCTCTTTGTCTGACCATCTGTCTGAGGATGATAGGCTGTGCTAAGCCTCAGCTGGGTCCCAAAAGCCTCTTGAAGGGCACCCCAGAACCTAGAGGTGAACTTCGAATCTCTATCACTGATAATACTATCCGGGACACCATGCAACCTTACCCTGACATACAGCTGGGCCAATTTCTCTGCAGTGTAGTCAGTCCGCACAGGTAAGAAATGAGCAGACTTGGTCAGCCTATCAACAACCACCCAGATGGAGTCACATCCAGCCTGAGTCCTGGGTAACCCCACTAAAAAATCCATGGAAATGCTGTCCCATTTCCATTCAGGAATTTGTAAAGGCTGTAGCAGGCCTGACGGTCTCTGATGTTTAATCTTCACCTTCTGACAAACCAAACACTTAGCCACATGCTCAGCTATGTCTCTCTTCATCCCTGGCCACCAAAAATTTCTCTTCAAGTCTTGATACATCTTAGTGGCACCTGGATGAATGTTGAACTGGCCCTTATGAGCCTCAGATAGGACGACATCCACCAACTCGCCCTTAGGCACAACAATGCGATCTTGGTACAACACCAAATCATGAGCCTCCCAGGAAACATCCTGTTGGCCAATCATAGCCCTCACACCCTCATCCTGCTTTTGTGCTTCTCGGATTCTCCGAATCAAATCATTATCAACCTTAGTCTTTCTCAACTCGAGACCACGAGCACCCTCTGTCACAGTCAGGTGCATATCTCGGAACTGCTCAATCAACTCACAGTCCGAGATCATCATGCGGGCGGTACTCACATGTTTCCTGCTTAAGGCATCAGCAACAACATTCGCCTTGCCAGGATGGTATCTCAACTCAAAGTCAAAATCCTTGAGGAACTCCATCCATCGCCTCTATCTCATATTCAGCTCCTTCTGATCAAAGAGATATTTGAGACTCTTGTGGTCACTAAACACCACCAATCTAGCACCATACAGATAATGCCTCCAAATCTTTAGAGCAAACACAATAGCTGCAAGCTCTAAGTCAAGTGTAGGATAAGACTCCTCGTGAGGCTTCAGTTGCCTGGAAGCATAGGCAACAACCTTCTTATCCTGTATCAGCACACATCCGAGCCCCCACTTAGAAGCATCACAGTATACCTCAAAGCTTCCCTCAGGGTCAGGAAGGGTCAACACTGGAGCTGTAGTTAACCTTTCCTTCAACTCCTGGAAACACTGCTCGCACTCATGGGTCCAAACAAACGAAACCCCCTTCCGAGTGAGGCGAGTCAAAGGTATCACCAACTGTGAAAACCCCTGAATAAACCTCCGCTAATAGCCTGCCAATCCAAGGAAGCTCCGGATCTCAGATATGTCCTTGGGTCTCTCCCAAGACATCACAGCCTCTATCTTACTAGGATCAACTGATACCCCGGCTGCGGAAATCACATTGCCAAGGAAATGCACCTCTGATAGCCAAAACTCGCACTTTGCCAACTTGGCATACAACTGATCATTCCTCACGTTCGAAGAACAATCTTGAGATGTTCGGCATGCTTCGTCTTCGTTTTGGAGTAGATCAGTATGTCATCAATAAACACCACCACGAACTGATCTAAGAAAGGCTTGAATACCCTGTTCATATAATCCATGAACACTGCAGGGGCATTCATCAGACCAAAGGGAATGACCTGATACTCAAAGTGACCATACCGAGACCGGAAGGCTGTCTTCGGTATGTCTGTGGGCTTGATCCGAATCTGGTGATATCCGGATCTTAGGTCGATCTTAGAAAACACACAAACTCCTCTCAACTGATCTAACAGATCATCAATTCGAGGCAAAGGATACTTATTCTTAATATTAACCTTATTCAGCTGCCTGTAGTCAACACATAGCCTCATACTGCCATCCTTCTTCTTCACGAAGATCACCGGTGCTCCCCAAGGTGAAACACTCGGTCTGATAAACTGCTTGGACAGCAGGTCTTCCAACTGCACCTTCAGCTCTCTCTGTAAAATGAAGGAACACTTCACACTTAACCAAGAGGGGGGGTGAATTGGTTAGCCTTGGTAAATTCAAAATTTCTTTCCAAGTAAAATATCAGAGTTTAAATTTCCCTTTGGATCTTTATCAAAAACCAATGAAGAAAACTTTTATTCAAACACCCTCCAAGATTTGTAATGCCTCAACAATCAAATTAACTTTCAAA
>PYAF01002986.1:194157-207055 GCA_007407185.1 Glycine tomentella | reverse complement strand
TATGATGTAATGCATGAATGATACTTAATGAAAAACATATAGAAACTTGGATCAACAGAAGACTTCTTTTCCTTTTACATTGAATCACAAATTTGATCTTCAAGCCTTCAAACCTTCAAGCATGTTGAAAGCCAAAACTATTCCAAGTCTTTAATCTTCAAAAAACTCCCCCTTAGTTCAGTAGTCTTTCAAATCAACACTCTCAACTCTAGAGGTGCCATACGGTAAAGTGATATAGATATTGGTCCTACACCAGGAACCAAATCAATGGAGAACTCAATCTCTCTCTCAGGTGGTAGCTGTGTAATCTCCTCGGGAAATACATCCACGAACTTGCTCACCACCGAGATCTGTGACAGATCAACACTCGGCTTATCCTTTGTCACACATGAGAAGATATAGCCCTGAGCTCCTTCCCTGATTGCCTTGCGAGCTTTCAACACTAATAGGAAAGAGCTGGAACTCGAACCAGCTTTATCAGAAGGCACAACAACGCTCTTCTTGCAACAGTCCAACATCACGCCATACTTGGCCAACCAATCCATACCTAGAATGATCTAAAGGGTAGGCATAGCTAGGCAGTACAAATCAATCATGTACTCCTTGCCATCAAACAGAAACTGCACGTCTTTGTAGCACGTGCTCACTTGACACCTCTCACTAGATGCAGTGATAACCTCCATCGGAGGAGAAAACTAGACATGGACAATTTAAGCCTAACAGCTGTCATGTCCTGGATGAAAGAATGTGTAGCTCTGGAGTCAAACAAGACTCTCACATCACAAGCATCGATCAGAATAGTACCTCTGATCAAGTCAGGAGCTCTGGCTGCCTCTCTGGCATCAACTGTATACACCCGACCTACTGTGGGTGCTGTCATCTCAACTGGAGCATCCTGTGCACGGCCCCCTGCTGCGGGCACTCACGAGAAATGTGGCCTGGTTTGCCACATCGGAAACATACTATCTGGCTTGAGGGGCACACTCCCCAGTGCTCCCTCTCGCAAACTGGACATCTACGAGGTGGTCGCCTCCGAGATGAGCCACTCTGGCTAGAGCCTCTCTTGAATTTATCAGATGGGGCAGAGACTCTCAAATCTTTGCCCTTACCTTTACCGGGTGGGCCAGAACTGTTGGGCCTTCTCACCTCATGTCTGACTGAGGGAGTAGGCTGACTACCTCGGTGTCTACGAAGCATGTCCTCTACCTGGCGGCATTGCCTCACCAGGCTATCCATATCACGGGATCCACTGCCCGCAACCCCCTCCTCTATGCTCTCTCTAAGCCCCCTCTGGAACTTAGCAGCAAGAACATCAACATCAGGCAAAGATCTCCTCAAATGTGAATATTTGGCCAATTCATTGAACTTGGCCAAGTACTCGTCTACTGTCATGCTCCCCTGAACAAGACTGTCAAACTCTGCCTGCTTCTGCTCTCTAGCATCCCTGGGAAAGTATTTGTCCAGGAAACAGGCCTCAAACATCTGTCAGGTGATAACATCACCCCGGCCTCTCAACAACTGAGATGTGGTGGTCCACCACTCATGGGCATCTCCCTGAAGCAGATAGGTGGCATAGAGAAGCCTCTGATGGTCTGGACACTCCATTATTGTGAATATCTTCTCTAAAGCCTGTAGCCATCTAGCTGCAGCAACAGGATCATATCCTCCAAGGAAAACTGGAGGGTCATGCTTATGAAAGGTGATAAGCATCTTCCCTCGGGCTGCAACATCATCATCAGCCTCGGTATGGGACACCTGTCCCCCTCTCGGGTGGCTACCCCCAACCTGATGGCGACTAGCCTCGCCTTCGTGTGTCGGAGGTGTAGAGGACACTCTATCATCTCTCCTCAGAGTCCTCACCTCCTCAAGCATCTCCTGATTAGCCTTCATCAAGGCCTCATTCATCTCACGATTCGCAGCCATCTTACGCTGCATAGCCTCCTGCATCTGCCCATTAGTAGCCAACTCATGTTGCATGGCTGCCAACGCAGCCGCCACTGGATCGGGCTGGGCATTTGTCGCCCCACTGTTGTTCCGGGATCTCATCATGACACTACACATGTACACCAAAACAGTGAGTTGATTAGGCCCACAATTAGTGTCCACACATGCAATAGTCATGTCAAATGCAAACAACAGTCAAGAGCAACACACAATCACCATACATAATGCTTCTATCAAGAAACTGCTCTGATACCATAAAATGTAACACCCCGTATGCATCCGGTGTATTAACAATTATTTTATCAGATAAGCACAGTAATTACTTTAATTAAAAAGCCGAGGAAACGATTTCAAAACCATATTTCTTGATTCATTATGTACGGTATATCACCCACAAAACGGAAATACCATAAACAACACTAGCCCCTCAGATCCAGATAACATGAAGGCAGATAACCAAGTAACTCAACAGATACAGCAGGAGAAACATAATTACATAACTAAAACTGGTTATGTATGAATATACATCATCAGAGTCACACTTGTGGTTATACAAAAGAATGGGCATACATCACCCTGATTGCACATATCACTTCCTCACATGAGGGCAAACGTAACATATACAATCCAAGTACAAAACATAAACATAACCACAATATGTGCACACACATATGTCTTCCCTCTACAGGGGTACAAGGTATATCAACATATACAAAATGAGCCTCCCAGCTCGCAAAATGCTGCAACAACTGTCCCTACTAGGCCTTCTGCCCTGGGAACCGTCATATCTGCCGGATGAGTCTCCTGCAAAAACATAATCCCCACACGGGGTAAGATACACATCTCAGTAAGCTTAGGACTCTTGGAGGCTTCTCCTCCTCCCTGGCTCACTTCCATGACACACGTCATCAAAGGCATCACAATCAATGGCCTCCCGGCCCTCATAACAATACATAGCCAATCATCTAGCTCTAATGTATATCTGTGGAACTACGCCGCCAAAGATGCATCATCATTAGCACCAGGACTCTTAATCCTCAGTGTGACACCGGAACTCACACCCGTGCCATCCCATCGGGAGCTACCCCTTATGCATGGATGCACGCATATGGCACCTCCGAGAATAGGCTTCAACCGCAACGGGACCACCTATCTCTTGGTCTTAAGGGATCATCATCACCCTTTACGTGAGCAAACCAAACTAGGAGGTGCACATTTCTCATAGGGAGGTCCATATCTATCTAACTGGCCAGAAGATCTATTCAACAGGTAACCATACATACAAATCATAGAAGCATGCATACATATCATTATGAGAAAGCAACAACCAATTCAATGCATGCATCATAAATGCAACTATCACTCCCTCGGAGTATGGTGGAACACAGCAGTGGGAAACACTCCCAAGAAACCAAGAACTTACCTGGCAAAGCCGTGCTCTGCAGTTCAATCCCTGAACGGTGGTATATGCCACTGACACCCTCGGTGTCACGCCCTATACAAGGCATATAAGCTCAATCAGATACCAATTCAACCATACAAGGCATAAACCTCTAAGTCATCTATCTTAAGGTTATCAGATCTAATCAATTCACTAGACAACTCATAGACCCTCAGCGGCTATCTCGGCCTAACCAAGGCACTAGAGTCTCCACAAGACTCAGTACAAGCCAAAACAAAGAGCTCAAAGCTCTATACAGGCCAATACTCAAGATTATACAACATGGCTTGAATGGTTTCTTTCACACAATAACACCGTTCATAAAGCCTCTCTAGCACATAAAGATTAAGTATCAAGGCTCATGCATCATCATCAGCATCAGGACTCTCAGTCTTAAGTGTGAGACCGGAACTCACCCGTGTCATCCCATCGGGAGCTACCCCTTACGCATGGATGCACGAATATGGCACCTCCGAGAATAGGCTTCAACCGCGACGGGACCACCTATCTCTTGGTCTTAAGGGATCATCATCACCCTTTACATGAGCAAACCAAACTAGGAGGTTCGCACTTCTCCTAGGGAGGTCCATATCTATCTAACTGACACAGTTTATGTCTATGTCTCTTATGGCGTGCATGTGTCTCTTTCGAGATTGGCTGGACGATCCTCCATATGAGAAACCACCTGCGATGGTATGGATTACACCGCGAATATGTTGAGTGGGCTCCTCTCCTTGTTGTCGAGGGGGTTGACGCTCGCGTCTAGGTTGCGGTTGTTTCTGCCTCCCTCAGTATTCTGCGTCGTCTCTTCTTCTGTCGTTGTCTCTGTTTCTGGATCGGTCTCCCTGTCGTCCTTCCTATCTGTTTTCGTGTGGAAAATTATTAGGTCATTTTACAAACCGTGATAAGTGTCCAGATTGGATAAGTTTTTCTATCTTATCTTTCAATGTCAGATAGTCATCTGTGTTGTGGCCTATGCCGCGATGGTAGCGACAAAATTTGTTAGGGTTTTTTCCTAACTTCGTGGGACCTAGCAAAGTCACCTGTACCTCCGTACTGAAGGCTTCATCCATGATGGTAGTCTGATTGACCGTCAGGGGAGTATATCTCTCAAACTTGGGTGGTCTTGAGAGAAGTTGAGGACTGTGCAGCCTTCGCTTTTTGTCGGCCCTGAGAGAGTCGAATCAGTTAGATCCTCAAGTTTCTCTCGCTTCTGTCCAACCTGTCGGACTCGTTTCTGAACTTTGACATCTCTTCCATCTGAATGTAGCCCTTGGCTCTTTCGTGTATTTTGTCTATGCTAGGGGGAGGTTTCTTGCATAGACTATCTATGAATTTGCCAGGTTGAAGGGATAGCATCATGGAGTGCAGTGCTACCTCGGGATTAAGGTTTCGAATCTGGGCAGTCAATTGTCCAAACCGTTTCATGAATCTGCGGAGAGGTTCGTCGTCTGCTTGGCGCAATGTCACTAGTGCGGTAGATGTCAGCTAATGAGTTCGAGCAGGGTGTTGAAGCTGTCGATGGACCTTTCAGGGAGGCTACGATACCATGTTAGGGTTGCTCCCTTCAGAGAGGTAGGGAACACCCGACATAATATGGCATCATTATTTGTGTAGAGATTTTCCTGTGATAGGAAGGCATCCAGATGTTCGTCGGGGTCAATGGTGCCATCACACCTCTCTAAATGTAGATGTTTCCAACCCAATGGAATATTGACTTCTCTGATGCGGTCAATAAGAGGGTTACGCCATGCGTTGTGCCTCTCTAGTTGGTAGCCTTGTGTTAAACTGCGAATACCTGGAGGGTCGATAGTTTGTCGAGGCTGCGGGGGTTGTTGAGGATGTGATTCGCCTTGCGTCTGTTCGTCTCTAGTGGTGGGAGTGCGCTCGTCCTCCCAAGGATGTCTCGCTCGGGCTTCCTGGTGATCAAGGTCAACTTTCAACTATTGGACTTCTTCCTGGTATTTGCGTTCCATCTCCAATATGCAGTTCTGGAGTTGCTGCATGGTGTCGGCATTTTTGTCATGGTAGTTTGTGGAGGGTTAGACGCATCGACAGGGGTGTCGCGTCTAACATTGGATCGTGTACTGACCATGGACGTGTGCCGATGATTTGTCTGGGATGCGAGACCGCAAGGTAAGTTTTACCACGGCCCCACGGTGGGCGCCAAATGTTCTTACCAAAATCTAGAAATTCCACGTATGGACTAGAGTGGCCTGAGTGGACTCCAAATCCTGTGTCGCCGGGAAGTGAGTAGGCTTTGCTTAGAGGAGGGACCTGCAAAACAAAGGAAAAACACTCTGACGCTCAAGTAAGTACATCAATTGTTAAAGAATAACTGAGTGTGAGAACTCAGCCTAAGATGTAGAGAAAGAAATAACTTGATGTAACACCCTGTGTGCACCCAGTGTGTTAACACTACTATAATATCAGAATAGCCTAAAATAAACCGCGGAAGCATACAAGAATCGTATTTCTTAATACATTATGTATGGTGCATAAACAGGAACATGATATATTTCACTATTTCTAGCCCTTACTGATCCAGATAATCAAACAATAAAACCAGGCAGATAGCAATCATGTCTTTAACGATATGACAGGAGACAGAAACTACCTCAATATGCATACACCACAGGGAGCTCCAAGCTCACAGATGCTAGTCCAAGCCGTTGCCATACTTGGCTCTACTGGTTTCTTACCAGGGCTCTATCCTCTGCTCTACGCACCTGTAACATAAATCCCATACGGGGTGAGATAAAAATCTCAGTAAGCTAGGGTTCTTGGAGGTCTTTCCTCCCCCTGGTTCACTATCAACGGCCTACTGTAACAATATGGCTTATCCATAGCCATCTGCATTCTCTTACTACAGATCACTCATACTGCTTATTATGCACGCCTAACCAGGCCTGTGCATTCACCATCTATACTGAGAGGTCCTCTGTCTAGGAAAATAGGCTCTTTCAAGCTCCATGAGCTTTAAGTCTCAATCTCATAACATATATATCTCAGCCTTCTCGGCTTTCTTGTCTCATATCTATCTCATATATATATATATATATATATATATTCATCCTATCTGTAACACCTCATCACTGCTGAGGTAACACTGATCCAAGGAATAGGTTCTCTATAACCTAGTCCTTCACCTGGGAATAATCATCTAACAGGTACAAATCCCCAAAATCTCACTGTACTCTAATCAATACCTGAGGAGGATCATACCGTAAGACTCACTACTCACTCAGGATGTCTATCACTATTCTGCCTGAGGAATCTCTCAACTCAGGACTTTCACACACATTGCCTGAGGAATCTCTCAACTCAGGACTTTCACACCGAGTGCCTGAATAGGATCATCCACTGAAGGGCACATCTATTCAGGATTCATGCCTGAGTAGGATCATCTACTGAAAGGCACATCTACTCAGGACTTGCCGCCCAATACCTGAATAGGATCATCTACTTAAAGGCACATCTATTCAGGATTTACATGGACGCCTATGGATTGTCCCAAGGGAGATCATCCACTTAAGGGCACATTCCCAATGGGGTCCATAGTCCACTATTCTCTGGCCAAAGAATGAACACCTAATTCTCATAAACAATACAAAGCATGACACTCTCACATTGTCAATCTAGCATCAAGACCAACATGCCATAATGGCATCACCTTGTTACACATCGCAACACCATCATGGTGTTTCACTATCATAGTCATCATCATACAACATCAAGGTGCCTGGCATGTCATACGGAACTATCATCAATATACAGCATAACACTCTCGTAGTTTTAGCTTATCATCAGGCACCGAACACTTACACACTGTTCATCTCATCACTAGAACATCAGGGTATATCTCTTATACCCAATACAGCTCAATCCTCTATCCTAGTGTTTAACTACACTAGTTATCATATACATGGCTTATACACCTATCAGCCACAACAATATCATACCTAACACCATCACAGCGTTAGGATTTCCATTCATCATAGAACACTATCATTAATTAAAATACAACATAGTGTTCATTCTATCCCAAGCACATAATACAATAAAATAGTGACCCCAAGCAGGGAAATCACTCCAAGGAACACTGAACTTACCTGGTATGACCATGCTTTATCACCAATCCTCAGATGGTGTCCATACTGCTGCCATCTTCATGTCTTGTCCTCTGGCAAAAATCATACAGCACAGTCAACATCAGAAACACTATACCATGTGTCTAAAAATAGTACTCAACCGTTGAAATGAAAGGAAGCATGATTCCTTTCCACCATCTCTCAATCAACTAACTTAGGGTTATCGGTCTAATCACTGCATAGACCCCCTCACAGATCCTTAACAGGATCATTCTCAGCCTGACTTTGGCCCTAGAGTCTTAGTAAGACTCTGTATCAGTCAATCCAATGGTCTATTTGTGCCTAACTCACCAATTATTCATCATGGCCAAATCCAACATATCAATGCATATTCACCGTTTATTTGGCCTCATGAATGATTCTTATGAAAGCACTTGGGTTCTTTTCTAGCTCAGAACCTCTTATCCACTCACTCTTCTTCCTACACATACCACTCTCGGGGTCACAACCCAACTTCATCAGAAATCCAGTTTCAATATCTTATATTCCTCAGAACAACCTCCTGATCATACTTTTCTAAAGAACCTAAGCCTAATTCCAGCCCCATCACAAATGGGTTACTATTTACCCCATTATCCAATTCACAAATTAACCGGTGAAAACTGAGTTTCTTACCTCAAAACTGTTGAGGAAGGCCGGAGAATCCCTTCTCCCAGCTCTAGCATCCAAGAAACGCCTTCTTCTCTTCTCAATCTCAACTCTCTCTGAAGAATCTCAGGAATTGGAGTTTCTCTCAAAACTTGGCTGGAAATTAGCTCTCACAAGGTTCCAATCATGTTTTATAGTGATTAAGAGGTGTTTAGGTGAAGTGGTATGAAGTTAGGGAGCTTCCAATGCCCATCAATGGCTGCCTGGGCCAGAGGAAGAAGATGAATAGTGTTTTGGCCTTCAAAAACGCGTCAATGGCCTTTTTACTGGTCCTGACCGACATGCCGCGCCCTTGGTGCCACTTTGGCGCTCCTGGCGCTAATTTCCAGCATCTGTGGCCCTCCTGGCGCCAACTTCCAGCACCTGTGGCGCTCCTGGCGCCAGACTCCGTCACTAATTCTGTCGCTAAATCCGTCGCTAAGGCTTTTGCGACAGAATTTTATAAATTTAAATTTTTATTTCTTTTACTCCTTTTTATAAAAAGCATAGGTTATTATACTTGAGTAATGCATTCAAGTATTGTAAGTAAATCTGGGTTGAACGTTGAGTTCGAAGTGAGTTGGAGAGAACCTGGATGGTTGTATTTATAGTGTGGAGAATGGGCCTTTGGCCGTTGCTTATTGATAATCTGTTAATAAGATAATAACAGATAATAGCAGACAGTTATCTAATTCAAATAGAAGATAATGTGTCCCTTATTGATATATGGTTAACAATTAGTAGATAACTTGTTGGGATGATAAGGTGGTTGCACTTATTTGAATATCCTGGCATATTTGATATGCTATTAATGAGGAGATAATATTGGTGGTGTCCGTGCTCCTATAGAAGGTCGACATGTATGTCCAGGTTGGCACTTGGAGGCCGAATAAGCACCTATTAATGTAGCAGTGCTGATGTGGAGGGTGTCCACGTGTACAGTGACCTTTATGGGATGGCCACGTGTCATTTTACTATTTTGGACTGTAAAATTTGATAGGACTCATGTAATGTTATTGGATGTATTGCATCATCTACATGCATGAGTTAGTTATGGATAATGAATGCATGATTCTCCATTTTAAATATACTGATGTAGTATTGCTCTTTTTAGTAATGAGCACTGGGCATGTCCTTCAATCTTGGAATGCATGCAATTTAAGGGTGTTCCCTTGCCATCAAACCTGTGTTGGGATGAGATTCTATTTCTAGAATCTCTTTTCATCTCTTGACTTTTAAAAAGATGGGCAGCCCTCCCACTTTTCCAATAAGCATATTTAAAGATTACAAAATTAGGCCTCTGTCATGATTATTAATTTATTATGATTTTACACTGTTCCATTTTTATTGAGATTGTATGTACGATACTTGTGTGCATTGGTGCTTATATTTTATGCATGAAGGGAAACCATGTGCATAGTTACATTTGCTTGTTCATGTTCTGATATGTTTTCATTGTGCAGGATCAAGATCTTAAGATATCTGAGCTTGAATCTGAAAATCGAAAAATGAAAGTTGAGCTAGAGTTCAGGACAGAGACAACTCACTTAAAGAATCAACAGGCTACAATACGAAGACTTGAAGAGAGAAACATGAAATTAGAGCAACAAGTTATTAATGCTTCTGATATTGTGTATATGATTACATGTTACAGTTTCTTTCATTTCTTGAGGAAAATATTTGTTGATGCCTTTTATATGATGCTTCCTGTTTTCGATCTAGTATGCACTGGTGTATTGTCATGATCCTATTATTATCGCCTGATTTCATTTCTTTTATGAAACAACTATCCCAAAAGTTTAAGCTGTTAGGTGAAAGCATAAAAATCCTTTTTAATATATTGCATCTCTAAAATCAGCATCCCAATCCTTTATCCCTATTTCTTATGCAATTTATTTTTTTAACAATTTAAGGATGAATAAACTTAGGTTTAAGTAATTACAACTTACAAGTACAATATTGTTTGAAGGTTGTTTTATGTATGTGTTTTATGTAATAATGTATCCTATAACTATCCTTAAATCTATTTTTTGCATTAGATAGTACCTTGATCTTATAAAAGGGGCAAAGTAGGTCTTACCAAATTGCTGATATTGTATCCTATTTTCAGTAAAAGATTTCTCATGAATTGTCAATTTCTGACATTTTAAAATAATGAACAACTATCTTTTTAATATAAAAAAATCTCATCATGTCAACAAATTTAAAGTAAATTTAATTTACAATCAATTCAATTAAAAATTATTAATTATAAACACACAAAAAATAAATACATGTCAACATAATATTCACAATAAAAAAATAAATACTTGAATTTAAATAATTTATATTTTATATTATATAAGTATTATATCATTATTATTGTTCAGAGAAAAACAAATGATAATAAATTCTAATAGATTTAATGTTTTTAAGATAATAAATGTTCAATTAAAAATATAATTAATCGTTGTCCTCAATTTTAATATAATTATATTTAATCTGTTACTAAATCTTTTAAAAATTAATAATATATATATATATATTAAAAATACTAAATATAAATTTAAAAGGTTATAATTTAAATAAATTCACACAACGCACAAGATTAAACTCTAGTACTTCACTTAAGAGTTAAGACAGACCTGGTTTCAAAGTCTTTCTGAATTGTTTTATCAAAAAATTTATTTTTATATGTTTACTTAAAACACATAGTACCTTTTAAATGACATATTATTGTGTGTTTATTTCCGTGTCATGAATCCACGTTAATATTCAATTTCGCATCAAAATTTGGATAATGATACAAAAGCAACACGTAACTGAGTTTATATTAAAAATAGGATATCAATCATTTTTCCTCTAACAAAATAAATAGAAGATTATATTAAAAATCATAATGAGTTTGGATTAGAAACTAGGGAGAAATAATTACTGATAATACTTCTTTAATAAAATTTTTACTAACTTCTTAATCAATTTTAAGAATACATATTATTATTTTCTTTTTTTACTGCAATATTTTCTATTAAATAATATAAAAATTATAGAATTTTTTAAATATTTGAAAAAAAGATTAATAGATTTTGATTAATATAATAACAATTATCTACTATTAGTGCAAAAAAAAATCATGTATATTTAATTTGTTGCCAAGAACATATGTAACTCTCTCGTTAATTAAAGAGGTACTTATTTTTAAAATACGGTTGTTTATTTTTTATTTTTTTTTTTGCCGTTGGAGATAATTTTCATGTCATATTGAATGACTAAAAATTAAGTTTTAGTTGCTTATGAGTGAAAACATTTTTTTTTTGCCATTTAAGGATCATTAAGGGGATAATTTAAGAATTGCTTAAAATTATACTATTTGAGTAGGAATGGGATCCCAAATTCACACCCAATTTTTAAAACTTAGTTTTGCAACCCCTTAGAAAATTCGGTACTTCCAAAACCGATTTTTGAAATTTTTTTTTATATATTTTTTTTGCCTTTTGTTTTTGTGGTTGTAAATTTTCTTTAATTTTTTAAACAATACACATATAATAATAATTAGTAATATATTTAAGTACTATATTTTAATAATATAAATAATTATTATAATTGTTAAATATTAACATATAATGTAACTAATTAGAATAATACTTTTTATAATTATTAATATTTTTTAAAAATTAGTTTATCACCATAACCAAATAATATTATGAGTAGAAAGAAATACTAACACAATTAACAATTAACATTTGTGATAATCCCATAGGAATAAACAACGACAACATAAATTATCAGACATTTCAACAATTTAATGAGTACGTTGACTATTTTGACTTGTGCTTCCTTAATTATTTGGAGATTTGTTCTTGGAATGACCAACGGTTTTGCACAATGAACAATGCTTTGATTGTCCCATTTCTCTTTGGTCCATTTCACTGAGTATACGGGTTAATCTTGGGTGACCCTTTTTTTTCTGCATTTCTGGATTATGACGCATAGTTGTTCCTTCATATTTTGGCCAATATGATGTATGCTTACATTTGACCAAATGATCCTCTATAAACATTGGACACATAATTGAGCTTGTAAAAGTCATCGATGAATTGTTTGTAATTGTAACAACCTAAAATTATTCTAGATATTATATTTTTCTTAGGATTAAATTCTTTTTTTAAGAATCGTTAAATAATTTTTTTATTTTACTGAACGGATCCTAGTATAAATTCTAAAACTTATAAATTATAGAAGTTGTTAAACTGATATATATATATATATATATATATATATATATATATATATAGTACGTAGCCACAGTTCTTATACAAGAGTCATTTTCAACGAAACATAAAGATACTACAACACTTTCATCATTCATTTCCTAGAGACAATTCTTTATCTTTGTACCACCATCAGTCCAAGGCGTCAATGAAATTAACCACTGTTGCCATCTATAAAAAAAATGAAATAAATCTAGTGAGAAATAAAATTTCTCAGTAGGCAAAACTAAACCACCAAAACATGTTAGTATGTTAGTAAATCATCATAAAATAATTATGCAAGCTATATGTGTAACCACCTCTACTATTACGTATTTATTTTATTTGCAGCGGAATTTTTCCGGAAAAAATAGAAAGAACGAAAAGTTCTAAAAGAGTCTTTGTTAATTAAAAACAAGTTTAGAAATAAGAGTTCGTCTGAAAGTTCCACAATAATCAAATGAGTTTGTAAATGATAAGAAAGATTATAATTTTTTTTTTTTTTT
>PYAF01002986.1:164432-185662 GCA_007407185.1 Glycine tomentella | reverse complement strand
TTCTTCTTCTCTTTTTTTTTTTCACTTTTTCTTCAATTTAACTTTTAACTTTTTTCTCCGTTATCATTTTTTTCCTCTCTACCAAACACAAACATACTGTTACATATTTTTTTTTATCACATAAATTTCATTATTGTAACTAAGTAAAGACACAAGTCAAATGTAAAAGAAAAGTATAATAACCCAAAATCCTAATTACTAAAAGTGAGTTAGCAACAAAACAATGGGAATTTGCGAAAACTCTATATTCTAATCTTTGTGCCTTAATTTTCAAACAAAGTATTAACTTGCATAATCTTATTCTATAGTAGCCAAAATCCTTATTAAGCTATTTGTTAAGAAAATAATCCAGGGGAAGGGCATATAGGAAAAGATAAAGTAAATTACACTTGCATTCCATATTTTTTTTAAATTGTATATCATATTTCTCATTTTTTGTACCCTATAAAAAACCTCTTAATTGTTTAGGTTATATTACACCTAAACCCCATTCTTCATAAACACCATTTAATAGTTGAACCTCACATGATTTTTACATTAAATTTATGTATAAAATACCTTCATCTTCTTCCTCAAAATCTCATCTAGGATTTTACAAACGATATTTCTTCAACAACCCCTCTTCACTTACCTCTACCACCGTCACCACCATAACTGTCACCGCCGCCGTCATATCCAGCTCTAGCACCTCCTCGTCTCCTATTGTAGCTTCGGCCACCATCACCTTTGCGTCTGGTTCCCTGAACATTAGTTTCGTTGGGGCCAATGACATCTACAGCCTTGGCGCATTCGTCATAGTCAGATTCAAGGGAGGGGTATTAGGTGCAATTTAAAAAAAATGCAGGGGTGCGAGTGTAAAATAATTTAACGGACAATTTCGTCTGTTCAGATATTTCAATTGACATTAATTAATTACGTTAATAGAAGAAAGTAAAAGTAATATATAAAAAGGGAAGACTATTGAATAAAATTTGAGAAAAACATATGAATGCAAGTGTAATAGTCAAAAAAGATAGTGTTGAACAAGTAGACGAACCATCTCTTTCTAGCCTTTATGCAATGACCCTGCACAAATTTGAATACAAGTTTAGGAAAAAATAATTAATTTTATGATTAGAATACCATTTAGAACAGTTGCCTAAAGATTAGAATACCCTTACTCAGTTGCAATTAGTTACTTGTGCTAGTTGACAAAGCAATGTAACATTGTCAGCTACTACAGCTAAGTAAATCAAAGCCTCCCGCATACTGTGCCAGTGATCAAACCATCTAGCTCTGCCAACAAGTGCCGTTTTGTCAGCTGCACCATGTAGTAGGCCCTGACACATTAATAGACATCCAAGCCCAATGGTCTCAATTCTTGCATCTCACCCTTTCTACAATGATTAAATTAGGATCTAAGTTTTTGTTTCCTTTTTTCTTTTGTTCCCCATAACCCACTATTGGGTGAAATTCCCCATCTACATTGTTACTCACTCCATGATCTACAACATCATACATCATAGTATCATCAATATAACAAAATTGGGTTCCAAGTTAAGATTTTTTTTGTAAAACTTAAAAAGTTATCTTTTATCACTTAGCACAATTATAGTTACTAAAGCTAGCACCAGTGTGAAGTTATGCGTGTTGTTAAAATTAGTAAATTGCATAGTTGTGGTCCAGCCCCACCTCCCTCGTGAATTATTAATATTATTATGATGATATATTTGCTGGTGAGTACATTAGTGATTAATTAGTGAGAAGGATTTAATAACACACCACTTGTGTGGCCAGTGAGAGAAGGAAACTAGAGATAGATAGATGGGTGGTCAGGTTTTTATGGTAGGTGACTAAACAACCACCTTCAGCTCACATGCCTTCTTTACGTGTAATATAAAAACCTTGCCTTTTTATCTCCTCATGTCATGTGTTATGACGTCCAGTACCTATCCCTATTTTTTCAACACCTCATTCATTTTCTTTGATGCAAAGAAAAGGTAATTACCCACAAAAATGTCACTTTTGGAATTTCACACTACAATTAGTATTCATACAAGTTGCCGCGGGGAAGGGGGGGGGGGTGTTAAGAGTGTGTGAAAACAACAGCACAAGTGTTAAAAATCTGTTAAACCAAATTCACGAGCTTGAAGTTTGCAGCAAGGAATTTATTCCTTGAAGTATGAACAAAGTAACCAACAAATATCACCCCCACCAAAAAAAAAAAAAATATAGAAAATTAAAAAGAGAAACATATGGAAAAAAGTTCCTTATGAACTTCTTGAAGAATAACAGAAATACCTCAAAGAAGACATGAATCCAGTAAAGAATTAATGAAATAAGTTCATGAACTTTTTCTATACAGTTTGGAATCTTCACTCTGAAATTGAATTGCAGTTTGAACTTTGAACCTCTGCTGGAATGAACTATGATAGGTTTAGTTAGAAATGAGGCCAACCAGTGCCTCCTGCTTGTGATTTCCTCCTACTACCCACCAAGGTTTGTAATGCTCAGCATGGCCATGGCTAGTACCTTCTTCCTCTGTAGAAGCAGGAAGGTTAAGGTCAAAAAAGTCCCTAATTTCTGGTGCTGGTTCCTGAAGTACAATTGTTTGACTTTGAAAATTTATAGCACTCTCAGACCCACCAGCCAAGTGATGAGATCTCTTGTGGCCACCCAATGCTTGGCCAGATGGAAAAATCTTGAGGCAAATTGGACACTCATGCACTTTCCCCTTCTTGGAATCTCTCACTGTGTTTACCTCATTGTCAAAATCAGTAATAGCAGTAGCCGTAGTACTAACAGTAGTAACCATTTCATGTTGTTCCACATACTCATTCTTCAGAAGCTTATTTTCTATTGTAGGGTCAGGGGAGAGTTCTGCTTCCAACTCAGTGCTGTTCTCACTGCTCTCATTTCTTGAAGCGAAGCAACCCTTGATCCTCTTGTGACTAGCTCTATGGCCTCCAAGTGCTTGGTATGAGTGGAAGATTTTCTTGCAAGTAGTACACTCAAACTTTCCTCTCTTATTGGAGCTTTTGCTGAATTCACCTTCTGAGGGCTTGTTGTTCACCCAACTCTTCAAAGAACTTGACTTCAAATCAGAGTCCATAAACTTTGCCTTGATTGAAGTGTACTTATTGTTACTATTATGATTATCATCTGTTTCATTGTCCTCAAATGCAGAATTAGAAACCATGGTCTTGTTGACCCCAAATCCACTTCCAGGACTCTGAGTACCCAAAAGCTCTGAACTCATTTTCCCTTTTGAGTTGAGATTTGAAGCATCCAAATTGCAAAACTCCCACTTCACATCCCTTGGTTTGGTGACCTTTTTCTCAGAACCATTAGAGATAACAACCCTCTTGCCCTCAGCTTTAGAATCCAAATAGGTTGGAACCAAAGGAGGAGATTCAAACTGCATTGAATTAACAGAATTGAGACCACACCAAGGACTCACATCCCTACTAAGCATCATCAAACTCATTGCAACCTCTTCCTGCTCCTGCTCATGAGCCTCAGAAACAAGGGACACAGAAGAAGTTGAAGGGGCCATGTACCTTGTCCTTCTCCTCTTGGATCTTCTCCTTCGATTTGGAGCCGTGGCCTCATTCTCAGAGTGGCTATCATCCACCAACACCATCATCTTCTGGCTCTGGCTAGCATTGGTATTATTATCATTCCACGAATCTCGATCCTCCAATAATAAGCTGCTGCTGTTGTTGTTGTTTTGGGACAATTTCTCAGAGTGGCACTTCATGTGACCAAACAGAGCTTTCCAAGAGTGAAACCCTTTGCCACACTCTTTGCACAACTTGTCCAACACCAACAAAGTAGTGTTGTTGTTGTTGTCCTCACTCGAATCATTGAACCTCCAAGTCTTCTTCGGATTCTCCCTCAGACCATACCCTCCTCCATTGTTAGTTCCTCCTTGATCAGAATCTCCTCCTCCTCCACCATTGTTGTTGAAAGATGAAAGCTTCTCTGCCTCGGTTGAAACATCGGCGGTGACATGTGACCTCATGTGGCCACCCAAGGATCTTCCACAAGGGAAGCTCTTGCTGCAGAACTTGCACATGTGTTTCACTTCTTGATCTTCTTCCATTAGATTGATTTTTCAAGAGCACACACACGCACGGATCAGCAAAGAAAGCAAAATTAACCACACTTTCTTGATCACCACCAACACAAGAGAAATCGATCACAAGGGAAAAACAGCAACACCCCAGATCAGCATCACATCTTGAAAGTGGTTGGAGAGAAGAAAAAGAATGAGAAGAAGAAGAAGAAGAGAAACCCCATGTCTGAAAATAGCAAGGTGGTGAGTGCAAGATCTAAGGCAGAAAAAAAAGAGGAAAAAAAAAGGGACAAGAGAACGTGTAGTTGTAGCACAAACTATTATATAAACTATAAAAGTTTTTTTCTTTTTTCTTTCTTGATAATACTACTAGCTATGCACCACGCACTAGTACTAGTAGCTCATCGTGTCCTTTGGAAGAAAAAATCAAAGTTTGAAGCGGTGGTGGAGGAGTTGAGTTGTGTGAGTTACCTTAGTTAATTTGCTAATGATAGCGATGATGGATGAGGAAGCCAAGGGAGAAAAGAACAAACAAAGGAGTGAGTGAGTGAGTGAGCGTTTGTTTCTCCAATTCTTTCTCTCTCTAAAACTTGACTATACTAGGAGGAGGAGAAATCCATGCATGGAAGCAAAGTTTTATTAATAAAAAAGAATAAAGAAAGAAAAGAAAAGAGTGATAAAGAGAGAGAGGGACAGCACGTGTACTCAACTGAGGATCCTACGCCACCACTTGATCCAACGGTCTCAGATTGGTCCACGTCAGCGTCCATTTGGAACCTGCTGAAACTAACTGCATTCCTCCAAACTATTCCTTCCTTTGTCTTGCTATTAAGGAAATGCCTCTTCTTTCTTTCTCTCACTCTTTCTCTCTCTATGTGTTGTACTACTAATGCTATAAAACACTTCAAGTGAAAGGTTCCACTTTCTGGCCGTTATTCTTCTGGACTTTCTATTACTGATATGGTTTTCCATTTGTTGGATTTACAACAGATTTTTCTCGTGGGTCCCCTACCTGACTTAGGCTTACCCTCCAATTGCTTCATATTCCACCCACCCAAGACTGTTACTAGCTACTATTATCATTGAATAAAATTCATGTATATATGTTTTCTTAATTGTTAAATTATTCACTTGATACTAACGTCTAATGAGTGAGTTATTATAAATTGTCTTGTGTCTGTTTTTAATTTCTACGATTCAAAAAAAAAAAAATCAATGAACAAAACTTGACAGATTAAAACTTACAGTTTTCTTATGTATGGATTAAACTTAAAACAAGGACAACTACAAGAATCAAGTTAATAATTTAACCTTTATTAAATAATGTGTCTTATTCTCTGTATATATAGAGTTTCATTAGTATCATTTAATGAGACTTATGAAAATTTTATTCAATAATATAAAATATATTAATAAGCTAAGTACTAGAAAGGGTAGTGTAAACCTTCCTCTTCTGACAAAAGTCTGTCGATGCCACTGTTTTCTTGATTTTCCACTACCGGGATTGAGTAAGGCACATTCTAGGGCATTTTGGTAAAGTGAAATTTCTCAAACATTTGGATAGGTGGGTCATTATCAAGTGGGGTTGCCTGCTATTTTATTTTATTTGTTTTAAGTTCTTATTCTTAAATATTGGTTGCTCTTACCCTAGGATATAAGGTCCATTTCTTTAAGTTGCACCTATAGCTGACCTGAGCCATGCCACCAAAACACAAGCCAGGTACAAGCTGAGCTGGTGAAGTAATGCAACTAAAATCTGACACATTTATTTGATCGAGTCCAAGAGTGTATCACCATGCTATCTCTTTTTTGTTTCAATACCCTTTTGGAATTGTCTATGTAAAACATTGTAAATGCCCTAAGGAATTAAGGAGTTTAATTTAGCTGGTTAAACATGTATGTAAATTATTTCAAATTCTCAATAATTGTTTTTGTTCTGTGCAGATAGAACAGAAATGTCCAACAAAGATTGTTGGATGATTTATGTGGGATCAGACTCTCTCTCTCAAGATGTTTATGGGGTTGAAACATTCAAGGAAGAAGAATGGGGTTGAAGCACTCAAGGAAGAAGAAGATCACAACAGAGATACACAACATGATTGTGTGCTGTGTGAATGGAAAATGGAGAGTCAGAATTGTGTGTACCTTTCACCATGGAGGATATTCTATTTATAGGATACTGACCTGGACCCTGATGGATTGACGGTTGAAGCCCACTTTCTTTTACAAAGATATTCGGATATCTAGATAATTGAAAGATAACGGTTGTGATATTATATCTTCTATTAATTGGTGGTTATGATAATGGGTTGAGAATTTAAATATTTGAATTATAGATAATTGGGCCTATCTTTATTTATAAGTAACAGTTTTCAATTCTTATGGATAAAAAAAATCTCCAAGGATCAATTAATAAACCTAAATTCTCGCTCCAAAATTGTTTATTGGATGCAAACAAGAATATGGAGAAGTTATCCATCAGAGGAGTGTTAGCTAATGCCTGCTAGTAAGGTCAGTTGGGCACTTTGATCCCTTTTGGTTACCCTCAATTCATGTAAAGGATCAAAGTAGTCCTAAGAAACTTTAAACTTCTACTTATTTGCTGTTTTTTTTTTTTTTTTTTTATAAAGTTTTTTAACTGCTTGCAAACAAAGTTCCTGTGATACTCTCTGTCTTCTGGTGCCTTGTAAAGGTATTGTAGTTTATTACAATGATGAAAGTTATATAAAGCAGTTGTTTCGTTGGAGTTTAAATTAGTGGAGAAGCAAAGTAATTTACTAATTCTGGGCCGAATTATGTTGAATCCAATGATGTTGATCTGGATCTTCCCGTGTTTTCTTTCACCACTTGGATTCTTTCTATGTCATGGAAAGTTTTGTAGCATGTTCCATGTAAAAGTTACACCCCACTGAAATTAATTTCTAAGTATTGATGGAATCTTTGGTATGTTAAATCTGATATTTGTTTTAAATGAATAAGGTTCTTTTAAAATAAACAAATAATGATATATCAATTATTGACTAATTTATATCATGATCTTATAGTAATCAGTTTGAAGGTGCTTAAAAGACATTTTTAACTTTGAAATGATTGAAAATGTATTATTGAGAATTAGTCTTCTCTTTATTGGTATAGATTTTGTTTAATAAGAATTACACTAATAATATAGACATTATAAAATCATACGAAATAATAAGATATATATATATCATATACTAATAATTAATATATAAAAAAAAACAATTTACATCATCACTATATATATCATATATTAGTATAATATATTTTAATGTGATGCTAACAAATTAGCATCATGCACACTATTCCAGTCTACCTGAGCTAATCATTACAAGAGAGAAAGTTGAGGAAATACATACAAAAAAGTAGGGGCAACAATATGATTCGAAGATAAATTAATTAAAGGTATCGTCTTAAATTAGGTATCACTACTCTAGTTCCTTGATCCACCCATATAAGATATAAATAATACATACAAGCTGTCCAATGTTGCGAACTTGCGATCAGTAATTGCTTTGTTTTATGACAAATAATCCATCGGGTGTTGGGTTCATGCTTACTAAAATATATCGTCACAGATTGGCCAGCGTGGCGAAGCTCAAATGGCAAGGACTCATCAAGAGGCCATGCCGGCAATTTTTTATGAGTTGAGCTAGAAAGATTTTGTAAAAAAATTACTCGCAATTAGAATTCTAATCAAATTTAATTATATTCGAATCGTTGGATAAGATAAAATAACAATAATTTTTTATTAAAAAAAAAAAGACAATAGCAAAAGTTATTCTAACACTGCAGTCAACATGCATGACTACCAAAAATAAGAAATTATAACGATAACTGCCAATCAACCTGTTTATGATTCATGTATTTTTTAATTTAAGTAAAATTTTAAAACTATAAATTAAAATATTTAAATTTCCAGAAATATATATAACTTAAATAAATAAACAATAAAATTTAAGTAGTTTTAAATTAGGAGAAAAGGTACTTTTTAGAAATGAAATAATTTTAAATATAAATTACTAAGGTTTGAATTATTTTTTTAAAAAAATAACAAAAAATTTAAAATTAATTAATAATTTTAAAAAATTGACAGACATATACATATGTAAGTTTAAATAATAGTGAATCAATGTGTCTTAAAAAAACTTGATAGAGATGTTTTCGTGCTTAAAATACGTTTTTTTTAATATGGAAGTGGGTTATATACTCCAAAATTTTCTCAATTCAAAAAATTACCTGTAATTTCAATGTTGATGACCATAGAGTGTGTATATATATATATATATATATATATATATAATTAATCACTACTTGCTCATTATATTTACTTTTTTTGTTAGAAGAATGTTAATTGCATTATTTACTTTATTTTTAAATTTTATTATTTGATAAAATCCATGAAACTAAGCCTTCTTTGATGAGACCCAAAGGTGTGAAAACGGACTACGTTACGAAACCTAATACAGGCTTACAAGATGCATATTTCAAGTTAAAGTGGGACGAGTTCAAAGCATTTAATTTCAGTTCAACGCTTTTAGAATGAAATTCAAAGCTAGATTTCAGACTAGCTAAATCCGAATCACGATATGATTGGATCAAACTATAAAAATTTGAGTTTAATTTTGTCTCAAAATCTAATATTTAAATCTTACAGTTTATCATACGAGAGGGGAGTTGGCCCACACCTATAACTTGATCTATATCACCTCTAATGCAACCTAAATAATATTCGTCTAATACTAAAGAATGAGATATCTGTGTACCATGCGTGCTCTCCAAAATACTTTGTTCTTGCATTGCAAAAATTGACGTGTTACTTCCTTGTACGGTCACCATGTTATACTTTTATTCATTTTCAATGATAATACACGTTAAAAGTGATAAATTACATTTTATATATCTCTCTCACAATTTAATTTAAAAATACTTTGTCCCATATGTTATGAAACAAAAAAGAATATTCAAAAATATATTAGTCGGAGTAAAATTGAATAGAGCAAAAGTAAGCTTGAAAGACTTTGCAAATGGGTGTATTATTTATAATCAAGAAAGGCAATTATAAGAGAAATGAAGTTAAGATAATTACCATAATGATAGCTTTTAAAATCAGATTGGGTCGGTCTGTTTAACCTAGAATCGGCCAGCTAATGGGTTCAGAAGCTTTAAGAAAATGGAGCATTTCAAAATTGGTCAAACCGATATAAAATCGAGCAAACTTGGTGTTGAACTATAGAACGGGGTTGAACCAATTTTGTTTGTTTGTTTTTTTAGCTTTTTTTTAATTTTTTTATTTAACCTAAAATATTTTTAAGATAAATAAAAATACATTCTTAATATATTTCAGATAACTATCAACTATTTTCGCAATTATTATTAACTTTTATCTTATAAAACATATAATTTAGTCATTAATACTAATTTATAATTTTTTAAAATCCTAATTTTTTAATTATATATTATTTTATTACTTAAAATATTATGTAATATTAAAAAATACAAAACCAATTCAACTACAATTGAACCATTGAACCTTTAACATGTACTTTCATGGGTTCAATCATCAATCAAATTTTAAAAACATTGATCATAATTGAAAAATTACCAATGGAGTATTAATATTTGGACACCCCAATAATGTTAACACCTCATTAACACCTACTATTTCTTTCTCTCTCTCTCTCTCTCTCTCTCTCTCTCTGTGTCTTTCTTCTTAACAAATCACATTATCAATCAAATCAATAATTTATTCATCCTCTCTTTCTATCTCTTTATAAGGTGTTTACACCCCAAAAGTTGTCAAAATGTATTTTTCTTTATCAATAGTATTAATAAGTATGAGTTAAGTATGTGTTGTGGTTAACCAATATTGCTCCATGTATCATATGATGTGTTACATTCTTCCTTTTTTTTTTGTATTTTTTATTCATTTTAAGGTCACTGTTCTATTTACACTAATAGACATATTTGCTTCTGTTTTTTCATTATTATTTTTTGGTGATTTTTTTTTTCATTCTAGGGAGTGTATGTAACTCTTGCTCAAATTATTTCCTTTATCTAAAATCTTTTATTTTCTTTTCTTAATCAAAATAATAATTTTAAAGAAAATCGATAATGATTACTTCCCTCCTTTTACAATTTGAGTTATCTTCTTAATTTATAGAAGTAAAAACAAGTCTGGTCAAACTCTAGTAGACTTAAACCTTCATTAAAAAAGAAAAAACCTTAATCTAACCTATTTACTATTAATAAGGCTTTTGTATAAAATTATGAATTTACTTGTAATAAAACTGTCTAAAAACTTCATATTATATATATATATATATATATATATGTACACATACATACACACACACATATATATATATATATATATATATATTTTGTAAAGAAAAAAAAAGAGACAAAAACAAGCATATATGTATCATATTGTTATAATTTTTAATCATGATTATTATCTTATAGATTAAACTTAACTGACCCGATGAAGATAATTAATTGAATGAGGAAGATTACACCATCTTAAGTTCTAGTGGTCCTACATATAGTAGCTCATGGGGCGCACGACGGCGTTGAATAGCACAATGTCTTTTTCAATTTCAGGGGTATTTTTATCCTTTAAAGATAAAGCAACATTTTTCTCACTTCTCACTTTTTTTTTATCTAATAAAATAAGGAAAAGTTAACATTTTTTTTTCATTTTTCTCTTATAATAAATAATACAAAAAATCTACTTATTCTACTTCTTAACTTTCTATTATTTTAAGTTTAATAGTTATGTAATGTTAATGTAAATTTTGTTATACAATCATGCACTCTAACAACACACAAAATGCTCTACACCAAGTTGGATCAGCAAGTTAAAGCAACTTAAATCTCCGGCATTGATACCACTTGATAGGAAATATAAGGGGTGGGAAAAATCATAAGGCATTAGCTTTGTATCTTTGCGGGTCTTTCTCATTTATATATTAACTTACTTTACTCATTTTTATTTAATGTGATACTTCACATTCATACTTGCATTCTAACATATTACTACTTTTTTTTTTCCAGTGGTTGCATTTGTAATTTAGAGAATAGACTGAGTTAAGGAATCATTTTTACCCTGCAACTTTAATATACATTTCTTAGAAAATGGATAAGAATAAAGTGATGAATTATACATGTGGTAACAATAAAAAAGGGGTAAAAGTCCATATTGATAACTAGAGTGCTTTCAGCTAATTATAGCATAATATTTTTTATTTGTAGGAATTAAAAACAAATATAATTTTTTTTAATAATTTACTCATCTTACTCAACCAACAATTTATCTACGATAACGTAATTTTTTCAATGTGTATCAACCATAAGCATATTAAGATTGTTATATGATAAATAGAAGGCCAAATTTCATGACACACGAGGCAAAATGTTTTTAATTCTTAATTGGTAAGGCCGGCTAAGGTTCGTTGCACTAACAGTAACGTGAATGTTTTACTTTTATAAACAACTATTATACAAATCACATATATGGTATAACTCGAACAACTTCGCTGTAATTACTCATTGAATTTGAGCCCCTTTTGCCGGCAACTGAGCACAATGGTCAGCTGTATTTGTCTATGGTTTATCACTTTCCTTTTTACTCAACCCTTTGTTGTTATAATGGACAATACATTGAAAGAAATTTAATATGCAAAGGGGTTGGAGCCAAAAACAAAGGATATAATTGGACTTTTCGACAGTACCCCCAATTAATATTCTAATTAGGCAACACGTGCATGGGCATTATATGCGATGTGCCTAGCATCCACGACCAGCTCACTGAATATGTGTGCTACAAATTTTTGAGCCAATGTGTAGCATTGTATGCCTTGGTGTTATATTGATAAGTATATACCACAGCCAATAATGTTGTGGTTAGTTGGATGGAGAAGAAACAGATGCATACATTCAAAAGAGCCATGAGAATGGACCAAGAAACAAGAAAACAAAAATGTACCGCGAGAGATTAGATCATGGAAGAAAAATTAACTTGAAATGGTGCTAGTCAGTTCAAGAGCCTGATTATGTGATAGTTTTCAAGCTAACTCATTGAGCACAAGTTAGTTAAATTGATAAAGCTGTAAACAGATAGTACTAAGAAAGTTTATATTAATATTAGCTAGAGCTCATGATTTTAGTAGCTTTAATTGATTATTTCACGCAGATCTAAACCAAGGATGAAAAGGAGATAACGCTGATAACCCATGCATATGGTGTGACAAAATGATCTGCCAGATTCGTTGAATTGTAGACAAATAATTAGTGTAGTTATCATTAATTTTATAAAACAGCAGCCACCATGGAATTTAGTTGAAATCTGTCAAAATTTTATTTTAGTTATGCAGCATTAGTCTTTAATTTTCTTAATTTCCCAAAGCCAAATAAATTGCCATTTTCACACAACTAATGCTGCAGAAGAAGAAAAGTTAGAATTTAACTGGATTCAAACGTAAATGTGGGATGGAATAAAGTGACAGAGACCACTCATCCATCCCAAAGTTATAAAGCATGCCAAATTATTGAGTCTAAAATTCTAAAAAAAATTTAACTAGACTCAAGAATAGTTGTTAGAAGAAATAAAGTGGGACAAAACTATTGGTTCGTCATATCTAACAGTTAACACAATAAGTCAAATTATTCAGTTAAAATAGTTAGTAAAAATATTATAATTTTCTAGAAATTTTCTAAGAACAATGCTATACACGTACAAACTTCGTTTCGTTTCACAAAACTAAAATTTGACTATTGAAATTTCATCAATTCTTTTATAAGTATAAAATTTCATGTTCAAGTATACTTTTCCTTTTTTAAAAAAATAAATGGATGCAAGTTATAATTTTTTTTTGTCTTACAAAAAGTTTAGGTAAGTTTTAATTGGGTGTTAAGACTCATCAGAATTATGACATTCATCAAGTTTAACGAACACTTACATATGTAATTTATAAATTATTCACCAATAAAGTTTTTATATTGACAATGAAATTCGATCCCACATGCTTGTGGACCCGACATGAGTCTGATCCTTATCAATTGATAGACCAACCTTCTTTGGTTTAAGTTAAATTTTAAATTTGATAATATTTTTTCAAATTATTGGTCTCCTCAAGGATGTGGATGGGCCTATTAACCAGTACAGTTTGTCAAGAGTACCACACACAAAATATGCATATAGCAAACTTGTATCTTTCTTCATCTATGTGTTTGCATTAAAGTGACTGAGATCTGTCAGTCTCTATCACTGAAGTAAGCTTCACTTGAGTGGAAAGGGAAGGGTGTTTGGCTATTCAAAGTGAAGACATAATTGAACAAAATACTACTTCCAAGAAAAGGGCCAAACAACTAATCAAGTTATCTTTTTTCTTTTATTATCATTTGGGATTAATTTCAAATTAATATCAAAAAGAGGGGAAGTCATAACATTTATTACAATTTATGAGTCCAAAAGTTGTAATCGATGTTACGACTTGTAATATTTTTTTATAATTAAAGTCGTAACAAATGTTACGACTTACCCTCTTTTCGATATTAATTTGTGTTACGACTTGTAATTTTTTTTATTTTTTTATGACTTTAGTTATTTTTTTAATTTACGAATTTAAAGTCGTAGGAATTTTTTTAAACTGAAGTTGTAAAATATATTACGACTTCAGTTTATTTTTTTTTTGTTTACGACTTAAAAGTCGTATATTTTTATTTTTATTTTTTTACAATTTCAAAGTCATAAGTTTGTTTTATTTTGTTTTTTTACGACTTTAAAATCGTAAGTTTTTTTTCTAACTTCAAAGTCGTAGTTTTTTATTATTTATGATTTAAAGTTTTTTTTTATTTAAAATATTTTAAAAAATTTGTAAATAATTTTTTAAATTCAATCATTTCATAAATAAATATATTTTTACTTTTTTTTAATTTTATTTAATATTTTGTATATATTTTTTATATGATTTTATTCAATATTTTCTATATTTTTAATATTATTTTATTAATATATTTTCTATCCCTTTTATATGATTTTATTTAATATTTTCTTAATTTTTGGTATATTTATTTTTTAATATATATTTTTATTTAATATATCTTCTATATTTTTTTACTATTGCTAAGGATTATTATTTGTAAATGTTGAGGTCATTTATTTTCACTTTAAAGGGAATAAAATTGATTTTGATAAACTTTGTAAATTTTTTCAGCTAGCTTATATACATGATCAACAACGTCATCGTAATTTAAATTGTATGAAGCATATGCTGCAATTGCATGCGAGTAAATAATTTGAAATGTTCGATTATGACTTTGATCTTTCTAAATTTCAGTCTTTTGCATTATTTTTTTAATATACCAAAAAAAAATTCCTTAACATTAGTAAAAAATATAGAAAATATATTAAATAAAAATATATTAAAAATAAATATACCAAAAATTAAGAAAATATTAAATAAAATCATATAAAAGTATAGAAAATATATAAAATAAAAAATATTAAAACAATATTAAAAATATTAAAGAGAACCATTTAAAAAATATATACAAAATATTAAATAAAATTAAAAAAAGTAAAAATATATTTATTTATGAAATAATTTAATTAAAAAATTATTTACAAATTTTTAAAAACATATTTGAAAAAAAAACATAAAAAAAACCTACAACTTTGAAGTCGTAAAAAAATAAAAATAAAAACTTATGACTTTGAAGTCGTAAACAAAAATAAGAATTTATTCTGAAGTCGTGAAATATTTTACGATTTCAATTAAAAAAATAAAAAAATTACAAGTAACATTGGTTATGACTTTTAACTTAAAAGTCGTAACAAATATTACGACTTACCTCCTTTTCGATATTAGAAGTTATAACCAATATTACGATTTATCTCCTTTTCGATATTAATTTGAAATTGATCCCAAATAATAATAAAAAAAAACCCCTTTGACTAGATTGGATACTCACATTACATGTGTGCCACTCTGTACACCATAGCATATAATTACTATAAGATGTGCCTTCCTTAAGGTTTATGCTAGGTCAAGCTCAACCAACCCAAGTGTTACCCTTGATCAAGTGATCAAGTCCTAGAAACAATATCGGTGGAAAAATGGGGTTTAAATTTTAATTAAACTCATGTTTTAGACACAGGTTTTGGCTTTTCTTTGCCTCATCCACGAGCTCTAGATTTTGCTCTCATAGATCTAAAGTAATTTTTATTAATAGCCTATTCTTAATTCTTTAACCACCCTAAAGTTTTTTTTATATAAAAAATATAGATATTAGGAGAAGGCTTGTTCCCATATTAGGTACGAGGTGAGAGACACTAATTAAGTTGCTTTTTGTGAAAAATCACCTTCAATTCCTACCACATAACGCTGTACATGATTTTTGTTGACACATATAGAAGAATAACTTAAATGACTCATATATATCTGTGGCCTACATACGTTACAAGGCCCGTATGATTGATATAGGTAAATTTTAATGCACATCATTACTGTCAACAGCGCATCATTAACTGATTTTAAATTTGATTTATTTTTCATTCTGAAGATTTGCTAGCAGCTTTAAGCTGCTTTTAGCAGACACCATCTTGCCGTAATAATCAGAAAATGTTATGAAAATAAGTAGACGGGTTCGTTGAAGATGTAATGGATATAGCCACTTTGCTAAGGTTTCAATTTTCTTGATTGGGCAGCTTAGATGTGGCTGAAGTATCAGTGATTGGAGTTCTCAATTGATTAGAAAGTAACACTTTCTTTTTCCTTGGTGGGTGATTTGATTGTAGTAGACACTGATTTGTTATAAAAATGATAAGCTTTAATCAAAATCACTAGCTAGTAGTTCTGGCAGTTGGAGCTTTATGGCTCAACCTCCTTTCCAGAATTGCACTATTAAAAAAAGATTAGCCCTCTCACAGATAAATTAAAAATGGATAGGATGGCTGATGAAGAGAGAGAGAGAGAGAGAGAGAGAGAGAGAGAGAGAGGAGAGTGGAAAATGAAACTAGTTTTGTAAAATGGCAGCAGCCTCTCTTTGCTTAATTTTTTTTTTCTTTCTTTTCCATCATCATATATATAAAATGTGTAGGTAAAAGGTCCATGTGTTGCTTCATATAAGCAATAAATTAAAGGTGTGCATGTGTCAGGCAGCAAGTTCTCACCGGAAATGCTTTGGGGATACTCAAGAGGAATCATTAAATTTCATGTTGGAAAAGGGGAAAATATGTTTTAGAAACAAAATTAGTTTTTTGGACCAGCTGTAGTTGTCTCTTATGTACGACCAGCTTAGTCGTGGTTTGTAAATATATGATAAGGGAAATATAGCATTTTTACCTTTCTTTTTATTTTGATGCTAATATGCTATATGTCCCACGATAATTACTTTGGAAAGTCTTTTAAATCATCATTGCCTCAAATTAATCCGCCTAAACCACCTAATTATTTATAAGAAATATAAAAACTGAACTTAAAAAAAGAACTAAATTGTAACAGTTAAAATAAGAATCTTGATTGGTTAAAAATAAATAAGAGTCATAATTTATTTTTGTCTTAATCATCCAGTTCATATAAAAAAAAAACTTTGACTAATGCTTTTAAAGTTTCTAAGATATATTAGACTTTTGGAGAACTAAACTCTATTTTATTGACACTGGTCTTGATGATTAAGAGTATCACAAATATAGTGTTGGATAAAATGGCTACACTCCTAGAGAGGGCCGGTGAATAAGAGTGTTAAAAACATTTTAGGAAACCCACTTAATTTTTCAAAATCCTTTTCAAAATATTTTATAAAGAAACACTTGCGTAGGGTAGACCCAATATTATGAACAACATTTTGAATCAATGAAATGAATAGGTGATGCTTTGCAAAATATCATTTAATTCCTTTGTTCAGTTTTAAATTAATTAATTGATTAACCAGTTACAATTAACTAAAACATATGAAGAACCAAAAACAAGAAGGTAAAAGATTGCATAATAATTTTTACACAACAATTTTTATATTGGTTCAATCACAATTTGTGATTTATATTCAGTTTATCCAAATAACTTGATTTTGGATTTACAATAATTAAATTTTGATTACAAATACAACTCACATACGTACAATATGTAATTCACATATGCAACTATTCTTGAAACTTACAAAGAAATATATCACCTGAATAGTGAAGATATGGAAATTTAAGTTCTTATCCTTTTATCAACACCTGAAGGCTGGAGTTTGATATTTTGAGTAGCTTCTTAAGCAATATACATTAGTATATCTGTAAAGATTTAATCATAAAACTATTTTCATACAAAATACTATTGAAAGATTAATACTTGTGAACCCAAAATCCTTATTTAGTGTACAGTCTAAAATAATAAAATGACATGTGATCATATCATAAAGATCACCATACACGTGGATACCCTCCATGTCAGCATTGTTATAGTGCTTATTTATTCTCCAAGTGTCAACTCGGACACATGTGTCCGCCCTCCTTGTTCGGATTGCTAAGCATGGACGTCGATCCTCTGCAGGAGCATTGACGCCTACTGTGCATATCTCCTTATTAACCGTATATCCACTATGCTCAGTTATTCATATTGGTATAACCACCGTATCTCTTAATATCTCTAACAAGTTATCTACAAGCTGTTACTCATCTATAAGTAACAGTATATCAATAAGGTACACATTATTTTCTATTTAAATTAGATAACTACCTGCTATTATCTGTTATTATCTTACCAACAGATTACTAACAAACCAAGGACCAAGGCCCATACTCCACGCTATAAATATAGCCTTACAGGTTCTCTCCAAATACAACAATCACGACACCTGATTACACCAGGCTTGAGTACATTACTCAAGATACTCATTCTCTATATCGTATACTCAGTTATTCTCTTATAATTGATGTACTTACTTGAGCGTCGGAGTGTCTTTTCTCTATTTTGCAGGTCCTCCCCCTAAACAAGGTTGACTCATTATCTGACGTACAGAATTTGGAGTCCACATTAGCCACGCCTAGCTCACATGTGGAATTTCTAGATTTTGGTAAGAACATTTGGCTCCCACCGTGGGGCCCCGGTAAAACTTACCCTGTGGCCTCGCACCCAGACAAATCATTGGCACATATACATGGTCAATACACGCTCTAGCATTAGACATGACACCCCTGTCGAAGTGTCTAACCTCTGCAGACTGCCATGACAAACGCTGATACTGTTCAACAACTCCAGAACCGCATGGCGGAGATGGAACAAAAATATCAGGAAGAAATTCGAAGGTTGAAAGCTGACCGCGATCAACAGGAAACCAGAGCAAGACATCCCCAGGGAGATGAACGCTCCCCCATCACCTGAGAAGAACAGACGCAAGGAGAATCGCATCCCCGACAACATGTCAACCCTCCAGGTATTCTTAGTTCAACACAAGGCTACCAAGTGGAGAGGCATAACACACGTTGACCGCATCAGGGAAGTCGATGTCCCGTTCGGTTGGAAACCTCTACATTTAGAAAGGTATGATGGCACCACCAACCCCGACGAACACATGGATGCCTTTCTATCACAGACAAATCTTTACACCCACAATGACACCATATTATGCCGGGTGTTCCTTACCTCTTTGAAAGGGGTAGCCTTAGCGTGGTATGGTAGCCTCCCTGAACGGTCCATTGACAGTTTTGACACCCTTGTCGAAAAATTCAACGCACAATATGCAACCAGCCGGACCCATAGGCTAACTTCTGCTGCGCTAGCAACACTGCACCAAGCGGACGACGAACCTCTCCGTAAGTTCATGGAACGATTTGGGCAACTGATTGTCCAGATTAGAAACCTCAACCCTGAGGTAGCACTGCATTCCATGATGTTAGCCCTTTGACCTGGCAAGTTTGTAGACAATCTATGCAAGAAGCCTCCTTCCAGCATGGACAAAATACGTGAACGAGCCAAGGGTTACATATAGATGGAAGAAATGTCAAAGTTCAGAAATGAAATATGACAGATTGGACAGAAGCGAGAAAAACACCAAGTATCCACCAAAGTCAACCCACAGAGGTCGGACAAGAGGTAGAGGTTTCACAAGCTGCAGCTTCTCTCGAAAAACCCAGGTTTGAGAGATACACTCCCCTGACGGTCAACCAAGCCACCATCATGGACGAGGCCTTCAACATGGAGGTACAGGTGACATTGCCAGCTCCCTCATCATCAATGAAACAAGGAGGATACCTTAATAGATATTGTCGCTATCATCGTGGCAATGGCCATAACACTGAAGATTGTTTGACCTTGAAAGATAAGATAAACGAACTTATCCAAGCGGTGCACTTATCACGGTTTGTTAAAAGACCTGATAATCCCCCAACACAAAATGACAAGAAGGACGACAGGGGGATCGATTCAGAAATAGAGACAAAAATAGACTAAGAGATGACACAAAAGATAGAAGGAGGCAAAGACAACCGCAACCTAGACGTGAAAGTCAACCCCCTCGCCAGTAGGAAGAAGAACCTGCTCAACACATTCGCGATGTAATTAATACCATTGCAGGTGGCTTTTTATATGGAGGATCATCCAATCAATCTCGAAAGAGACATGCACTCTATTCGAGACATCGATACAAACTATGTTGACGCTTTCCCACTACGGAGTTTACCTCCCATCACATTCATTGATGCTAGTTTCGAGGGAATTAATCTTGTAAACCAGGACGACCCCATGGTCGTATCCCTTATAATCGCCAACTTTAAAGTTACAAAAGTACTCATCGATCAAGGCAGCTCTATAGATGTCTTACTTACACCTCAAAACCTTTCAGAAGCTGGAAGTCTCAACAAGTATCATTCAGCCTCACCCAGGACCCCTCCTAGGCTTTGCAGGAGAAAGGGTAGAAACCCTGGGCTATGTCGACCTAATGACCACCTTTGGTCAGGGTTCACTTTCAAGGAGCTTTACTCTCAGGTACCTAATTGTGGACGCCAACATGTCGTACCTTGCCTTGATTGGCAGAAAAACACTGAATGAGCATGGAGCTATTGTTTCTATTCCTCATTTGAAGATGAATTTCCTACCATGATGGGATAAATTGTAATTGTGAAATCAGACCAGAAGCAGGCTAGAAAATGTTACATCGAAAGCCTTAAAGTGGCACCATATCCTCATGACGGGAGGTCAGACAGACATCATACCACTTCGGGGGGCACCACCCAGGTCATGAATATAGACAGAGAGTCTACCCCTTATACGCTGAAGGTCTATACAACTCACTATGATGATACCTTCGACGTGGATCCACATGATGACAACATCGATAAAGGACCAAAACCGATTAAATAATTAGTCAAGTTGCAACTCGGGCCCAAATCCGGACAGTGCACGCAGCTTAGCAAAAAGCTTACCAGCAATGAGTACAGACATATAACTGATGTATTCCGCAAGAATGCATCTCTGTTCGCTTGGCAACCATCCGATATGCCAGGTATTGACCCTAACTTCATACACCATAAGCTGACAATATGTCCACAGGCCAAACCAATAGCGCCGAAAAAGAAGAATATGGGAGAAGAAAGACAAAAGGCAGTGAAAGAAGAAGTAGACAAGTTGCTTAAAGCCAACTTCATCAGAGAAGTCAGGTATTCTACCTGGCTCGCTAACGTTGTCATGGTCAAGAAAGCTAGTGGCAAATGGCATATGTGCACAAATTTCATAAACCTTAACAAGGCATGCCCGAAGGACACATACCCATTACCCAGCATCGACAGAATGGTTGATGAACCATCCGAGTTCCAAATTTTGAGCTTTTTGGGTGCATATTCTGGTTAAAATCAGATCAGAATGCACGCCCCAGACGAAGAAAAGATGACCTTCATTACTGAAGATGCCAACTACTGCTATAGAGTCATGCTTTTTGGTCTCAAGAATGTAGGTGATGCAATCCAAAAACGATGATGCAATCCAAAAACCAAGGCAAGGAAGGAAGACTTGGAATTCCAAATGGAGATACTTCCTTTGGTGATTAAAGGGTCAATGACAAGGGCTAGGGCTCAAACACTTCAAGATCATATCCAATCCAACTTATATCTCTTGGAAAAGCAAGAAGAAGCCCACAAAAGTAGTGAAAACACAAAAGGAGTGCTGTCTGT
>PYAF01002986.1:128947-164332 GCA_007407185.1 Glycine tomentella | reverse complement strand
AATTCCTATTCCATGGTGTCAATCCAAATCCGTTTCTAATCCTTTTCCATTGATCCATTTCTTAAATCACAAAACCTAAAAAGCTGTCTCCAAAACAGAGCATTCATACTCTGTTTTTCTTTCAATTGAAGAATTGATTCCATTGCAAGGAAGATCGGGGCAAACAGGACTTGAATCAGTTCAGGAGTCCATCAGTAGGGGCCACATACCAACGACTGATGGATCGCGTCTTCAGAAAACAAATAGGACGTAATGTCGAGGTCTATGTAGACGACATGGTAGTTAAGTCCCAAAATGTAGCCCAACATGTAGCAGATCTGGAAGAGGTATTCGAAGAGGTTCGAAAGTATGACATGCGTCTCAACCTCGAAAAATGCACATTTGGGGTGGGTGGCGGCAAATTCCTTGGTTTCATGATCACTCATCGAGGAATTAAAGCCAACTTGGACAAATGCTAAGCCATATTATAGATGCATAGCCCGACCAACATCAACGAAGTTCAGAAACTGAATGGAAGACTAGCGGCCTTGTCAAGATTCCTTTCAAAACTCACCGAGAAGGCAAAGCCTTTCTACAAGCTGCTCAATAAGACATAACCATTCATCTGGGATGACACTTGTGGCACCACCTGTCCTGAGCCGACCTCGACAGGGGGTACCATTGCTCCTATACTTCTCAGTGGCAGATGAGGTTGTCAGCTCAACACTTGTCCAAAAAGAAGGGAAGCACCAACTCCCAATCTATTTCACTAGTCGTATGCTACATGACGCTGAGAAACGTTATTTGATGATCGAAAAGATAGCCTTGGCACTAGTCACCTCTGTCAGGTGCCTTTGGCCTTATTTCCAAAGTCACCAAGTGGTAGTCAAAACTAACTATCCCATCAAACAGGTACTGCGGAAGCCCGAATTGGCAGGCAGGATGATCGCATGGTCAGTCGAACTGTCAGAATTTGACATTTGATATGAATCACGTGGTCCCATGAAGACACAATTCACGATAGAGCATCCAACATACAAGGAAGCGGAGCAGGCATTATACTTGAAGGACTCGACAACATCTCGTTGGAACAAGCTCTTAGGCTTAACTTCAAAGCTTCAAACAACCAAGCCGAGTACGAGACACTCATAGCAGGACTCAAACTCTCAAAAGAAGTCAGGACTCAATGTCTGAGGTGCTACTCCGACTCATAGCTCGTCTAGGGACAAATAGTTGACAAGCATCAAACCAAAGAAGCCATACTCCTCCAGTATTACCATCTGGCTAAAACACTCATCGACATTTTCGAGTGTTTTGAGATGTATCACATACCGCGAGAGAGACACCAGGACTGATTTGCTATCCAAACTGGCCAGTACCAAAAAGACCAGGCACCTCAAAACAATTATCCAAGAAACACTCCAGAAACCCACCATTGATACCCAAGCGATAATGGCTGTCAAATTGGAGGAACTGAATTCGATGATCCCTTATAGAGACTTTCTCATAAAGGGAACACTCCCCGCGGATGAAAATGAAGCCCGATGTCTAAAGAAGAAAGTCAGTTATTACGTCATCACCGATGATAAATTATTCAAGAGAGGGCTGACAACACCTCTACTCAAGTGCCTGGACAGCCAACAGGCAAATTACGTCCTAAGGGAACTTCATGAAGGAATATGTGGCCTCCATAAAGGGGACGTTCCCTCGCCACTAAGGTAGTACAAGCAGGATACTACTGGCCAACACTCAGGACTGATGCCTTCGAGTTTATACGAAAATGAAAAAGGTGTCAGGAGTTTGCGGACATTCCATGGTTTCCCCCTAATAACCTTCATACCATTTCTTCCCCATGGCCCTTCGCTATATGGGGATGGACATCTTGGGACCATTCCCTAAAGCTCCAGGGATGGTCAAGTTCTTGCTGGTGGCAATCGACTACTTCACCAAGTGGATCGAGGCAAAGCCACTACGGGAAATAACGGCTAGCGAAGTCGAAACTTTCACCTGGAAGCATCTCATATGCAGATACGGTCTACCTTATGCTATCGTTACTGACAACGGTACGTAGTTCAAGGCACAGACCTATGAGGACTTCCTCACACGACTGGGTATCAAGCACCTGGTCACCTCTATTGAACACCCCCAGACTAATGGTCAGGTGGAAGCTGCAAATAGAGTCATTCTCTGAGCCCTTCGCAGTAGATTGGACAAGTCTAAAGGTCTCTGGAAGGAAGAACTCTCCAGCGTACTCTGGGCTCACCATTGCACACCTAAAAGCACTACAAAGGAAACTCTTTTCTGCCTTACATATGGCACTGACACCATGATCCCCGTCGAGTTAGGGCAACCTTCGACAAGAAGGATGTTATTTTAGGAACAGTGCAACGAGGAGAACATGAGAGTTGAGCTGAAAACCAATGAAGAGATTCAAGACATAGCCAGAATTAATGAAGAAGCGGCCAAGCTCTGCAGGACAAGAAGATAAAATTCTAAAGTTCAACCTCGAACTTTTCAGCCAGGCGATCAAGTCTGGCATGTCCGGGGTGAAGCCAGGAAGGATCCCCGTGCAGGCAAGCTTGGACCAAACTGGGAAAGCCCGTTTAGAGCCATCACCAACTTGGACAATGGTGCCTACAAATTACAGGAACTCAGTGGTAAAGACATTCCATGAACTTGGAATGTTACCCACTTGAAGTTCTACTTCAGCTAAGGAGCTTAAGACCAGATGACATACTCTTTTTCCTATTCAAGTCTTTTGTCCCACTGGGTTTTGGCTTGAAAGGTTTTAACGAAGTTCATCTGGGGAATGACAAAGGGAATATATACATTAAATTTTATATGAATAAAACATATGCCTATTTCTACTTATGTTAACCTTGCAGGATTTTGAATAATTTTAGGAACTGTCGCCTGATCATTCTCCCAGGTCCAGCCACAACAAAAACCCCGGACCATGTCCAAGTACTACTTGCCAAGGTCTACACCAGGCAAGCCTTACTAAAATCCAGGGCGGACACGTCTTGGTACTCTCCATAGGTTCATAAATCCAAACTATGCAGAACCGTCAAGGTTCATAAGTCTAAAGCTTTGGTCAACCCCTTACAGGTTTGTAACACCAAACTACGTTGAACCGATAAGGTTCATAAGTCTAAAGCTTTGGTTAACCTACATTCGTAAATCCAAACTACGCAGAATCATCAAGGTTCATAAGTCTAAAGCTTTGGTCGACCCCTTACAGGTTTGTAAAACCAAACTACGCTGAACCGATAAGGTTCATAAGTCTAAAGCTTTGGTCAACTTTCATTCGTAAATCCAAACTACGCTGAACCGTCTAGGTTCATAAGTCTAAAGCTTTGCTCAACCATTTACAGGTCTGTAATGCAAAACTACGCCGAACCGTTAAGGTTCGTAAGCCTAAAGCTTTGGCCGACCTTACAAAACCCAAGAATCCGTTCTTGGTCACGAAGACCCAAGGTCCGTCCTTGGTAGAAGGCTCGTAATTCCAGCTACTTGGTTGACCTTATTAAGCCCAAGATCCGTCTTGTCAACCCAAGAATCCATTCTTGGTCATGAAGACCCAAGGTCCATCCTTGGTAGAAGGCTCGTAATTCTAGCTACTTGGTTGACCTTATTAAGCCCAAGATCCGTCTTGGCAACCTAAGAATCCATTCTTGGTCATGAAGACTCAAGGTTCGTCCTTGGTAGAAGGCTCGTAATTCCAGCTACTTGGTTGACCTTATTAAGCCCAAGATTCATCTTGGCAACCCAAGAATCAGTTCTTGGTCATGAAGACCCAGGGTCCGTCCTTAGTAGAAGGCTCGTAATTCAAGTTACTTGGTTGACCTTATTAAGCCTAATATTCGTCTTGGCAACCCAAGAATCCGTTCTTGGTCATGAAGACCCAAGGTCTGTCCTTGGTAGAAGGCTCGTAATTCTAGCTACTTGGTTGACCTTATTAAGCCAAAGATCTGTCTTGGCAACCCAAGAATCAGTTCTTGGTCATGAAGACCCAGGGTCCGTCCTTAGTAGAAGGCTCGTAATTCCAGTTACTTGGTTGACCTTATTAAGCCCAATATTCGTCTTGGCAACCCAAGAATCCATTCTTGGTCATGAAGAACCAAGGTCTGTCCTTGGTAGAAGGCTCGTAATTCTAGCTACTTGGTTGACCTTATTAAGCCAAAGATCCGTCTTGGAAACCCAAGAATCAGTTCTTGGTCTTGAAGACCCAAGGTCCATCCTTGGTAGAAGGCTCGTAATTCCAGTTACTTGGTTGACCTTATTAAGCCCAATCCAAGAATCCATTCTTGGCCATTTACAGGTCCATAAAACCAAACTATGGTAAACTGTAAAGGTTCATAAATCTTAATGTTTTGGTCAACCTCTCAAAACCCAGGGCGGACGTGTCACTGGTATATTCTCAATGAATCATGGATCCAAGACTAGCTCTTAGGACCATAAACCCAAGGCCACACCTTGGTGAATCTCGACAAAACTCAACTTGGACGACTCCACTGGTATTAACCTTGACAAATATAAGGTACAACCTTGTCTACCCTCAACATAGGTTATTATTTCTATATTTTCCTCCTTGCAGGAGTATAAGTTCTCAGGAACATAAAGTCCAAGATACATACTTGGCACACAAAGGCCAGGGTCCGCCCTTGGTCTCCTAAAACCTAAGAAAACTATCTTGGTACTATTACACATTATGGAGCCCCTACATGGCGGACCATAGGATTGTTAAACAGTTATTCAAAGTCTATATTTGACCTACATAGTTATCAACAACACTTGGTAACTTGCAACTTTCAAAGCTCGAGATCCACCCATGGTCAACCTCGTATTCACCAAGTTATCTATCACGAAAACACAAGGTATTTAAAGCATGACTTTGATGATTTCAGTGCTCATAAGTTCTATTTGCGCAGGAATACGAGCTACACAAACAAACCCAAGAAACATTCTTGGTACACAATCCAAGGTTCTTCCTTGGTACGCCAAATCCAAGAAACATCTTGGTACCAAAATCCAGGGTCCACCCTCGGTACTCTAAACTTCTATGGAACGTCGACATACAGGACCATAGGGTTATTTGTTTTGCAGGAAAAGATGTCAAGGTCTACCCTTGACATTCCAAATTTGCTTTGAACCTTGACACGATAGGCTAAAGACTTAGCCAAATTTCAGAAGCAAGAGTTCAACACAGATGTCCATGGTCAACCCTCGACATTTATAAACCTAAGATATATTCTTAGTACATATTGTTAACGAGAACCTCGACAGGAACCAACATTACTTCATGACAACAATAGTGCATGACATGCAAAACTCAAGAGAAGAAAGTATGCAAAATAAAAAGATTGACAAAGATGGAGAAATAAGGAATACTATCATTAAAGTTGAAAAATAACTTTACATGGCCACCAACGGCCAAAAGTACAAAAGAAGCAAAAAGACAAAAGCAGCCTAAACATCAGCTGCATCACTAGTAGTCTGCTCAGTAGAACCAAGCTCCTCCTCATCAACCAAGGCATCATCCTTCACATCCTTGAAATGATCAAACTGACCCAAGTCAAGGTCCTTCGCAAGGAGGCCAGCTTGGCGCACCGCCTTGAAGAAGCCTTTCTCGTGATGCTCCATTGCTTCTTGCTTGTACACCTTCAACTCCTCGTCAAGCCCCTTGTTTACCACCATTTCAGCAGAAAGCTCAACTTGAGTCTCCCTCAGCCTCTCCTCCAGACTCGCCACCTTTTCAGCTAGCTCCATCTCGGCAGCGAGTCCGCCCTTGGCATCCTTTAACTTCACCTCCAACTCAGCTACCTTCTTCACCAGCTCCTCCTTATCAGCAATAGCCTTATCAGCTTTGGCAGCAGTTGCCCTGCTACGAATGACCAACTCATCACCATCAAGCTTAGTCCGCAAAAACTTGGACAAAGCTTCATCGGTCTTGATGGACAGCTAACGGTTACACCTAACGGCCTCGGCAAGGGCCACCACAGCGTCGCTCAATCTATTGCGCTCCAACCGCCATGCACCATGGACAATACCCTTCAACTCGTTGTAATCTCGATCCAAGGAAGCAGCTTTGTTCACAGCCTCTTGGTGCATCTGTCCATGCTCTTCTACAATAGCGAGACCTCTTTGTAGAAAAATTTTGAGAGCATCACGCGAGTGTTAAGAACCGGCCGACCTAATCAGACTCCTATCAAAGGGGATCGGCACTTGATAAGTGTCCTATTTTAGAACAATCCAAACGTATAATACGACACTTATCTTTTGATCTTAGTAGATTTACTTATAAACTAACCCTAAACCTAGACAATTTGAATATAGTACTTCTGTAAATATTGTTTTTCATATTTTGAAGAGATTCGTCCAATCACACGTTATATTTTGATAGGTTCCGATGACATCTGAAGCTTCCGAAGCCTCAAAGCAAGCAAAAAGGGGCATAAGGATCAAAACTAGGGGTGTCAGAAGTAACAAAGCCTAGGCCCAAAACCTTTCTTCATTGCTAAGCTTTTAACTCGCCCAGGCGAGTAGTCCATGTGCAAATGGCTCGCCCAGACGAGTGGCTTTCTTCAACATGAAGGCATTAAGTCGCCCAGGCAAGTGGCAGAAGGCAAAAATGCTCGCCCAGGCGAGATTCAAGTTCCAATAAAGCAACATTAGCTCGCCCAGGCGAGTGAAACAAGGAAAAAACACTCGTGTGGGCGAGTGGACGCAAACAAAAGCCCAAATCTATAAATAGCCCTCCATTGTTGTGAAGCAAGGGGGCAATTTTTGAATTTCTTCTTCCTCTAGCAAGTTTTCTAAGTTTTGTGAGTGTATTAGCTTAGATTAGGTGATAGGGAAAGTGAGAGAAGTGAGAATTAGTGTGGAGACTCTGTCGTAAAGAAGCGGTGATGGTTCTCTTCATCGATTCTTCCATTAAGGGGATGCTCTTTGCAATGATCGGCTAGTTTCTCTTAAGGATTGGATGTAATCTTCTTAACCCTATGTCTCTCTTTTAATATTTATTTATGCATGAATTGTTTCTATTCCTTATTGGTAATTTCATTTTGTCCTTAATGCTTGATTATACTTGATCACTAGTTTCATGAATTTAATCCTAAGTGAGATTGGAAAGTAATCTTAGGGTTTGAACCGAATGATTTTAGTCGTTATGTTACGTTGCTAGGAATAGGGCATAACGTTCTGATTGCATAAAGCACGCGATTATGATTTTAATGCTAGGGTATTTATTCAATATGCGAGGGATTGATATTTAGTAAATATCCTTAGGATTCTCAAATGCGAGGAATCGATTTGGGGTAATTTAATGTGTGCATCAATAAGGATAGAGAGTGATTTATGCATGGTCAAGTTAATTGAATACTAAGGGTAAGAATGACGAAATCCAATCCTACACTTTTCCTAACATTAATTAAACTCGATTTTTTTGTTTCTTTAGTTTTTGCATCCGTTAGATTTTATTCTCTTTATTCATATGTTTAGTTATCACACAATCAAATGAACCTTCGCTTATACTCTTTGTACATAAACTACTAAATTGTTGCATTTTATTTGAATTAACTAAAGTAAACTCAAGTCCCTGTGGAGACGAACTTTTATAAATTTTGTAACTTTCAACGACATATTGGTACGCATGCCAAAGTCCTAACAAGTTTCTGGCGCCGTTGTCGGGGACTTGATTCGTTTACTTAGTTCTTTTAAATTTAATCTTTCAGTTTAGTAGCATTATTACTTTTGTTATTTTAAATTTTGTATAAATTCTCTTTTTATTTTGATAACCTTGGTGCTTACGAAATCTTGTAGTTTGTTCTTTTTCCTTTATGCGAGGTAAGTTTTCTATAGATAAACCTTTGTTTGATACAAAAATAACCAAAACAGAAAGAAAAAGAAACAAGAAGCCAATAAGCCACCAGGTGAAACTTCGTCTATCGATTCTCCTTCAAAACCACTTGTACGTTATAATATGGTTGACAGAGGAGGAGAAGAAAATAGACCACCAAGGAGGACTCTTGGTGAGTATGCATACCACAAGGACCAAAGCACTACAACAGCATAGTCATTCCTCCTTTCAACAATAAAGTTGTAGAGCTGAAGCCAGCATTACTTAGTCTCAAGATTCATCAATGCTAAATCAGCAATTGCAACATTTTCTTAAGAATAGATGGACCTCTCTATGAAACATGGGAGAGATTCAAATCATTATTGCGGAGGTGCCCAAATCACAATTTTGATGATGCTGCACAGCTACACCTTTTTTATAGTGGTTTGAGGCCTCAGACCAAAATGATCCTTGATGCCTCAGCTGGAGGTACAATGATGTCCAAAAGTCCGAAGGAGGCCATTATAATCATTGACTCCATAGCAGCTAATGATTATCAATCTCACCATGATAGATCTCCAATACAAAGGAAAGGCATAATGGAGCTTGATACTCAAAATGCCATTCTAGCACAGAATAAGCTCCTGACTCAACAACTAGAGGCCTTGACCAAACACATAGTCAACTTCCTCAACAAATCCATCAAGGAGGTTCACAGAAAACACACACAGCACATCAAGTTCAACAAATCCTAAGATGTGATTTTTGTGGTGGAGAGCATCAAAATGGCCACTGTTCAACACCTGTAGAATGCCAACAAGAAGAGGAGGCTCACTACATGCAGAACCAGACCAGACCTCAATAGAATTACCAAGGAAATTATCAAGCTACCGAGGCGGTCCTGGTTCAAATCAACCTTATGGTTGGAAACAAAATGCATATAATGTTCCCACTAACCCTCCTTTTGCAGGTACCACTAACAATTCCTATGCATGTCCTTCTAATGCTTATGCAGGTCCTTCAAACAGAAATTCAGAACCACAAGCTCAGTCTGATAGATTGTCAAAAATGGAAAACACTCTTACTCAGTTTATGCAAATGTCAATTTCAAATCAAAAGAATACAGATGCTTCCATCAAAAATCTTGAAGTTCAAGTGGGAAAACTTGCAAAACAACTCTCTGAGCATGGAGGTGGTTCCTTTTCTGCAAACACACAAGTCAACCCAAAGGAACAATGCAAGGCTATTACAACAAAAAGGGGGACTTTGGTTGGGTTGAAGGAGGATGATGAGAAAAAAAAAATTAAGGAGTTGTAGAGATAAATGATGATGAAAAAGTTGAAAAAGAAAATGAAGAAAATGAGGAAGTAGAGACAAATGAAAAAAGTTTAGAAAAAAGTAATGATTGAAGAAGAGAAGAAAAAAATTGATAAAGGACAAGCTGTACTAACCCCACCACCAGTTCAAAATATGCCTTATCCACATGCTCCATCCAAGAAAGCAAAGGAAAGGTAGTATAAGTGTTTCTTAGATATTTTCAAACAACTGCAAATCAACATTCCTTTTTCTAAAGCATTGGACCAGATGCCAACATATGCCAAGTTCATGAAGGATCTACTCACAAAGAAAAGAACATACACAGATGATGAAACCATAAAGTTAGATGCTGGTTGCAATGCAATCATCCATAAGACCATTCTAGAAAAGTCAAGAGATCCCAGCAGTTTTACAATTCCTGTGACTATTAGAAATTTATCGGTAGGGAAATCCCTTCTTGACTTAGGAGCAAGCATCAATCTCATACCATTATCCATTGTCAAGCGGATAGGGGAAGTTGTCATCAAACCAACTAGGATGACTTTGCAGTTAGCTGACAAAACCATTAAGCATCCTTATGGTATCATTGAAGACTTGTTGGTGAAAGTTGACAAATTCTTCTTCCCAGTTGACTTTGTAGTCATGGACATGAATGAAGACAGTGAAGTTCCATTAATTCTTGGCAGACCTTTCATAAAGACTATCAAAGTTCTAATTAATGTTGATGAAGGAAAATTCATTGTGAGACTTGAATATGATGCAGTGCAATTCAACGTTCTTGAAGCCATGAAGTATCCCGTAGACAAAAGAGAGTGTTTTAGAGTCGATGTTCTAGATGAGGTAATCTCTGACTCTAAAAGATTTATGCACAGAAAAGATGGCTTGGAGAAAGCGTTAACTGAAGCAGTTCAAGATGAAAATGAAGATGGAGATGAGGAAAGATCAAAATGTCGTCAACAACTGAATTCTTGCAAAGAAATTTCTTATCACTAATCTCTCTTTGAAGAAATAAAGGAAAAGAAGCAAAAAGAGGAACCAAAGCTGGAGTTAAAGGTATTACCTTCACATTTAAAATATGTTTTTCTTGCAGGTAATTCTAAAAAACCAATAATCATTAATGCCAATCTTTTTGAGGAAGAAGAAAAGAAATTGGTGAAAGTCTTGCAAGAAAACAGTAAAGCCATTGGTTTGACATTATCAGACCTAACAGGTATTAATCCTTCTTATTGTATGCATAGAATTTTAATGGAAAAGGATTATAAACTTGTAGCTCAACCTCAAAGATGTCTCAATCCAACCATGAAAGAAGTTGTTAGAAAAAAGTAGTCAAGCTACTGGAAGCTGGAATGATATATCCTATCTCAGATAGCCAGTGGGTAAGCCCTGTACAGGTAGTACCCAAGAAAGGTGGTATGATTGTTGTTAAAAATGATAAAGATGAGCTAATCCTAACTCATACTGTTACGGATTGGAGAATGTGCATTGATTACAGGAAGCTCAACAAAGCTACTAGAAAAGATCATTTTCCATTACCTTTCATAGATCAAATGCTGGAGAGAGTAGTAGGTCAGCAATATTACTGTTTTCTTGATGGTTATTCAGGATACAATCAAATAAATATTGACCTGAGGACCAAGAGAAAACAACTTTTACTTGTCCCTTCGGTGTTTTTGCTTATAGGAAAATGCCTTTTGGTCTTTGTAAAGCACGTGCTACCTTTCAGAGATGCATACTTGTTATCTTTTCTAATCTTGTTGAAAAAAGCATTGAAATCTTCATGGATGATTTTTCTGTATTTGGTACTTCTTTTGATATATGTCTGTCTAACCTGGATATTGTTTTGTAAAGATGCATTGAAACAAATCTTGTGCTTAATTGGGAAAAATGTTACTTTATGGTGACTGAAGGTATTGTATTGGGTCACAAGATCTCTGTGCATGGCATTGAAGTAGACAAAGCCAAAGTAGATGTTATTGAAAAATTACCTCCACCAACAAATGTCAAAGGCATCAGAAGTTTTCTGGGACATGCAGGATTCTACAGACGGTTCATCAAAGATTTTTCCAAAATTACCAAACTATTGAGCAATCTCTTAATCAAAGAAGTCCCTTTTCATTTTAATGATTCATGCTTTAAAGCTTTTGAAACTTTGAAACAAAAATTAGTTTCTGCACCCATAATCACTGCACCAAATTGGAATCTTGATTTTGAAATAATGTGTGATGCAAGTGATTATGCTTTAGAAGCAGTTTTGAGTCAAAGGAAAAATAAAGTTTTCGGTCATACATTATGCAAGCAAGGTTTTGAATGATGCTCAAATCAATTATGCAACAACTGAAAAAGAATTACTTGCAATGGTGTATGCCTTGGAAAAATTTAGATAATATTTGATAAGATCTAAAGTGGTGATTTTTACTGATCATGCTGCTATAAAATATCTGCTAGTCAAAGCTGACTCTAAACCTAGACTTACCCATTGGGTTCTACTGTTACATGAATTTGATTTAGAAATCAAGGATAAGAAAGGGTGTGAAAATCATGTAGTTGATCATCTTTCCAGACTTACCAGTGAAGAAGTAGCCACACAAGATCCTAAAATTCAAGAGGAATTCCCTGATGAAAAGCTATTCAACATTTTAGAGAGGCCATATTTGTAGAGATGGCTAATTTCAAAGCAGCTGATGCAATTCCTAAAAGATTATACATGGCACCAAAGAAAGAAGTTTTTCGGGGATGCCAAGTACATTGTGTGGGATGATCCTTACCTCTTCAAAATTGGAGCAGATAACCTCCTGAGAAGGTGTGTAACTCAGGAGGAGGCAAGAAACATCTTATGGCACTGCCACAGTTCACCGTATGGAGGCCATTACAATGGAGAGAGGACTGCTGCAAAAGTTCTCCAGTCAGGATTCTATTGGCCTACATTATTTAAAGATGCCCATGAGTATGTCTAGAGGTGTGATAATTGCCAAAGAATAGGTGGAATCTCTAGAAGAAATGAAATGTCAGTACAAAACATTCTAGAGGTTGAAGCTTTTGATTGCTGGGGGATAGATTTCATTGGTCCATTTCCATCATCATATTCAAATGAATACATCTTATTAACGGTGGAATATGTGACTAAATGGGTAGAAGCAGTAGTTGCACAACATGCTGATGCAAAGACAATTATTCGCTTCTTGAAGAAAAATATTTTTTCAAGGTTTGGGACACCCCGAGTGTTGATCAGTGATGGAGGATCTCATTTCTGCAATTTTCAACTTAAGAAAGTTCTCCAACACTACAGTGTCAGACATAAGGTAGCCTCACCCTATCATCCCCAGACCAATGGGCAAGATGAAGTTTCAAACAGAGAAATCAAAAAGATTTTAGAAAAAACAGTTGCCCAATCAAGGAAGGATTGGTCTCAGAAGCTAGATGAAGCTTTATGGGTATATAGGATTACATACATAGCTCCCATAGGACTTACACCCTTCCAATCGGTCTATGGAAAATCTTGCCATTTACCTGTTGAGTTGGAACATAAAGCTTTTTGGGCATTAAAGTTTTTGAATTTTGACCCTACTTCTGCAGGTGAACATAAAAAACTCTAGCTTGATGAACTGGAGGAATTGAGGTTTTCAGCTTATGAAAATTCTAAACTTTATAAGCAAAAAGTTAAATTTTATCATGATCAAAGGCTTTTGAAAAAGAATTTTCAGCCTGGACATTAAGATTGTTTGCAAGTAAGTTGAAATCCAAGTGGTCTGAACCTTTCATCATCAAGGAAGTAATGTCACATAGAGCTGTAGTCCTTGAAGATCTAGCCACAAAAATAACTTGGACTGTAAATGGTAGCATAATCAAACATTACTTAGGTGGTGATGTTGAAAGGCTCACCACTATGGTACAATTGCAAGAAGTTTGAGCTATAAACGCGTCCAGCTAAGACAATGTTAAAGAAGCGCTTCTAAGAGGCAACCTAGTACATTCTAACCTTTCTTTTTATATATGCTTTATAATTTTACTTAATATTTTGCTAAAATAAATATAGATTAGCTAGAGTAAAGATAATTAGAAGTTAAAACACTATTTTAATATTTTTTAGTTTCTATTCCTTAAAAAAATGGTTTGACCCGCCCAGGCGAGTGAACCATGACTGAAATGCTTGCCTGGGCGAGCCTATGTCTACAACACAAGTTTGTAAGTTAAAAATCACATATTTTTTCAACTTCTTCAAATCACTTTCATTCTCTCTTCTTTTGCTTGCTGTGACTTATTCTTCTTCTTCTCAAACTCACCCAAGCGCTTCATTCATCCTTCATTTTCTCATTTCCACAAATCAAGTAAGTATCATATTGATTCATATAGCTTACATATTTCTATGTATCTTTCTTGTAGCAATTTTAGTTGTAACTTTTTGTTATTTTTCTCTATACTTAAGCCCAAGAAGTCACTATATGATTTTTGTGTTTCTTTGCTTTTATGCTTGGTCTGGAACACTGAACTTCTTTTGCTCTATTCTTCTTCTTGTCTTTGAAAAATTTGGTGCAATGCATGTGCAGATTGTCTCATTTTCATATGCCATATTGTGTGCACACTAACTGTTTGGTGAAATGCCACAATGAAAACAACCATACTTTTCTCTCTAGTTTTGCACGAAAATTACTCCTTGAATATAGTAGGAAGCTTCAATGTATACTACACATCCATAGCTTATGAAAACAACTTTTGTGCATAAACTTTGAATTTCCCTTACAAAAGCTACAATTTTACTTTCAAAGTTCAAGCACATGGATTGATTTTGTATAAAAGCATACATATTGCTGAAATTTGTTTGAAAAGAACCTTAGAAAGTAATAAGTGTGAAAATGTTCCAAATTGAATGAATCATGCATAAGCTTTGAAGCTGGAATTTTAAATGCACATTAGAAAAAGAGGTAGTTGTTGAACTCCATTGCGTAAATTGCTGCCTATTGCATCATGATATATTGCTTTGAGCAAAACTGAATTAGGAATCTCATAATTTATCTTGGTATTGTGACTAAATATTGGTAACTTCTAAAAATCTATCTTGTTGATTAAGATGTTTTTCATATGGCTCCTATGAAACTGTCCACTAAAAGAGCTAGGCATGCAGGGGAGGGATCCAGTTCAGACCTTCCTGAAGACTTCATATTTGATGAGCAGAGGTTCCAGAGCAGAGAACACCAAACGTTTTCAGATAATAAAAAATTGGTCGTTTCTCAAAGAAAGAAAAGTTTAATTGATGGATGGAGAATACCCTGAACTCACAATGAAGCTTAACAGGCACAGATGGAGACAACTAGCCACTCCGATGCACAAATTTGATCCAGCAGTTGTCTTAGAGTTCTATACTAATGCGTGGCCAATTGAAGAAGGCATTCGAGACAAGCGTTCTTTTGTAAGAGGCTAGTGGATCCCCTATATGCTGATGCAATCAACCAATTTTTAGGGAATCCACTTATCTTGGAAGAAGGGCAACTCTGTGAATACATGACCAAGAGAAACATTCTTACAGGCTTTGATGAACAGGTTATGACTCAGCTCCTCTGTATCCTAGGCTGTGATTTTGCTAGAAACATTGTAGGTAACAGGGTAAGGCTGATAAGAACCAACATGACTACTTTAACTCAAATTTGGATGACATTTCTCTTGAGTAATATACTTTCAAGTGACCATAACTCTGTTCTACCCATGCCAAAATGCCAGCTAGTTTTTAGTTGTATTACCCAGATCAATATTGATGTGGCCCAATTAATTTTGGATGTTATTCATCAGTTTGTGATCTTAGAGCCACCAAGGCATCCGCTTAACTCGGAGAAGGCCAACAAGGCACTTGGATTTCCTGATCTAATCACTGGACTATGCCAATTCTATGGAATCCAGGTGCACCCTTCCAAGACCATCAGACCTCCCATCAATAGAGCCTTTATTGAGAAATATTGCTTGGCTAGATAGGTTTAGCAACAGTAGCCACCAGAGCCAGCATCTTTGGACTCCATTGCAGCACATCTACAGAGAATGGAGCTCCAGATCAATACTTACATGCAACACATATCTAACCAACAGGCTGCCAACCACATAGGCCATATGCAGTTAAATGAAAGCTTCTACAACTATATACTGCATCAGCATAGACAGGATCCGAACCCCTTCCCATGGCCCATTCCCGATCAGTTCTGAGCTCATGTTGCATAACCTGGGGACAAACCAATCTTTCCGGAGGAGGTAGAAGGCTCTAGGACTAAACAGGATCCTGTGACCGGTTCTGCAGCTAACTAGAAAGCTACTGAGGGAGAAGAAGCAGCAGGGGATGATGACTTAGAGCAGAATTTGGCAGCATATCTCACTGATCTACATAAATTGTGACACTACTTTTAATTTCTTTATCGCTTTATTTACTGTTTTCCTGAATACTTTATTTATTTCCTTCTTTATCGTTTCTTGAATACTTTAATTAGTTACTATATTATTATTGCTTTGCTCTTACTACTTACTTAACTAGTTCATTTTCTAAGTTGTGCGCATTTATGATCTTTTTGGTATTGTGCACAGAAGGTTCCTTCTTTTTAGGAATTTATACATACTTTTGATTAAATTTTTTGCTTATTAACATAGTTGAATATAGAATATAATTCTTTTTGGGGCTTTTAAAAAGAAAATTTTTCTTGAATATATCATGTTTTGAAAAGAATCAACAGATAAATATTTTGAAACTTACTTTTTTTGGATCAGAACACAACAAAATAAATTTTTAGGAAACTTTGAGAAATGAAAAGCAAATGAATGGTTTTCCAAAAGATCAAATGAAGGCAAGACCTTTTACATGGAATTGATAAATGATACCTTTTGAAAATACTAATTTGAATTGAACATGAAAAGAGACCTTAAGCCTTGGTGAGTGGGTGCAACCATAGAAATTACATGAGTCTCCTCACTGATAAAGTTCTATAGTTAATTTTGCATGAATTTTTAATTATCATAATATATGATTCATGGATATGATTTAGGCCTTCTTTCTTTTTGAACATTTTTTAAGCCACTGGCCAAAAAGTTATCTTAATATATAATGATTTATCATTTGCAAGCCCTTTGAGCCAAAAACTTGAAATTTTGTTGGAACCCTAACCTAGAATAAGAAGTTCCTACCTTAACTTAGGTTAGGAGAGCAAAAAGAGATTTTGTTAGAAAATTTTGGATGGCTAAAGTGATGAAAAATACTTTGTTTAAAAAGTGGTAAAAAGTTACAGAAAAGAAAAGAAAGAAAAAAGCAAAAGAAAAAGAAGAAAAAGAAAAGGAAACAAATTCCTTGTGTTCAAAATAGAAAAATTCTATAAAGTTGGTGACTAAAAAGCATAGGATATCTTGGTAGAAAATGAAAAGAAATAGGAAAGTGATGATAGCATTATCTTATCCTTATTTGCTCTCCTATCTTCAAGGTATTTTTGAATATCCAAAAAAACCAAGATTTCTTTCTAGCCAAGCCCAACCATAAAAGCCCTAATGATCCATGATAAGTATGTACTATGATTTGATGGGAAATGAACTGCAAAATCAATCTATTGTCTATCAGTATTGGAATTGAGAATAAACACTTACCTGTGGAAGAATTAAACACATTTGAGAGGTTTTCCTCTGTTTGAATCAATCATGTATTTTCCTCTGATGTTCTTTAGAAATGAAATGTGAATTGATCTTAATCTTATTTGATTTTGTAATTTCTATCTTTCTGTATTTTCAAATTCTCAAGGTTGACTAGTTAAAAACTTGTTCTGATCACTTTTTGAAAGTTGATTCTTTACAAAGCATGTTCATATCAAAAGTATCTTTTTTATGATTTTAAGGCTGGGGTATTTATTTGATATGCGGGGGATCGAAATTTAGTAAATATCCTTAGGATTCTCAAATGTGAGGAATCGATTTGGGTTAATTTAATATGTGCATCAATAAGGATAGAAAGTGGTTTATGCATAGTAAAGATAATTGAATACTAAGGGTAAGAACGACGAAATCCAATCCTACATTTTTTTCTTGAAAGTAATTAAACTCGCATTATTTGTTTCTTTAGTTTTTGCATCCGTTAGATTTTATTCTCTTTATTTGTACGTTTAGTTATCGCACAATCAAATAAACCTTTACTTATACTCTTTGTACATAAACTACTAAATTGTTGCATTTTATTTGAATTAACTAAAGTAAAATCAAGTCCCTGTGGAGACGAACTTTTATAAATTTTGTAGCTTTCAACGACATATTGGTACGCTTGCCAAAGTCCTAACAGCACTCTTCATTCAAGCCTGTGCCCAACACTCCATAAAGAGTCAACCTCCCTTGGAGCATTCATAAACTCGAGAGAGGTGACAGGACGAGTAGCAGGTGGTAGCATTCCAGACGGAGGAGGTGGAGAAGGAGACGGAGTAGCAATTGCAGGAGAAGCAGGTCCGGAGGTGGGCGGAGTCGGGGCGACAGCCATAGGAGGCACAGTAGCAGCAGCAACCGGAGCTGAAATGACAATAAGGGAAGCAGCAGTAGGAGCAGTGGCAGCAACCACCACAGGCGTCAGAGCCCGGACAAGAGGAGGAGAAGTGGGCAGAAATCCGACAACCTCCCTCATCACACGCAGACTGCGAGGGGCATAGATGGCTCAGGACTTCTTACACCTAGATGTCCCAGTACCCTCGTCACTCTTCCTCTTTGGTAGCTTAGAAAGAGATGGGCTGGGGGCCGACCCAGACAGTGGGTCGACCCTCTTCTCTAGTTGGGGGGTGAATAGAGGGTGGCACAACATCGCCACCCACATTCCTCACCAGTGGCCTCCACTGGAAGTTACCTATGATACCTGCAAAAATACAAAAAAACGTAAGTGTCAAAGTTCGCACACCAAAAAACAAAGAAGTTATAAGACAGAAAAATTACTGTCCAGTGCGGTAGAGGGGTCATCGGCCGAAGGCAGCGACAAAATGTCCAAGGAGGCCGACAACATCTCCAAGGTTGCCTTGTCAGAACTCTCCACAAGGGTCAGCATGTCCTTATCAAAGGACCTGAACCTGGTAGGGTCAGCCTGCCAATAGAAGGGGAAGCAAGCCTCCCATCCTTGTTGTGCATCAAAGGCAACCTATCAGCCACGACACCACTTTCGCGGACCTTGAAGAATAGGTCCTTGAAGCGATGGAAGACGTTGGTGTCAACCTCAAACAGCTTTTTCGAGACACTGTACAAGGAGCCCCAAGCGACCTTCTCGAACAGCTTGGTCTGAAAGAAGACGGAGAAAAGAGGAACAGTAGCATGAATGTGCAAATGAGAACACAAAATCTCAAAGGCCCACACCACCGCTCAATTGTTAGGGTGAAGTTGGAAAGGGGCCACATTCAAGTACTCCAGCAGAGCACATTGAAAGGGAGAAAAGGGAAGAAGAAGACCCAACACCTTGAAGAGGCATCGGTACATTAAAAAGAAGGGTAGAACGCCCGGCGCCGCCCTCAAGTAGGGAAAATCATCTTCCCTGTAGGGCTCGACGATGACCTTACAGGCATCCGAAGGAGCCGTCATCTGCAACGTCGAGCAAAGGACATTTACAAAAGCAATGGAAGTTATGGAGGAACGGTATTTAAACACGTCCTCCCTTACCCACTCATAGCTATGAATGACTAGAACAGCTGATGGCGATCCAACACAGGGGCTGCGACGCACACGGGAGGAAGCTCTAACGCCTCACAGGCTATTTTGTCTCATCCTCCCTAAGAAGAAGCAGGGATGATGGTGAGTGGTAAAGGATCATTTACCCTTGCCAGTTGACGAGGACGAGAAGTGCCCTCATCAGCCCGACAGGAACTCGCCTTTTTCCCAGAGGAAGAAGATGATCTATCAGATATTCTCCTCCGAAGAGTCATCCATGGAGATGACTTCACGCATGACATGCTGCTCTATCGAGCCACCAGAGTCACTACCACCCATGTCAAAAGCAGAGTTAGAGATGGGTGAGACAGAAATTTTTGCAAGGTTACCTTAAGAGAAAATAAAAGCTTAAGCGGGAAGAAGAACATTAAGAGAAAACAAAGACACAGGAACGACGCCGAAAATCGCAAAAATCTCCTTTATTTAAAGGCATAGGGAACGTCGATGGTTATTGGTGGGATTTCGAAACATCCCCTAGAAGCTTGCGCCATGATTGACCGCATTCACCCACTACTGAAAATACAATGAACGCTATTCAAATAAACCAAGATGGGGGGGTGAATTGGTTTAAAATATATATTTAAAATTTTTACTTGAAACAATTTACGGAATTTGTAATCTGGATCATATCACTTAAAATCTTTTTAAACCAGAACTTTTCTTTCAACCAATATCACCCTTGTAATGCAAGTAATGCTAGAAAATATGTCTTGTTTATAATCTCTTGATTAACCAAAAGCAAACAGTGAGAAATATACAAAATTAGAATAAAGAACTCAACAATCTATACTGGTTCACCTCATAACCTTGGAGGCTACATCCAGTGACTTCCAACCAACTCTTGGTTAGAGATTTCACTATAACACAAGCTATTACAACAGATGTCCCTTGTCAAACCCAGACAAAGAATCAAAATCTAAACCTATATATTTCTTAAGATCAAAAACCAGAGAACACTACTCTGTTCTTCCCTCTAGAGAACCCTTCTCTAGAAACAAATTTAAAGAAACTATTTGTTCTTAGGAAAATACACAAACTTTTAAACAAACAAAAAGAACTATCACAGTCTAGAGTTCAAGAAAGATATCACCTCATGATCCATAGCATATGAATGAGATGAATGTAAGCAATCAAACAAAGTTTGAATGAATGAGTTGAAGAGAACAACTTTCTTGAAGACTCTTGTTAAAAACTTTGCTCAAAACTTCATCATCAATGAATAGTGAATCTCAAGTTTTGATGTAGAATGTTATTCACTTAGAACTAACTTTTTCTCAATCTCTAGAGCTTTGAGAGTATTGGGTATTTCGTAGAAATGAATTCTTAGAATCTTATTAAAACCATAGACCTATAAGCTTTTTATAGAAAAACATTTTTAATAGAATGTAATCGATTAAACCGTAAGTGTAATCGATTAATTCAACATATGTAATCGATTAATACATCATTTAGTCGATTAATTTGTTCTTGAGCTTTCTGGAAATCTTTCATGAACAATTTAATTGATTAATACGTGATGTAATCGATTAACATAGATAAGCTCAAATTGTAAATAAGTCTTGGTAATTGATTACGCCTTACTGTAATCGATTAAGGTAGACTTTTCATTTTAAACAAAATGAACTAAGTAATAGATTACGATTATTTGTAATCGATTAACACAGATAGACATATTTTAAAGTAACACAAGGTAATCGATTACGGTGAGGTAATCGATTAAATTTTTCAATCATGGCTTTTCCAGAAATAAACACAAGCATGTAATCGATTACATACCAATGATAATCGATTAAAGCAATGCGTAATGTGATTTTTCCAAAACATTAAGCCATGGGGTTTTCTTTGTTAATGCAAGCATTTTAAAATTTGATTCTTCATATGAATGCATGTGTATGATTTATGCAATGCAAGGATCACTAGTCTATGTACTTGAACCACTTGAACAATTACAAATGCCATCAAAATGATTGGGCATGTAAAAAGCTAAAACACCAAGCCAAATACATCAGCTTTATCTTGATTGCTTGCAGCACCTTCTTCCAATCCCCCTGTATCTAACAACTACCGCACGATCTCTAGTACGTAACCACTCCCTGAGTGACACGTATGCACAAGAAATGGTGCGTGGGCGACATGTGCATGCAACATTTAATGTGAAGAAACACATGTTTTCAATAATCACATTATCATTCATATTTTGGCAGAAGTCACCAGCCTTGACGCTTCACTTAACTGCCATGCTCAGACTTATCCATTAAGCAAATTAGTCCGCTTTGGACAGCTCAGTGATAACAACCTGGATTATCTTGTCCAAGTTCAAGTCTTAGCACAACTCAGACAACCTTGTCCTGGTTCAGTCGCAAATACAATCTAGACGACCTACTCTACAAAGCCCAAGAGCTTCTCTTGGCATAAACCCAAGGTCCACCCTTGGTACTTTACAAAATCCAAGGTCCGTCCTTGGTACTTTACAAAATCCAAGGTTTGTCCTTGGTAACTCACAGGTTCGTAAATCCAAACTCCGTCAAACCATCACGGTTCGTAAGCCTAAAGCATTGGTCGACCTTATATTACTTAATAAAGCTATCTAACCCCGACACACGACATCAGTTGTCCACCCTCAGGGGATGAAGCACTCATCATACTACTATAATACTAGACATTCAACATCAACGCTTTTTCACCCTATTTCACCTACGAATTGGCTCAGAGGCTGGGGGTCTTATGTACAGTCCAAAATAGTAAAATGACATGTGGCCATATTATAAAGGTCACCATATACGTGGACACCCTCCACGTTAACACTGCTACATTAATAGTGTTTATTCATTCTCCAAGTGTCAACCCGGACACATGTGTCCGCCCTCCTTGTCAGTATTGCTACAGGAGCGTGCATGTCGACCCTCTACAGGAGCACGAACGCCTATTGTGCATATCTCCTTATTAACTGCATATCCACTATGCTCAGTTATTCATATTGGTATAACCACCTTATATTTTAATATCTCTACAAGTTATCTACAATATGTTACTTATCTACAAGTAACAATATATCAATAAGGTACACATTATCTTCTATTTAAAATTGATAACTACCTGCTATTATTTGTTATTATCTTACCAACAGATTACTAACAAACCAAGGCCCAAGGCCCATACTCCACGCTATAAATACAACCTTACAGGTTCTCTCTAAACATAACAATCACGACACCTGATTACACCAGGCTTGAGTACATTACTCAAAATACTCATTCTCTATATCTTATACTCAGTTATTCTCTTATAATTGATGTACTTTTTTTAGCGTCGGAGTGTCTTTCCTTTGTTTTGCAGGTCCTCCCCCTAAGCAAGGTTGACTCATCATCCGACGTACAGAATTTGGAGTCCACATTGGCCACACCTAGCTCACACGTGGAATTTCCAGATTTTGGTAAGAACATTTAGGAACAAATCATGTTTATTGTGATATATGAAACACTTACAATTAAATTAAATATTTAACAATCAAATTTGACACTGTAAAAGAAAAAAGCATGATGGAAATATAAATCAATATGCCTTCAAAATACTATTGCATGTTATAGTGTGGGATGTTCACCACAATATTCATAAACGGACCAGATTGTTACAACATCACAATTTGATATATTGAATACACCAATAAAATAATTCCAGGAATAGAGTTAAGTAGTTAACAACATATATCATGATATATGTATACATGGTTAAAAAAAACTCAGAATTTTCTCAATCGTGAACAGTTTTATGAAAACTTATTTCAATTGAATTAAAAATATATATACATACACACACACACACACACACACATATATATATATGTATATAGATATATATTTTGCTTCAAACAAATATCAGCAACTGTTGCGATTAATATTACGAAAGAAAAAATCAATAGTATAATCTTAAACACAAAAATCCTTGCTCTGATACCAATTGAAGGGAAAAGGATATTCAAAACATATAGCAAAATAAAAAGGGATCTATTTTGGATTTAAAATATACTACTTCAAGTAAAAAAAATGAACACAAACCCGGATATGAGCTATTTGAGTATAAAGTTTTTCGAATATTGTTGCTCTAAGAGAATGAGAAGAGAACTGAAAACTGTTTTGTTTTAATGTGCAGCTTAGGGTTGTATTTATAGCAAGTCCTAGAAAACAAATTTCAAATAAATTTGAAACCACCACTCATATTATCTTATCTTTGAAGCAATTTATAATATTATTCTTGTTACTTTCTATTGCTAACCATTTAGCAATTTGAAATTGAAATAATAATTGACCAAGTCCAACTAGTAGGTAACAACTTTTTTTCAAATCCAAATATTTTAAATTATTTGTTATTTATATTTTTCAGTGCTAGCCAAAAATATAATAATATTCCATTTAGGAAATTAATTAATCATTTGATCATATTAAATTCTCTATTTTAATTAGTTATCAAATATTCAAATAATTTCTTTAACAAAGATTAGAACAGTCGTTTGTGTGTAACCCTGTAGATTCAATACTAAACTGGTAATATATTAATCAAATTAATATACTAATTAAGGTAGGCATCTAGCAACACTCCTTAACAGTAGCATTTTTACTTTCAAGAACCATTAGAAGAATAATATAATAATTTTTTTCATCTTTAGAGTTCCAGGTTAACTCTAAAGTATGATATTAATGTCAAACTCTATTAAGTTAACGTATAATGACTAAAGAAAGTCATTTATTGTTTCATTTAATTTTCCTGGCCAGGATATGATTTTATTCATAGAGTTCAAACTCATTATCAAGAGTTGATGAATTTCTTCTTGATTAATCATTAATTCTACAGGTATTTAATCATATTCAATATCCATTTAACAAGTGTTCTAAAGCATTAGGTGTCCGGAATTAAAACATAACAAATAACCTGTTAATTACTATGACAACCTCGAGTCAAAGAAACTTATTAAACCTCTTCTTGAGAATTTTCTATTGACAATTTATGATAAATTTAACCATTAGAAAATTTCAATTGAGTCAGTTTGATCACGTTCATATATGATTAATCTATATATGTAAATTAATAAATGAGATCTATTAATATTTATCCAATAAATACTATCACGTATACATTAATCTATGTGAATTATTGGTGTCTTATTTACAATAATCCTATGATCAAGAATAATTTAGATTAAAGTTAAACAAAACTTGTTTCTCATTGTCATAATCTCCATTATAGGCATGGCAACGGATCGAGGCGGGAGCGGGTATTAAATTTTTCACCCCCACCCTCGACTTTATAACCGATCCCCGACCCCGCCCCCGATCTCCGTCGGAGTTAAAAATACATACCCATCCTCATCCCCGTTAGGGGTCTATTTTTCCCGCCCCACCCCGCCCCGCCCCTACTAATATTGATTAAAATTAAAAAATTAGAAAAATAATGTAACTTTTGTTATTGAATAAATGGGGCGAAAAGACTAGTTATGTAACAAAAAAAACAATGACAAAGCCAAATTTAAAATATGGGATCATAATTTATAAAATTACAAAGTCAAATCAATCAATTCAATTAAAATCATAAAATCTAGGTATTGCATAAAAACAATAAGGACCTGCATATTTAATTTCTCCCAAAATACAATATCATTTAAATATATATTGTCCCAAAAATAAGTAGCACATCATATGATTGTGTTTAGCAAAAACCAGATATACTAATATACTATGTTGTGTAACCTTCAAGTTCTAATTTAGTGAAAAGAGAAAACTTAAACAGGTTCCATTCCTTCGAATTACATAATAAAAAAAGAAACAACTTAAATTGTCCAGCAAATAAATATTGATCATTCCTCCAAATTAGTGACACAGGTACCCACCATTTCACCTTCATAAAAGAAGAAGAATAATTAGAACCAAAGGCTATATTATATAATATCAAAAACTGAAATTCAAACATTGTGTACCTTCATCATCTGAAACCACTTCATTCATTAAAGTAGCACAATTAGAACAAAATTTTATAGCTCGTAGAACCTATAAAAATACATTACAAGTATTAGTTTGTTGAATAAACACAAATATAAATTTAACAACTTATATGAATAAAACTTTACCAGTATTTTCAGCACTTCGCGACCAACTTCTAACACACATTAAAGCCTCTAAAGTAGTCCATTAAAGTCGACTACGATGTGGGCTTAATATTTGACCACAGGTGCTAAATGCGGATTCTAAAGCTACGGTAGATACCGAAATAGCTAATATATCCTTAGCAATTGCTTTAAGTGTTGGATACTTGACACCATTAATCTTCCACCACATCAAAATATCAAAGTCAATAGCTCTTGATAAAAAATCTTCTTTTAAATAGTGGTCTAACTCTTATTTAACATAAGAACTTTTAACCATTTTTTTCCTTATAATAAATCTATCATACTCAGATAATGCATCACCAACAACTTCACTACCAGTAACATCTCCAACATTACTACCAAAAGAGTCTTTGTTCACTTTCATTTGGTAATCAGAAACTAAGTCATAACACAATTGTTGAATGCACCTCACTTGATTAAAAAAGTCATGTTCATACAACTTTTCATAATAATACTCAAGAACCTCCATCTTGTACCAAGGATCTAAAACAGTAGCAACTCCCATCACATTATGAATCTCACCCAATATTTATCAAATTTTATCATCATATTTTTTTCCATTTGTTGAATCATTGGGTTAGGAGAAGTAATCCATTGTTTGATTGCCAACTTAATCTCACATATATATGGAAAATACAAATTAGCAGTTGGATGTTTAGTATAAGAAAATAGTTCAGTGATAGTATTGAACAACTTCAGTCTCCCACACACATCCTTTGTAAACTACCATTGTAAAGTACTTGGCAAACAAGTATATTGACACTCTTGTTGCTTTAATCGACAAAATACATCCTCATATCCTATGGCAATTTCAAGCATTTTGTAAGTTGAGTTCCACCTAGTTGGAGAATCTAAGACCAAATTCTTAGTGTAAGGGATTCTCAACTGTTTAACTGTTTCCTCAAAATTTTCATTCCTCTTAGGTGCTGTTGTCCAATATATCACACTATCCTGAATCTTTCTACACCTTTCACCACTTCCAACCAATCTTTTACTATCAAATTAAGGATGCATGCACAACAATGCATGTGAAGTAAAGACCCATCCCTAAGCAAACTAATTAAGTGTAATTTATCCTTAATTTTATCAATCATCGCATCATTTGTGGTACAATTATCTAGAGCGATAGTGGACAGCTTTGTGTCAATATTCCAATCCATTAAACAATCAGTCAATACATTGCAAAGTCTATCACTTATAAATGAACCTAACATAAATAGAAAGATGTAATATAAAAAATAGAAAAAAAAGATATAATATAATCATATTCAATTATTTTATAAAATAAAAGGCCTAACAATATAAAAAGTTCAAATCATTTTATTTCCTCAAAATACGACTTTGTAAGTTCCAACACCCATCAATGTAATGAGTTGTAATAGCCATATATCCCTTCTTCTGATTGGTTGAAGTCCACATGTCTGATGTGATGGCCACTCTTCCATCAAGACTATCCATCAAATTCAAAGATGTTGCTCGTTCATTCTCATAGATTTTCATTATCTCCTTAATTGTGTTTCTAGTATGAACCTGAAACACAGGTCGAAGGGCAACAAAGTATCTCCTAAAGCCAAGGTGATCCAGAATTGATAGTGGATACTCATTCATAATAATTGCTTTTGCTAGCTCTCCCTTTGCACATTCTGTATCATAAATTCCCTCACCCAACTCTTGCTTTCCTTGCACAACCTTAGGTGCAAGAAATTTTTTACCCTCCATTCCTCTCATAAAAATCTTGTACTGAACACAAATCTCATTATGTTGCCACAAATGCTTGGTTCCATTTTTTTATTTTCCACCAAGAAGTTTCTTACAATACTTGCATTCAGCCTTGTCCACACCACTGACTTTAATTTTTTGAAAATGTTGTCAAATGTTACTTTTCAACCTAGTGGATACTCCTTGTGTCTCCACATTATTAACTTCATCTTCGTGAGGTGAAGGAGTAGGATTAGCTTGAATACGTAATGGAGACTGATCAATTGGTGAAAGAGTTTGATCGTTTGGTGAAGGTGAAGGAGTCTGATCATCTGATGAAGGAATATGAGAAATTCCTTCCAATGAAAAACTAATATCTTCCATTACTTTCCTGAAAAGAAAAAAACAAACACTAATTAGTATAAATTGAAAAATAAAGCAAGCAACAATTAAAAAATGGAATAATGAACATACTAAACCGAGGCCAATGCACTAATTAACAGGGAATAAATTGGAAAAAAATGTTCTTACATATTCATAAATTTACTTATTTCTTCTTGAATATGTATGTAACTAAATATTCCTATTTGATCTGTAAATAGTTACATGATTCCATTCAATTTCATAAAACAAGTAAATATGTATGTAACTAAATAACCTAAAGAGGAAGTACTATTTTTTCCATCCAGTATATTTTCATGTTGCTGGCATTATGTCATTAAGATTGATAGGTGATAATTCATAAAGCTGCATATGAATATATTATTACTATAGTGAGCTTTCCTTCACAAATTGAATATGGTGGTTAGCAAAAAATCTGCCACACCATCCTGCCATTGTGGCCATGGCACTGCAATTTAACAACACTGAAAAAATTATAATATAGTTCTCATTATGTTTTAGCTTGACTCCTAATAAATTAATAAATTTAATAATTTTTTAAATAATTTTTTATATTGAATTTCTAATAAAATAATAATTTTATCTTTAATCCTTGATATTTTTTTTTACTCCACAATAAATTTACAAATTTTTTCTTTGTTCTGAAGCATGTTTAAGGAAGGCTAAAAACTAGCACTGACATAGATGCACTAGTGCTACTCTCACATGTGATTGTGAAGCATAGATAAATGAAAAAGTTGGAAATAGTTGTATAATAGCTATAGTCTACTTTCTCCATTTCTTGTGCAGAGGACTGATATCATCACCATGTTTCAGAATTCTTTCAAGTCATTTCATGATTTATTTATTTACATTTTCCTTTCATGTTTAATTTTTTTCAAGATTTTTTTAGAAACAATATGGAATCTACATAGATATTATATTGCATTCTTTTAAGTCTTCAAGTTTCCTAAAAGTAACTTAACTTTTTCCTTTCCTTACTTAAACATGTAAAGCATCCATATAGTCAAACCATATTCAGAAAACCTTTGCAAGCACATTGATATAGCAAGACATGTTTATGGTGCCAGAAGAATCGTAGTTATCCCTTATATCTTTCAAAAACAGCAAAAAATATTCAAACAGTTGAAATAATTGTAACACAAATTTGTAGGGACAAAAAACTTTAGATACAAAGGCAAGACAAAACCTGAATGGGCAATGCAATTGTAGGTCTTGTGGTGAAAATTAACTGCCAGCGACCCTCGATCAAGTTTGATTTTGTCTGCAGAACGTAATAACAAATAATTTGCCGTGCCTAATAGTATGTTGGGTTACAACAATTGGAAAAATATGTCTAAGAATAAATAGATAATTCATTAGTTTGTAAATTTGTGATTCATTCCACTTAAGTCAGTAAAATTATAGGTTATAGATTGTATAATTATATCTTATATGTGATCAGCACTCACATCTAGATTACTAGATATCTAATGCTTTCATGGGTGTATGCACGTAGCTTAACATTAGGCATATGAGATGCCTATTATAATATATATTAAGAATGAGATTTCCCCACATCTAACCATTTTTTCCCGAGGTAACAATAATACCCTATCAAATAAGTTAGATTTTCCCCCATCCAATCTTTAGTTATCTAGAGTTAGATATTAGCCACCAAACACTATCACTTTCATGTCATCCTAGCTAGAGAATAATAATTGAATAAACAGGACACAAGCTACACTCGCAAAAAGTTTTAAATTGTTTTATCACTATCAACAAATAATCATGTTAGCAATGCAATAAGCACACTTTTGATGGGTTGCTTTCTAGGATTCTGGTACTACTGCATTTATTTTTTTTTATAAAAAAACATAGCACTTTACTCTTAACAAATCATGATGGTTGATGAAATCACTGGAAAATTCTATTATGTACTCGAGATGGCTTTTCAAAATGACCCTTCGAGCTCAATAGAGAGAAAATGAAAGAAAAAGGGAAATACCTCAAGAGGGAGAGGTGTGTTGAGAGAAAGAAGACAATGGCCACCACCCACAGCAAAGAAGACAATGGCAGCAGCTCCAGAAGAGGCAGTGACAACAACGAAAGGGAGAGGACTCATGAGAGCGTTTACAAGTGACTGAAGTGAAGAGTGAGGAGTGAGGTATGAGGAGGCGCGACAGTGCGGCACAAACGTTTTATGTTTCTAATTTCTAAGTGTAGGGTTTTGTAGTGCGGGGCGGCTTCGTGGTCGGGGTCGGGGCCGGTATCATATTTCCCATACCCGCCCCCCCACCATTAGTTATCGGGGAAAACCAGACCCCGACCCTGAACCCGGTCAACACGATTTTTCCCCGTCAAAATCAGGGTGGGTTCTGTTCGATCCCCACGGGGTCGGATTCCACTACCATGTCTACTCCATTGTGATAACAAGTCTTTAATTTTAATCAAGGAAATTATCAAAACTATTTAATCAGATAGTGAAATATGATAATGAAAACAAAATATTAATTTATTATTAAAACTAGAATTGATTACATGATGACTTGGATCGTAGGCATACAAATTTATTCTCAACACCCAAACCTTTGCAAACAAGATAGTAAGGCAGATAATGAAACTAAAAGCAATGTAAAGTAATATCTTCCACCATGTCCACTTTCCAAATAAATGATTGAAAGAAGAGTTAAAAGCGTAATAGAGCAGTCCAACACAAGATGAAAAGAAACAAACAGATCTCCATACCTTTGGCTTCTACAACCAACTCTAAATATTGATCAACATGAGCACATGGTCTTTCGCAAGCTGGCAAAGTTTGTATTTATGAAAAAAAAGGCTGATAGCCACCACCAGTTTTGACTTGGGATAAACGTTTCACCTTTTCATAGAAATTTCATAAAAAGGAAATGGGAAGGGAAGGTTGCACTAATATTAAAGTTTGTGTGGGCCCGAATAGAAATTTCAAGGAAAGGGAATGGAAACTGAAACATTTCAATTAAAATTGTGAATTTCAATTTTCAAAAAAATTATAATTGATGCATTGATGCAATAGAAAAGTGATCTGGCTGATGTGAGAAGAGTCACAATTGACTTCTTTCAGTGCTTTGCATGTTGAGTACGAACGTAATATGAGTAAAGATGAACTGGTCGTCAGGTTTACTGAATTTGACCGGTCAATGCTAAGTTGCTGATGTCATTAAGAGCTAGTATGTTGCTGATATCATGAGGTTTAAATGCATTGTCAATAGGCTAAATTTCACTTTTTTTTCTTCAGTTTAGTTTCTTATGTTTTTAAAGGTTGAATTGTGTATCTTAAAGTCTTTTTGTAAATCTTTTGTATAGACACAATGAAGGAAGACAGACAAAGCAATTCACAAATTTGAACACTTTCAACAAGACGAACCAAAGGTATCATAATGCTATGGATGAAGTGTAGTTTTGTAAACCTTGTTTTGAAAAATTTGGTAAACACTGCAGAGTTAGCTGCTAACAAGGGAAATCCATGATTGAGATCAATTGTTTTGTAAAATGGCTAATGTGATTGAAGAGGATCTTCAGGGTTATCCTACAAAGTTTGAGTTGTTGAAAAATGATACTAAATTTTTTTGCAAAATTAATGAGAAGTAAAAGAAAGCATTAAGTACTTGCAGAAAGTAATAACAAAATGGGAAAAAGAATTGTAAGCAACAAACAATATTCAAAAGGAAAGTGACCTTTCTCTTTTGGCCTTCATCTCTCACTTACAAGTTATGAAGCATGAATACCTCTCTTGTTCAAAATGTCATTGTATCGGACACACTTTTGACACTGACATGTGTTTGACACTTCTTATTAGGCATTTGATTTAAAAGTTACATTTTTTTGACTTGAACACTTAAGATGTCACCTTTACATAACTAATACACTTGAAAAAACATAGAAGGTTGGTTTAAAAGGATGAATATACTATAAATTTAGATATTTTGTTATATGTTACTCATATTCCATTTAATTAGCATATTTTTGTTTGTGTGTGTATGCGATGTCTCCATCTCCTAAATTTTAGACATTCGCCGTGTCGAAGTGTTTGTGTCTGTGTCGTGTCCAATGTTCTTGTCAGAGTCTGTGCTTCATAGCTTACAGGAAATAACAAGTGAAGTCTATTTTGGATGTCCAACACTCCATTATCAATTTAGTCATAAACACACTTACCATGTGCGTCCTGCAACCTCCCAGTGAAGTTTTCATATGCTAGCAATAAGATGAATCCTGTTGATCTTATTGTTTTTCCTTAGATTCTCATCAAACACAAACCATATATGTTGACTGAGCATTGCATAGGCCATTAAAGTGTCAATTGACTTTTAAATCTTGTTCACAATATTTTTGAATGTTTCTCGATTGTTTAATTTCATCTTTCAATTTTTAATTTTCAAGTTACAACAAAACAATGCATGAAGATCACATAACGTAAATTTTAGTATTCAAGTAGAAAGTTACATTGTTAATCAAATAAAGAAAATCTGTGTAGATTACCAATTTTTAAGTTAATGACATGATTATTGATGTGTATTATATATGATAATGATAGCATTGAGCTATCATTGTTACAAAAAAGTGTCTTTAACGATGTTCCATTGACGACGATTCTTGAAACTGTCATAAACAAAAATACGATGACAATTTTGTAAATAAGTCAAAATTGGCGATGCCAATTCTTTAAAAATAGTCATGGTTTTATAAGTACAATAGCTTCTATATATTGAAAGCAAAGTACCACCAAAATTACAAAATTGGATTGGCAAAAAATAGGGGCAAAATGGCAATTGGACATATCCTCTCTTTTAAAATTCGCTAATTGCACCCCTTTTTAATAAGTGCACTCCAATATCCCCAAGTTAAAACTTGCTAATTGTACACCTCCAATATTTCCAAATTAAAACTTGCTAATTGCACCCCTTTTTGATAAGTAAATTAATATTTTCTTTTAAATCTTAAATACTCATTATATCATTTCTTCATCCCTCTCACACGTTATCTCTTTAACACGTAGTCAGTGGTATTACTTGTGTACGCAGGGTATTGTACTAACCAGTTACAAAAATACAAAATCCCAATATTATTTCAATTTTTCCTTTCGAAAAGACTCTAAACCACTGGTGATATAGCAATTCCTCTCTTATTTACTTACATCTGTCTAGAAAAGTGCAGTGATTTCCTTTCATTTTATGTTATGATTTTCACAATCTCCTACTTTGGGTCCTTCATATTTCTCAATATTGTTGGTTCTCATCTCAATTGTCTTAGTCTAATTATTGACAGGTTTGCACATGCGTAATAAGAGATGGAGACTTAAGTGGATCCATTATTTAAGGCCTGATTTCAATATAGGTGTATTATCATAAGAAGAAGAAATTATTATCGAACTCCACTTCTTTCTTTCTCTTATTAATTTACCTGACAATTGTCTAGAGTGCAATGGTCTCTTTCATTTTATGTTATGATTTTCACTATTTTCTCCTTTGGGTCCTTCATATTTCTCAATGTTGTTGGTTCTCACCTCAATTGGTTGAGTCTAATTATTGGCAGCTTTGCATAGGCGTGACAGAAGATAAAACCTTAAGTAGATCAATTGCTTATGGCCTGATTTCAACATAGATATATTATCACAAGAAGAAAAAATTATTATTGCAGTTTTTTAAATATCTTTTCAGTCTAGATGGTAGGTTGTCTTAACTACCTTTTTAAGAATTATGTGTGTTCAAATATCTTCCTTATCATCTTCTCTCTTTTCTCAACTATGAAACATTCTTCTTCTCTGATGTTCTCTGTCTTCTCACCATTTTTCTCTCTTCCCTTACCTTTTTCATTCACTCATTTATTTTTCTTTCTTCTAAAAATAAACCAGTGAAATATCTTTTTATTTCTCCCTTAACCAACCAACATCGCAACCATCACTGAAGATGCCTTTGCCAGCCATTTGACCACAACTTCTTCATAATTTTTTCATGAGTTATAGTGATCTATAGCAACAAAAGTGAACAATTTTCTTAGCTTTTATTTTCTTGGTTGATTTTGTTTTGGCCTGATTACTTTCTTTGTTTTTTTCTCCTTCATCAAAGTTTCTTTAATATTGTGAATATGGACCAAATTTGTTAAAAAGGTTTATTTGATATGGTTTAACGATTAAAGTATTTTATGAAAAAAGATACTAAACGGGTCTTTATAATAATAGATGGTAATTGAAGATTTTTAAATATTTATTTGATTTTGTTCTAGACTGATTTATTGGTTGCGAATTATGTGTTTGATCAAATATCAAAATGACATTTTTGGGTATGTTTCCTTATTTCTCATTTTACTTTTCAATTTATGACACTTTTGAGATGACTTTTCATATGGGAACTTTTCAGTTGATTCCGCCAGTTTGGTATTATCTTATAGGATAGGAATTTTTCACATACAATCTTTGGTTGTTGTTGCTTATCTTTTGTTAATATTACTCCTATTTATAATCAATAGTTCAATTATATTTTTTTAAAAAAATTAGTAAATGTAAAGTGATGTTTATTGCAAAAATTTAGGTGAATGGGTAAATGATCAATGGAATGTTCAATTGTGAAATTTGATACATGACCTTTATAAAAGTGAGCATTAACATAAACAGAAGTGAAGAAAAGATGCAAGACAAAATAGAGAGAAATGAAAATATTACTTGGCTAAATTGAAAGAGAAGAGCTAAACAAGTGGGAAGTTTACTAGCAGAGTATTAATTTTGCTTAAAGTTTTTCATTTGTTTTCTTTATTTAAGTTCATAACTGAAAATATTCTGTCTAGCAACAAGTGATGTCATTTTGAAGTCCTACATTTTTTTGGTCAAAGTTATGCTACCAACAAATTCAACACCTATGCAAGTTGTATATATATATATATATATATATATACACCAAATTCATTTTCAACTAATTATGACGTACATGGCAGGTTTATTGACTTCATTGTACACAAATTCTCTTATATTATGACTGCTACATAATTTTCTTGCTTTTGGGATCACTTCATCTATATACTATCACTCTATTAACAAAAATAATCTCATTTATCATGTTCTCTAAGTTTAGGTTTCATAAGCTTATTTTGTTTTTTCTATTACACTGTTCTTCGTCAGGACCAGGCGGAACAGAGCTGGCATGGGAACCGTTCTTACCAAAATCTGGAAATTCCACGTGTGAGGATGAGTGGGTTCCCAAACTTTACACGTCGTACGAGTAAACGTCTTTGTCTAGGAGAGGGACCTGCAAAACAAAAGAAAGACACTTTGACGCTTAAGTAAGTACATTAATTATATGAGAATAATCAAGTGTATGAGAATCTCATATGAATATGTGTGTGAGTATTCAAGCATTCACACCATGTCTTTCAGATTTGTTCCAAGTTTAGAGAGAACCTGTATTTATAGTGTGGATTATGGACCTTGGGCCTTTGTTTAGTAGATAATCTGTTGATAAGATAATAGATAATATCAGGTAGTTATATTTGAATTAGAGATAATGTGTACCTTATAGATATGTTGTTATTTGAAGACAAATAACAACTTGTAGATAATTAGAGAGATATTAGGAGATAAGGTGATTGCACATTCTCCATTATATTTACAAATATAACATTTCGGTCCAGGAGCTTTTGGAAGGTGAATAGATAAGTGTCTGTGTTCCTGTAACGAGGTGGACTCTAAGGTCGGACAAAATGTACTTGGTGTGTCAGGGTTGACACATAAGACAAAAATATACACGATTATTGTAGTAGGGTGGACACGGAGGATGAACACGTGTACAGTGACCCAACAGTAATGTCCACGTGTAATTTTACCAATTTGTATAGTATATAAGCCCCCAAGCCTCTGAGCCAATTTATGAGCGAAAGAGATTGAGTAAGCATTAATGGTAAAATGTATTGTGTCCAGGTTGTCAAAATGTTCCTTGACAAGTAATGAACAATTGTCGAGCTCTAGGAGCCCCCCGAGGGTGGACAAGCAATGTCCAAATGTTCCAGCTTGTCACTTTATAAAAATAATTATGGAGTCATGTCAAACCTCCATACCCAGTGTAACATCCCGGGCGCTGACGAGGGCAGGGAGTGATCGCCGGTGCAGTGAGACACGGACAAGGAGCGGCTCCTGGCAGGCTTCCAGCGGGAGGGGTACATGAATGAATCGAATACACACCCGAACGAGAGGGATCCAGAGGCTGTGCAGGTGTGGGACTGTACAGTTGAGGATAACTTAAAGGATTTAATAGGTACTACCTATACCAACAAGGTGCATCTACTTTTCGGTAGCCCATAACATAAGAACTCC
>PYAF01002986.1:110196-123428 GCA_007407185.1 Glycine tomentella | reverse complement strand
TGTGCAGGTGTGGGACTGTACAGTTGAGGATAACTTAAAGGATTTAATAGGTACTACCTATACCAACAAGGTGCATCTACTTTTCGGTAGCCCATAACATAAGAACTCCACAGTTAAGCGTGCTTGACTTGGAGCAATCTTGGGATGGGTGACCTCCTGGGAAGTTTCTCAGGAAGTGTGTGAGTGAGGACAAAGCACATTGAAAAGTCTTGTGTTGGTATATAGGGACAGTCGTTGATCCTGCAAGTGGCCGGGCGTTACACCCAGGAAATGCATCATCCGAATAATTACTGTTGACGTGTCTAGAATGGATGTATCTAGAAATTCAAGTTTGTCAGGTACATGAAGCGTCCAGGTTGGGCACTTCTGCCAAAATCTGACCATTGCAATGAGTATCAAAAGTATGCGTGATGCTTTGCCATTTCCCCATACGCGTGTTGTGCAGTCGTTGTACTCGTGCATACGTGTCACTCAAAGATCAGGAACGTACTGGAGTAGTGTGGTAGTAGGTGAGTGGGCATTGATCATGGTGCAGATTGTGAGGGGACGTTTTCAAACTCACGCTTGTAACCATCGGGCCTCATTTATTGCTTCGTCATTTAAATTGACGGGACCTACCATCATTTCCACCACGCCTTCATTTATGCCTTTTCTTCAGCCCTACTTCCTGAAACTTTTCTTTGCCTCTTTGCATTTCTTATGTCCAAGGTAATTTTGTGAAAATGTCTATCTCCCATATCTCTAACTCTGCTTTTGATTGGATGACAGTGGTGACTCGGGAGAGTCAATGGAGCAACGCACTATGTGCGAAGTGATGGAGGAGAAAACTCATCATAGAATGTTTGATGATGAGTCTTTCTTTTCTGGGAAGAGGAGACAATTTCGTAGGACTGGTGAGGGTATTTCTTGCCTTCGTCCACAGGCAAGGCCATCGGTCATCTTTTAGGCAGATGAGCTTCTGCCATTTCTGCTTCCTTCCTCTTCTTTAGGGAAACTGAGATGATGTGATTTTGTAGGCATTAAGGATTCCTCTAGTGTGTGCAGCGGCCTTGTTGGATCGCCATATGCTGCTCTCATCATTCAAAGCTGTGAATGGATGAGGGATGATGTTCTGCAAAAGTTATCGTACCCCAATGAGGGAGATAAAAGTGTAGAAGCTTGTCCTCAATATCTCTATTGGGGAGAGTGGAGATCGTCTCACCAGCGTCATCAAGGTGTTGGAATCACTTAATGAAATCATCTTACCAGAGCTTCCAAGGTATTGGAACAAGTTAGTGGCCGAATTGATGCGTTCCAGACTTGATGATGTCAAGACAGATATCTGAAACATGACATTTCTATAGAAAATGCTAGTAGTAGGACCTTTGTGTAGGTTGTCTCATTTTGTATTTTCTGCTTATGCTTTGTCTTAGGCCACAGAGGCCATGTAAATGAATCTGTCAACTTAATGAAATATTTCCTTGTTTCTCCGTTTCTTCTTTGTCTTCATTCTTTACGTACTGTCTTCAATAGTGTCTTCTTTTTGTGAATATTTGATGAATGCAAGTCGATGGACTTGTGTATTTTCATCATAAGTATTGAGACACTATAGCTTAACATCCCATATTGCTTGCTGAGACTTGGAAGCAAAATGAACTACCAAGAGTGTAGTTCGGGTTTGGAGTGTCAAGTATGATTCTTGAACTGATGCCGGACCTCTATTTTACAAACGACTAAAGTGTATAGCCTTGTTTGTCGAGGTTCTAACTAAGCCTGTATACCAAGAGCTTGTCTCGGATTTAATTTTTCAAGGGTGGACCTTGAATTGTTGTCTTGGACTTCTGTTTAATGAGTATATAAGTTGATAATACTGTTTGTTGAAGTTCCAAGTAAATGATAATACCAAGAGAATTGTCTTGGGTTTGAAATATCAAGGGTGAACCTTGACAACCTATTCCTGCAAAACAGAAAATCTTGTTCCTGCAAAACAAGTAGTTCTATGTTCCAGAAAGTCGGGGTTCCATAGATGTGAGAGTACCAAGAATACTTTCTTGGTTTCAGCGTGCCAAGAAAACCTCAGACTTTAATATACCAAAGATACTTCCTTGGATTTTTGCATAGCTCATATTCCTGCACATGTAGAATTTATGAACACCGAAATCACCAAAGTCAACCTTTAACTACCTTATACTTCCACAATAAATAACTTGGTTATTACGAGGTTGACCATGGGTGGACCTCAAGTTTTATTTGAGAGTTGTGAGTTACCAAAAAGATAGTTGATAACCCTATTGATCAAGGGTAAACCTTGAATTCATTAAATCATCAAGTGCTAGCCTTGAATTTCATACCAAGAATTCATCTTGTACCTTTCATTTGTCAGTATTAACACCAATGGAGTTGTCCATGCTGGGTTTTGTCGAGATTCACCAGAGTATAATCTTGAACATGTGAATCTGCAAGTTGTCAAGAGCTAATCTTGGATCCCATATTCATTGAGACTTTACCAATGACGCGTCCGTCTTGGGTTTTTAAAGGTCAACCAAAACTTTAGGATTTATGAACCTTAACGGTCAACCATAGTTTGGAATTATGAGCCTGATAGTTACCAGAGGTCGACTGAAACTTTAGCTTTACGAACCTAGATGGTTCAACATAGTTCGGATTTACAAGCTTGTAAATTTATTGAAGGTCGACCAAACTTTAGTTTTATGAACTTTGACGATTCTACGTAGTTTGGTTTTACGAACCTGGGAATTACTAGAGGTCGACCAAAACTTTAGCTTTACGAACCTGGACAGTTCAACATAGTTCAGATTTACAAATCATAAATGAAGAAGGTCGACCAAAGCTTTAGACTTATGAACCATGATGGTTCGACGTAGTTTGGGTTTACAAACCATAGGCGGAGAGGTCAACCAAAACATTAGACTTATGAATTTCGATGTTTGGCATAGTTTGGAATTACGAATCATAAACAGAGAGGGTCGACCAAAGCTTTAGACTTATGAACCTTCACAGTTCCGCGTAGTTTGGTTTTATGACGCTGTATAGTGCCAAGAATGAAACTTGGATTTTGGTAAGTTAACCAAAGCTTTAGACTTATGAACCTTGATGGTTCTGCGTAGTTTGGAATTACGAACTTGTAATGTGTAAGGTTGACCAAAGCTTTAAACTTATGAACCTTGACGATTCGGCGTAGTTTGGATTTATGAACCCGTAACTTGCCAAGTACGAACCTTGGACTTTTGTAAGGTTGACCAAAGCTTTAGACTTATGAACCTTGACGGTTCGGCATAGTTTGAATTTACGAACCCGTAACTTGCGAAGTACGAACCTTGGACTTTTGTAAGGTTGGCCAAAGCTTTAGACTTATGACCTTGACAGTTCGGTGTAGTTTGGTTTTCCAAACCCATAAATTACCAAGGACGCGTTCGTCCTGGATTTTAATAAAGCTTATCAAAGGCATACTTTGACAAGTAATATCGAGACATTGTGTTGGGTTTTTGTCGAGGCTGGACTTGGCATGATGTGCAGGCGATATTTCCCTAAAATAAATTATGTTCCTGCAAGGCAGCCATAAAAAGGAAAAGATAAAATATGTTTTATTAATGTTGCAATCAATGTACATATTCCCTTAGTTATTCCTCAGATAGGCCTCATTAAAACCTTTTAAGCCAAAACCCAGTGGGAAAAAAGACTTGATTAGGAAAAAGAGTACACCATCCAACCTTCAACTCTTTAGCTGTAGTTGAACTACAAGTGGGTAGCATTCCATGTCCTTGGAACATCTTTGCCACTTAGTTTTTTTAGTTTGTAGGTGTCATTGTCTAGGTTGGTCACAACTCTGAACGGGCCTTCCCAGTTTGGTCCAAGCTTGCCTGCGCGGGGATCCTTTCTAGCTTCACCCTGGACACGCCAGACTAAGTCGTTTGGCTGAAATGTTCGTGGTTGAACCTTAGTATTATATCTTCTAGTCATTAGACCTTTCATAGCTTTTTCCCTAATTCTGGCTATGTCCCTGTCTTCCTCAACGGTTTTTAAATCAACCTGCATGTTTTCTTCATTATGTTGTTCCTGAAACAGCATCCTCCTTGCTGATGTTTCTCTTACCTCCATAGGAATCATGGCATCAGTGCCATAAGTAAGCTGAAAAGGATTTTTGTGAGTAGTTGACTGTGGTGATCAATGTTAAGCCCACAAAATACTTGAGAGTTCTTCCTTCCAGAGACCTTTGGACTTGTCTAGTCTAGTTCGTAAGGCTCGAAGGATGACTCAGTTGGAAGCTTCAACTTGACCATTTGTTTGAGGATGTTCGATGAAAGTGACCAAGTGTTTGATACCCAGCCATGTAAGGAAGTCCTCATAGGTCTGTGCCTTGAATTATATACTCTTGTCAGTAACTATAGCATAAGGTAAATCATACCTGCATATAAGATATTTCCAAGTGAAGATTTTAACTTCATTGGCTGTTATCACTCATAATGGCTTTGCTTCGATCCATTTGGTGAAGTAGTCGATAGCCACTAGTAGAAACTTAACCACTCCTGGAGCTTTAGGAAGTGGTCCCAAGATGTAATAGTGTGAAGATTATTAGGCGGAATCTGTGGGATATCCATAAACTCCTGACATCTTTTGCACTTCCGAATGAAATCGAAAGCATCGGTCCTGAGTGTCGGCCAGTAGTATCCTGCTCGGATTACTTTGGTGGCAAGGGAGTACCCTCTTGTATGAAGACCGTAGATCCCTTCATGCAGTTCCATCAGGACATATTCAAGGTGCTACTCCGACTCGGAACTCGTCTAGGGACAGGTCGCCGACAAGTTTCAAACTAAAGAAGCAGTACTCCTCCAATATTATCATCTGGTTAAGACACTCATTGATAGCTTTGACTGTTTCGAGATATACTATATACCACGAGAGAGTAACACTAGGGTTGACCTGCTCTCCAAGCTGGACAGTACTTAGAAGACCGGGCACCTCAAAACCATTATTCAAGAACACTTAAAAATCTCACCATTGACATCCAGGACGTAATGGTGACTGATGAAGAGGAACCTAACTGGATGAACCCTTACAGAAATTTTTTCTCTAAGGAGACATTGCCAGCAGATGAGAACGAAGCCCAACGACTGAAGTGGAAAGCCAACTATTACATCATCCTTCATGGCGTACTTAGCTCCAAACTCTTTTACGAGCCTAAGTCCTACAATTAGTGTTTCGTACTCGACTTGGTTATTGGAGGCTTTGAAGTTAAACTTGAGGGCTTGTTCCAGCGTAATGTTGTTGGGATCCTCAAGAATAATTCATGCTCCATTTCCCCACATGTTGGACGCTCCATCCACATAGAGGTTCCACCAGTCTAGGATGGACTTGTCGTCCCCTACAAATTCTGCTAGGAAATCAATCATGAATTGTGTCTTCATGGGGCCACAAGGTTCATATTGTATGTCAAATTCTGATAACTCCATCGACCATGCTACCGTCCTATTTGCCAACTCTGGTTTTCGCAGTACCTGTTTAATGGGGTAATTAGTTTTTACTATTACCTGGTGACTTTGGAAGTAAGGCCGGAGGCGTCTAGCTGATGTAATAAATGCTAAATGTGAGGACCTAAACATTATACTAGATATTATTAATATTATTATTATTATTAGAATTAAATTTTTAAGAAGCGTATATTATTATTAATTTTAAAACGTATAACTTACAAAAGATTTGAAACTAATGTAACCACAATCCTTGTTATAAAAGTCAATAATAAACAAGTACAGAATTATTTCCAAACAATGTCTACTTCATATCTTTATTTCTACACCATCACCGACCCAGGTCATCAAGGAAATTGACCTCTGTTGCCATCTAAAAAAATGAAAACAAATCTAGTGAGAAATAAAATTTCTCAGCAGGCAAAAATCTAAACCACCAAACACGTTAGTATGTTAGTAAATCCTCAATATAACCAAATAAATTCACACAAGAATTATGCAGCTATATGAATGCATGAAATGAAGTTCTCCCAGGGTGCACATGGCCTCTACATATCGTACTGTATGTAGCTACACCTCGTACTGGATGTAGACGCTGCGATCGTCTTATGCAAACATACATGATTTATGCCATATATGTGCACCTGGTCACTACATATCGTACTGTATGTAGTATCAGATTCTATTTCACAAAATCTCGTACTAGATTTGGAAACACGAATCAACATATCATCACATCAAGTTCATCAATAACAAAATCCATGAGCAAATACACACAACCTCATGTAAAAATTTATATCACAACATTATACGTACCATAAGTATGGTCAAATCACCATACCTTAATCAAGTGAGATCATTACCAACTTAGTCATGACCAGTGAATATCCTCAAGCTATAGCAAATCATGTTAGTAATCTAACTAATAAACCACAATATATCTTTCAAATAATTTCTAATTCCTTTAAACTTTCACAAGAAAGGATTAAAACCTAACATGCATCTTAATCTCCTTTCACCTACCACCTTGCTACTTCATCCTTAAATTTAATCACTCAAGCATTTGAATCATTTAACTACATACCATTCAACCTCTACTTCTAAAAATTAATTAAAAAAAGTCCCTTAATAAAATATGAACAATCAGCCCAAAGGTCATTAAATCACTTCCAAAAATCATCAAATGTGAATCCAAATATCACTAATATTTCAACCTATAAATCCTCACCTATCCAATGGTTTAAAATAACCTTTAAATAACATGAATTTCAAGTCTAAACAATAACCATAAATCTACCTAATTAAGCACATAAATTAATCCAAACAAATGCTTAACTAGAGATTGAAGCCTAGCCTACCTCAATTGAGTTTGAGTCTTGAAAATGGAATGGAATAATGGCTGCCTTCCTTAGGAAATCCTCTAAGAAATGAAGCCTTGATATCCTTCTACTAAGCTTGTCAAACTCTTCCTAAGGTTGCTTGCCTTACTCGTGATTTCTTCAAGGTGGTGGGGTTTCTTTCTTACTTGATTTAAGCTTTAAAAGGGAAGGATGAAAGTGAAATGAAGGTGATGTGAGGGAGAGAGCTTCACGTGAAGTATGTAGGGGGAAAGTCTTGAAAATGGCTTGCACTTAAGGTCCCCCCCTCCCTTTATATAGTGTTTAGAAAATGATATAATATTCAAGGACATTTTTGCCCTTCCTAACTTAATTACCTTCATTTACTTCCATCCTAACTTAATTACTTCTCATTCCTTTAAATTCTAACTAAGTTCATTATGATTCTTTTACTTTATAAGAAAAATCTTCTAAGTTCATCATGTACCTTACAAGTATCCTAACACTTGTCTTCATCATAAAGCTTGCCTTTACAAGTGCCCCTCTTACTTGGCATGGCCTTTACAAGTGTCCCACCACTTGTCCCATTCATGAAGTTTCTCCTATCTTCTCCATGTTTCACGTGAATACTAGAGGAAGGGAGAAAAATCTTTGCTTCATTTCATGTTACCTTGTATCCATATCATTCAAGGCATGACACCTTTCTTCCAAGTGTCCTTTTTCTTGGCATGTTCATGAAACTTCTCGCATTTTCTACCTAATTCACGTGATTATCCAAAGCCAAAGGGAAAGGAAGACACATTTTACTTCCTTTTATACTATTTATGTACACATGTCATTTTTTATGATGAAGAAAAAATCTAATTCCAATATGGCTTTATACATGGCATTTTCTAGTAGGAATTCAAGTTTGATTTGAACTCTTCTTCCTAAAGATAATATTGAATAATAGAATTCTAGAGATTTCCAGAAATTGACTTCAATTATAGTTTTTAAATAGCTCACAAGCAGTCTATACAGTAGGCTATACATACCTTACATACAAGACTGCTCCTATTTTAATTCTGATTGGTCCATACCACTTCTGACCATCAAATTTACTAAACCATTTTATTAAATAAGTCTATACATTCTACAATTAAGAGAAAATCCCATAGATTTTATTTATCATTTTTCCCTATTTTTCTCATGCTTGAATTCTTTTAGAATAAAATTTCAAAGTTATTACCTTATAAAATTCTTAGAAATTCTATTCTAGGGTTGTCTGTCACAAAGTATTTTGATAATCTGTCATTTATGAATGCTCTGTAATTTCATCAAGTTTTCACAAAATCTTTAAGGGTGTCTAGGCAATTTTAGCTTCAAGGGTATTATGGTAATTTGTCACTCTAGGGGCATGATTGTAATTTTCCAAAATATCCAAGGGTATTTTTATAATTTCTACCTTAAAATATCTAACCAAAATATCCAGGGGTATTTATGTAATTTTCACCTCAAGGGCATTTTTGTAATTTCTGTTTTAAGGGAAGGGTGATATGGTTATTTCTCTTCAACTATATTTTTTATACAAGTATCATCACACGTCCACAATTCAATTAAATATGAATTCAAGATATAATTTTGAGGATGTTACACTAAAGCAATATTCTCAATCATTTGATATCTTTTCTCAGCATCATGTAACATACGTCTAGTGAAATAAATAGGGAGCTTATGCTTCCTTTTTTCTTGGACAAGTGCTGAACTAATAGCTTCGTCCGCAATAGAAAGATATAAAAGCAAAGGTGCTTGTGGTCTAGGTCGGCTCAAGACTGGCGGTGCAACAATAGTCTTTTAAATGCTTCAAAGGCCTGTTTACAGGCTTCATTCTAGAGGAATGGTTCAGTCATATTGAGTAACCTATAAAAGGGCTTTGCTTTTTGGGCAAGCTTCGAGAGGAATCGTGATAAAGCTGTCAGTCTTTGAACTTCACTGACATTTGTCAGGCTATGCATCTGCAAGATAGCTGAACATTTGTTTGGGTTGGCTTCGATTCCTTGATGTGTAATCATGAATCCAAGGAACTTCCTCCCTCCCACCCCGAATGTGCATCTCTCGGGGTTAAGTCGCATATTATATTTCCGCACTTCTCCAAATACCTCCTCTAAATCTGCTGCATGTTGATCTATACTCTGAGACTTGACAACCAATAGACCTCGACATTACATTCGATCTATTTTCTGAAGGCACGGTCTATAAGTCGCTGGTATGTGGCCCCCGTATTTTTGAGGTTGAAAGGCATGACTCTGTAGCAATAGTTGGCATCTTCAGTAATAAATGTTGTTTTCTCCTCATCTAGGAGACGCGTCTTGATCTAGTTGTACCCAGAGTATGCATCTAAGAAACTCAAGATTTGGAACCCGGACGCACCATCGACCAGCCTGTCAATGCTGGGTAATGGATATGCATCCTTTGGGCATGCCTTGTTAAGATTAGTAAAGTCTGTGCATATACGCCACTTGCCACTAACTTTTTTAAGCATGACCACGTTAGCAAGCCATGTTGAATATCTAACTTCTCTGATGAAATTGGCTTTAAGCAATTTGTCTACCTCCTCCTTTACTGCTCTTTGTTTTTCTTCACCCATATTCCGCTTCTTCTGAGCTATTGGCTTAGCCTGTGGACATATTGTCAACTTGTGGCATATGATACCAGGATCAATACTTGGCATGTCAGATGGCTGCCAAGCGAATAAGTCTACATTCTTTCGGAGAATGTCAGCTACATGTTTGTGTTTGTGACTAATAAGGTCCTTGCTGAGCTGTGTACACTACCCAAGTTTAGGTCCAATTTGAAGTTTGACAAGTTCTTCAATCAGTTTTGGCCCTTTGTCAATATTGTCATCACGTGGATCCACATCGAAGGTATCACCATGGTTAGCTGTATAAATAGTCAGGGTATATGATGTGGACCTTTTATCAATGTTCATCACCTGACTAGTGCCCCCAAAGTGGCACTTTCAAGCTTTCTGTATAGCATTGTCGGGCTTGCTTTTGATCTGCTTTTATTGTGACAATCTCTCCTGTCATAGTAGGAAACTTCATTTTTAAGTGGGGTGTGGAAAAAATGGCTCCAAGTTCATTCAAAGTTTTTCTACTGATCAAAACGAGGTAGGCAGTGTCAGCCTCTACTATCAAATATCTGACAGTGAAACTTCTAGACAATCTTCCTTGGCCAAAAGTGGTCATAAGATCTACATACCCCCTGGCGTCTATCTTTTCTCCAACAAAGCCAAATAGGGGTTTAGGATGTGACTGGATCATGCTTGGTGAGATTTTTAACTTTTGAAATGCTCTCCAATACAGAATGTCGGCAGAGCTCCCTTGATCTATGAGGACCCTAAACACTTTAAAGTTGGCGATTATGAGAGAAACCACCATTAGGTCGTCTTAGTTGACAGGATCAATTCCCGCAAAGTCTGCATCTGTAAAAGTAATAGGGGGAAGACTTTGTGGCGAGGGAATGTCAACGCAGTTGATGTCAATGTCTTATGTGGCATGTAAATGTCTCTTTCGAGATTGATTTAATGATCTGCCATATTAGAAACCACCTGCGATGGTATTGATTTCACCTCGGATATGTTGGGGAGGTTAATCCTCTTGTTGGCGAGGAGGTTGACGCTCTTGTCTACGCTGTTGTTGCTCTGTCTCCCTCTATCATCAGGTCGCATATTAGCATCTCGGTTCCTGTCATGGTTCTTGTACTGATCTTCTCGTCTACCCCCAGGTTGGTTTCCAATAAAGGAAGTATCAGGTCTTTTTACAAACCTTCCCAAATGTCCTGCTTGAATAAGTTCTTCAATCTTATCTTTCAGGGCCCAACACTCTTCAGTATGATGACCAATGTCGCGATGAAGTCTATTAGTATATGGATGTCCTAGAGACAATCTTTTTATTAGATTAGGACGTACATGTATCTCATATTGTCATGAATAAATTATAAGTGTTCTTTATCTTGTTTCATATTCTGTCTCGATATCATTATTAATATATGAGTAACTGGATAAAACCCTTGGAATAGAATAGGTATCTCTTGAGTATCAGTGATAGGATCACGATCATGAGGATTCAAGGATACCAGATGTCTACTCCTAAATTTTAAGTTCCTAGTCTAGAGACACTGAGAATGGGGATCAGTGATTTCGGGTAAGACTAGCACGGCTTAACTACTTGTATGTAGATACAAGGTAAAGACCTCATGAGCTACAGATATGGAGATGTCTTAGCTAAAGTCATAAGTGGACCTATAAGGGTATCGCTCACACTGAACGGACCCACAAAGAGACTCTATGAGGAAATCTCACAGATAGTATCATTAGAGTTGTAACGACCTAATTTCTAAGTTGATTTTATTACTATTATTTTTACTTAGAATAAAATTTTTCAAGAAACGTGTATTAGTAAAAATTCTAAGTCATTAAAATTTACAGAATATGGAAAGACTAATACATTAGTCAAAGTCTCTGTTACAAAAGTTTATATAATACAAGTACACTACTTTTCTCAAAAATCCAGCTTAGTTCATAACTTCTTTTATATATCTTCACTACTCCAAGGCCTCATGGAACCTGTCCATCATTGCCATCTAAAAAAAACATGAAACAAATCGGGTGAGAAATAAATTTCTCAGTAGGCAAAGCTAAATCCCGACCCTATTATTAAGTTAGTAAAATCATAAAAATAAAATCAAACACATCCACAAGCAATATGCAACTACATGAATGCATGAGATGAACTATCCCAGGGCAAATGGCTCCCACATATCGTACTGTATGTGGCCACACTGAGTGTGGTCGCTGCTATAGTCTTACGCAAATATGCACGAATTTTGCCATATATCCTTGCCCATGGGTACTACATATCATACTGTATGTAGCATCAGATTCTGTTTCCCCAAAGCCTGATACTGGGCTTGGAACATGGAAACATAAATCCACCTATCTTAATCACATCAACATATCAACATCCATAAAAATCAAATTCATAAGCAAAATATATATCATATCATCATATATATCATAAGTATGGTTACACCAACATATCTTATCCATTAAGCTTATGAGTATAGTTACACCACCATCCTTAATCAAGTAAGATTATTACTAACTTATGCATAACCAGAGAATAACCTTAACTACAGAAAAATTATGTTAGTAATCTAACTATTAATCCTCAATATAAATAATATCTAATTCCTTTAAACCTTTATAAACAAAGATTCTCACTTAGTATACATCTTAATTTTCCTTTCACCTACCACCTCACTAATTAATCCTCAAAATCAAATCATAAAGTATTTAAATCTTTCAACTCCACACCATTCATCCTCTACTTCAAAAATTAAATCAAAACTAGTGATCAAGTAGAATCAAGCATTAAGAACGAAATAAAATTACCAATAAGAAATAGAAAAGACTTATGCATAAATAAATATTAAAAGAGATACTTAAAAGTAGAAGATTACATCCAATCCATAAGAGAAACTAACCAAGCATGGAGAGAACCTCCTTAAGAGAAGAATTGATGAAGGGCCTCATCACCGCTTATTTTCGGCAGAGTTTCCACATTAAATCTCACTTCTCTCACTTTCCTAACCTACCTAATACTAATATTTAAGAGCCTAAGGCTCAAAACAAGCTAAGAAGCAATGGAGGAGGAAGAATGGAAGTAAAAGGGATGATTTTGGCCTTGGGGGTGGTTGGGTATTTATAGGGGCTGGCCTGGTCGAGTTTGGTCGCCCAAGCGACCAATTTCTTCATGTTTTACTATCTTGGGCGAGTAAAAGCCTAACTTGCACGTCCACTTGCCTTCAAGTGGCCCAATTGATGTTGTTGCTCGCCCAAGTGAGCAAAATACACTATATTGACTCGCTTGGGCGAGTTAAAGGTACCTCCAGAAGCTTCTTTGGGCCTGATTTGCTTTCTGCACCTCCCAAGTTTGCTTTTTGATCCATTTTTGCTTGCTTTGCTTATTCGAAAGCCTCGGAAATCCATGAAATCTATCAAAATGCAAAATATGATTTGATTAATCTTCCAAAATATGAAAACAACATTTATCCTAGTACTAAATACAAACTAACAAGGTTTTAGGGCAAGTTCATAGATAAAGTTTAATGAAATCAAAAGATAAGTGCCTATATTTGAAACCTGAATTTAATTGAATTAGGGCACTTATCACTCCCCATTACCTTGAATCTTGCTTGTCCTCAAGCAAAGTAACTAACATTATAATTAATAGGAACATAGAGGATGAACATGCTTTGTAAAGAATCAACTTTTCAGAGTGATCAGAACATGTTTCAAATTAGTCAACCTTAAGAATTTGAAACAAAAGATGAAATTTTCAAAACCAAATGAGATTAAGATCAATTCACATTTTATTTCTAAAGA
>PYAF01002986.1:71510-102480 GCA_007407185.1 Glycine tomentella | reverse complement strand
AGAATTGATGAAGGGCCCCATCACCGCTTCTTTCCGGCAGAGTCTCCACACTAAATCTCACTTCTCTCACTTTCCTAACCTACCTAATACTAATATTTAAGAGCCTAAACTAAAGAAAAAGCTTAAGAAACAAAGGAAAGAGAAGAATGGAGGTTGAGAGGAATGGATTTTGCCTTGGGGGTGCTTGGGTATTTATAGGCGGTGGCCTGGTTGAGTTTGGTCGCCCAAGCGACCAATTTCTTCATGAAATACTCGCTTGGGCGAGTTAAATGCAACTTGCAGCCCACTTGCACGTCCACTTGGCCTTCAAGTGGCCCATTTGCTGTTTCTGCTCGCCCAAGCGAGCAAAATACACTATATTAACTCGCTTGGGCGAGTTAAAGGTACTCTGGTGGGCTTTTGGGCCCTATTTTGCTTTCTGCACCCCCAGTTTTGCTGTTATGAGTCATTTTTGGGTCTGATTTGCTTTCTGCACCTGCCAGGTCTGCTATGTAAGCCCTCCTTGCTTGCTTTGCTTATTCGAAAGCCTCGGAAATCTACGAAATCTATCAAAATACAAAACATGATTGGATTAATCTTCCAAAATATAAAAACTACATTCATACAAGTAATAAATATAATTTAACTAGGTTTAGGACAAGTTTATAAGCAAAGTTATTGTTTTCAAAAGATAAGTGCCTGCATTTGAAACTTGAATTTAACTGAATTAAGGCACTTATCATATGTCAGTGGCTATGTTGGGCCTAATGTGTCATACACTAACACTTTATTGTCATGACATTATAGCATTAAAGGTTTTGGGCCTAACAATGGTTATTGGCCCAAGAAGGAGTTTTGATACCTATCTTAAAGAGAGAGGGGCAATGAATGAAGTTAAATTAATTATCTAATATTTAAATTTGATAATTTAAATTTTGAATTTAAATATGAATTAACTATAGTAGTTAGTTTCATATCAAAAGGAGAAGATAAGAGCTAGATTTGAATTTAAATTCAACTAGCATCTTATCATGATCATGTCCTAGATTTTAGGAAGAAGTTTGAGGGCTGATTATGGGCTTACATACGGCTGATATATGATTATCATTTGGCAAAAAAAAAAAATCCCAAGTAATTGACTTGGTCTTAGGAGGATAAGATAGAAGGTTGTTGGCAATTTTTGAAATGCAACAACTCTATCTTTTCTTCACATGTGGGATGCTTTATGATCAGAATTTTTGGTTAAAAAAATCACACTCAAACTCTTCTATAAACTGTGTTATTGTGATCATAGTTCTCTAATAGTTTTTAGAGGAAAAACCCTATCTACTTTCCTCTATTTTCACGTGCCTCTTTGTGTGAGTTTTGGCTGAAAATTCAGCTACCAATATGATCTATTGGTGAGCCTCTTAGATAAGTAAAAACACTTTAAAACCTAACCTTCTTGCTCTCCATTGGTGTACCTAGCCTGCCTCCTTTGGTGTTTGTTGGTAGCCTTCAAGAAGTGTTCTTGAGTCTTGACAAGAAATGGTGTGGATCAACATTAGAGGGCTTGTATCTTCAAGCCTATCCTTGATCATCAAATTTCGAATATAAACAAGGTAACATCTATGTCCTAAAGAATGATTCTTGTGTGGTATGTGTGTTTCCGCTTGAAAAATTTTGTTTTTCTCACATGCCTTTGAGCTTCAAGGCCCTATCTTTCAGTCGGCAGTACTTATTCGGGCCAGACCCTTGTTTGAAAGATGATGCGGGATTAGGTGATACCACATGCACTTCGGTGTTGACTACTTCCTCCATGATTGTAGCCCGATTGACCGTTAAAAGGGTATATCTCTCATACCTAGGTCCTTTCGGGAGAGCCTGGTATCTGTCCCTCCTCTGCCTTTTGTTCGATCTATGCGAATCAATTTTGACATTCATGTCCTACTTTTTCCCTTTTCTGTCCAGTTTGTCTAATGTCATTCCAAAATTTAGACATTTATTTCATCTCAATGTAACCTACTACGCGTTCACGTATTTCATCGATGCTAGCAGGGGGTTGCATGGATAAACTGTCTGCAAACCTGCCAGGTCACAATGCCAGCATCATCGAATGTAATGCTACTTCAGGATTGAGGTTTTTAATTTGAACAGAGACTTGTCCAAATCGATCCATGAACTTTCGAAGAGATTCATTATCTTCTTGATGCAAAGTGGCCAACGCGACTGAAGTCAGCCTATGAAACCAGCTAGTTGCATACTGTGCTTTGAACTTCTATACCAAAATGCTGAAACTAGTGATGGACTTTGTAGGGAGTCCACCATACCAGAGTGATGGACTTTGAAAAGAATTTTTTGTTTGTTTCCCCTTTTGACAAGCATCACATAGTTTGTCCTTTTCAAACTTTAGTTTGGATAAACCAATGACTAAGTCTTTTCTTATAAGCTTATTCATATAATGCATGTTAATGTGACTTGTCCTTCTATGCCATAACCAAGATTCATCAACTTTACTTATTAGACAATTTGTGTAGTGAATGAATGCTTGATCTATAGAGAGTAAATAGATATTACCTTTATTTTTACCTATATGAATCACCTCACCAGTTTGACCGTCACATATCATACAACAATTGTTGTTGAATGACACTTTGAATCCTTTGTCACATAGTTGGCATATACTTAGAAGATTATGCTTTAGTCCTTCAACATAGAGAACATTTTTTTATCTTGGTCTTAAAGTTGTCTCCTATATTTCTTTCACCAACTATTTTTCCTTTGTTATTGTCTCCAAAAGTGACAAAACCACCATCTTTAAGAGTTAAATTTGTGAGCATTGATATGTCACCGGTCATATGTCTAGAGCATCCACGTCAAGATACCATAAAGATGATCTTGCTCTTAGACATAGCTACAAAATTAAAATCAATTTACAAAGGAAGGTACCCAATTGAGGTTGGGTCCATAGGGGTTAGCTATTTTCCTTTTCTTTGGCACCCAAATGCATTCTCCATTTGACACATAGAATCTCCTAGCATAGAATCTATTAGACGTATGACCTTTCTTCATACAATAGTTACAAGTTACAGCTATTGATGTTCTCTAAAAATGAGTCATATGATTAACCTTTCTTTTTGAAGCAGCTTTTTGATATTTCTATTTTGGAGACACAAACTTGGTTTTTTCAAAAGATTTTGTTCCATGTTTGTAGCCCAATCCAGAAGTATCCCCTGCATATTTTTGCACATTTAGCATTTCAGCTAAGTTGCATTTTCCCTTATAAAGCCTTTTCAAAAGATCAACCAAGTAATTATTTTCAGAAAGTAATAACATATGTTTTTCACCTTGACTCTTTTTGAACTCATTAAACTCTTCTTGCAAAGCTTTGTATTTGTCAACATTTGATGAAGAAGAAGCACGTACACATCCTTTCATTTTGTAGCTTGAAACTAGTTTTTCATTTTCTTCTTTCAAGTTACAAATTTCAGTTTGCCATTTAAGACTTCCTTTAGCCTATTATTGGATTTTGCAAGCTTTTGAGCCTCTTCATGCATTTCTTGGAAAGCATCAACAACTTGATCAAATTCAGAATTTACCTCTGTTTCAGCACTTGAGAGTTCATCATCTTCACTTATTGTGGAAGTGAAACACACATTTGCTTCTTCATTCTTACTTGATGATTCAGAAGTTGTTGACTCATTGTCTTCCCAAGCTATATAAGCTCTCTTAGGCTTTCCTTCTTTCTTTGTCTTGTTTTCACCTTGATGCTTTTTCAAAAAGATAGAGCATTCAGATTTAATGTGGCCAGACTTACCACATTCAAAGCAAGTGAAGTTGTTGTCACTCTTGTTGTTGTTGTTGTTGTTGTTGTTTTTGAAATTTGTGAACTTTTCTTCTCAAGAACTTGCTGAACTTTTTGACAATTAGATACATGTTGTCATTTTCATCTTCTTCACTTGAATCTTCCACCTTTTCAACCTTTGAGGATGCATATTTCAAGGCTATGCTTTTATGTTTCTTATCTGCATCTTCAGCATTGGTTAGTTGTGACATTTCAAGTTCATATTCAAGAAGCTTACCAAAAGGTGCAGCCATTGATATTTTGGATAGATCTTTTGATTCTTTGATTGTTGTCACCTTTGGTTGCCATGGTCTTGTGAGACACTTTAAGATTTTGATGTTCAACACTTCAGCATCAAAGATCTTTCCAAGACCAAAAAGATGATTTACTATGTGAGTGAATCTTTTTGAAGCAATGATATGTTTTCTGTGGAGTTCATTTTGAACATTTCATACTCATGGATCAAGGCATGCTTCCTTGATCTTCTTATTTCATTTGTACCTTCATGAGTGATCTCCAGCATCTCCCACATTTCCTTTGCACTTTTGCACCTAACAGTTCTAAAGAATTCATCAGAAGAAAGTGCAGAAGTAATCATGTTTTTAGCTTTGAAATCATATTGGACAACTCACTTTTCAACATCTGTCATTTCATCCCATTCTTTGGGAATCATATCATTACCAACAGTTTTAATAGGAATCAAAGAACCTTTTTCTATTGCATTCCAAGCACCTGGATCATTTGATTGAATGAAGATTTGCATTCTATTTTTCCAAAAACTAAAATGCTCTCCTTCATTTGTATGGTATTCATTTTATTTTTAAAGAAATTTAGTGATATTGAATAACACTCAAGAACCTGCTATTCATACCAATTGAAAACAATAGGAATACCTAGAATAACCAAGAGGGCGGTGAATTGGTTTAAACTTGACCTTTTAAAATTTATTTATAAAATCAGAGTTAAAGGATCTTAATCACAATTGAACCAAGAATGTTCAAATCAATTAGAATTTGTTGAGTAATGAGAATAACACCAAGAACTAATGATCAAGATAACAACAAGAGATAAGAAATAGAAAACCAACACAAGAATTTATACTGGATCATTTCTCAAGAGAAGCTACATCCAGTTTTTTCTAATCAACACTAGATTAGAGTTCCACTAATATCAAATATCAATTCTTACAAGCTTTACAACAATCACCCTTTATCAACTCTAGATAAAGAATAGAAATCTAAAACACTATTAGAATCCTAGTGATCAAGACATAGAGAACCCGTCTCTACTCTAGAAAAAAGCCTCAAGAACCCTTTATAATAGTTACAAACAACTTAAGAATTCAAAAACAAATTTACAACAAGAATTAATGGAGAGAGACAACCTGATGATCCAATGAATATGAATGAACATGAGTTACCAATCAGAGTTTAAATGAAAAAATCAATTTCAGAATTTTCTCTCCAAAAGCTTCTTTGAAAATCTTACCTAAGAAATCTTTCAATACACCATGAAGATTAAAGAGTGGGATAAGAGCTTTGTTAACTCAGGAAATTACTTTCTAACTTTGAGAAGGCTTGTATATGCTCAGAGAATTCGAAGTATTCAAGCTAAGAGATCATACAAGCCTTCACTTTATTTACAACAGAATGTAATCGATTAAAACACCTAGTAATCGATTAAAATAGAATATGTAATCGATTAAAGTGTCAAATAATCAATTAAAATGTTCATAGCTTATTTTGGGTTTTATTACAAACAAAGTAATCACTTTATCCGAGCTGTAATTGATTAAAGCAGACAAGACAAGTTATAAAACAAGCTTATGTAATCGATTACTGTTTGTGATAATTGATTAAACCAGATGAACATGATTTCCAGAATATGCTTATGTAATCGATTACAAAATGTGGTAATCGATTAAGTCAGTCAGGTACATAAAAAATTGAACTTCAGTAATCGATTATGTTTTTATGGTAATCGATTACGAGAATGTTGTAATCGATTAAATTGTTCTTCATGGTTTTTCCAGAATCAAAACAAGGCTTGTAATCGATTAATATGTTATGTAATCGATTAAAGAAGTAAGATTTAGTTTTTCCAAATACTTAACCATGAGAATTTCATTTCTTTTGAAATTATGAATAGCTTTAATGCTTTTAATGAAATCATGTATGCAAGTTAATGACCATGTTTATGCAATGCAAGGATCATAAGATTAGACTCTTATACACTTGAACAAATTACAAATTCTTTGGCATGTGAAAAGCTCAAAACTTTCTTCTAAGGCACAAGCTTCTTCTTTAGCTACATCTTCTTGCTGCTCCCCCTATATCCAACAATCTCCCCTTTTTTGACTTTGAACATGCCAAATATTGATTGAACATTTGTTTGGCTTTTAAGTGCTTTGAGGGATGAATAATAGGAGACTCAAACTTGTTAACCTGAAATCAAATCAGCCTCTTTGCCAAGAACAAGTGTCAAGAATGATGCTTGCATAAACATTAATCATTTCTTTCATTTCTTTTTGCTCCCCCTGACTTAAGTAATTAATTTGCAAAAAAAACAAAGCAAAACAAAGCAACTTCCCCATCAATCAATTATTTCTCCCCCTATTTGGCTTATCAAAGACAAAAAAAAATATCAACTCAAACAATGAGAAACAGAAATTGAAATTTCATTAGTAGAAAGGGAAATAGTGCAGTACATTAATCAGGAAATTTAAAAATAACAACAGAGAGCAAAGCATAACAGAAAAGACAACAGCAACAGAATATGAAAGAAAACACAAGCAACTTAAGTGAGTTTATCAAAATCATCAAGAACAATCCTGGCTTCTATGTTTTTTAGCCAAGACGTCATCTCTTCCAAGGATGAATTAGTCTCTGCTTTGTGCTCATGATGAAGAGACAATAAGGCATCCATTTTCTGAAACATAAGAGATTCAAATGGTGAATATTGTTGTGGTTCAGGTTCTCCTTCAGCTTTTTCATCTTCTTCTCCCTCTTCAGCAGCACCTCCTCCAACTCCAGCTTGAGGTTGTTGCCCAGCCATTAACCATCCATTGGCTGTTTTTACCAAGCCAAGCTTATTCAGATGTTTATCCTTAATAAGGCTGGTAGTATCAGTAGTATGATCAACTACCTCATTAGTTACATCAATCTGAAAATAATATATAAACTTAGATACAAGAACAACATACGGGAAATTATAACTAATCAGCTTATTGGATTTCACCATTATTTCTACAAAAACCATAATCCAATTTATTTGAGTAGAGGTCTTCAAACCATAAACAAGCTGCAAATCATCATCTGTGATTTGAGCAAGGATAGTAGACCTAGGAGTAAGGATATAAGTTATGATGTAATGAAGCAACCTATCTTCCCCTTAGATGTCACCTTAGATGTCATCTCTCTTGATTTTTTTGTGTGAGTCATCTTCCACTTCACGTGTCGTCTAACGGGAGATGGAGGATGAACAATTGTTTTCGTGCTCCCAGATTGGCTTGCTTCTTCCAATCATTTCTTTTGTTTTTCCTCTATTAAATTTTCTTCTAGTAAATCATAAGCCTCATGAGACAACACATGAGGGACAATGTTTAGTTTCTGGATAGTCTGAACCTTCTTTCTAACATACTGTCACAATTAGATTGAAATTCGTCAACAAAATGAGCTTCAAAATAATGCAAGTTAACTATTTTATTCATAAACAATGCAAGTAAACTAATTTCTATGAAGGGTCTCTACGACTCTCACAAAATTGGTTCCAATTTTTTTTGCTGATACCGTACTTCTCACTGACAGTGTCATCTTCCTCCTTCTTGCCTCCTTCTTGCCTTGTGCTAGAGCCCATTTTGAAGTCAAAAAAATGACTTAAACTGCCTCCATCGCTCCCTACCGTCTTAAGGATTTTCTTCTTCGTCATTTGGTTGAACGCTTCTGGTATATCAAATTTAGCTGGCGATACAAAAAATACATTAACTAGTTGATCAATAAGTATTGAGATTGCTCCCCCTATCTTAAGTAATTTTCTCATCAATTTAGATATAAAGAGCAAGCAATGCTTATAAAACAGAGTAATCATAATCATTTTTCTCATTCTTCATCTTTCTTTTATTTTCTCCCCTTCTCTTAATTGCAACATCCTTCATATATTTATGTTCATTTGTTCATTTTCTCCCCCTTTTGGCTTATAAAAGGAAAAAAATGTTCCAGTTATAATGAAATAAGCAAGGAAAAGATAAACAACATAAATTAGAACATTATTCATTAATGTCAATAGAAAAGATGCAGAAACATAGGATAATCATTTAGATAGTTGTAGGATAATAGAAAGCAAACAACACATGCTAAGCAAGAAATTACATCCACCAAATTAGAGATTATCAAAATCTTTAAGAGTCATACTAGTCTCTATGTTCTCTAGCCTAGTTGTAATTTTCTCTAAGGAGGAATTAACTTTAGCTCTATGTTCATGATGCAGATCCATCACTGTATTCATCTTTTGAATCACAAGGTATTCAAAAAGAGTCCATTGTTTTTCAGCAGGACCAGCTTCAACATTCTCTTCTTCTTCAGCTTCTTCTCCTTCAACAGAACCACCTTGTGGAGCTTGTTCTCCAACCATAATCCATCCATTTGGAGTCTGCATTAACCCCAGCTTGTTGAGATGTTTGACAGAAATGTGGTTGGTGATTTCAATTGTGTTGTCAACAATCTCATTAGACACATCAATCCCAAAATAGTCAATGAATCTTGAAACTAAAACATCATAAGGGAATTGATAGCTAAGAAGCCTCCTAGACTTCATCATGGTCTCTTCAAGGACTAGAACCCAATTAATCTGAGTTCCAATCTTCACGTCATGCACTAGTTCCAAATCATCATTTATGATTTGTGCATGATTAGTAAACCTAGTGGTGAGGATATAGGTGATGATGTAGTGCAACAACCTATCCTCCCCTGTCATATTTCCAACCCCCAATTTGGTCTTCAATCTAGCTTGATGATCTAACAACATATATTTGTATGTGTCAATCTCAGAGTACCCTCCAACTTTTTCTTCAAATTTCCTTACTCCTTCACAGGAGATACCAGCCATAGCATTCCATAATGTGTTATCAATCTTCATGACAACTTCATTCACTTGAGAATGAAGGACACCATCCATGCTAGCCTTGGCTGAAGTATAAAACACTTTACCAACTCAGGGTAGAAAGTACCCTTCATCTTAAACAACTTTTTCAGTCCTTGAGCTTCTATCATAGCAGGGTATTCAAATCCTTCAACCACAAACCAGTCAAGCTCAAGATACTTTGGGGGCATGACTAGTTTGGTTGCATGGAATTGCATGTAATTATTTCTATCAACCTCATAAGTGAATCAGGTATTGAGCCTGTTCACAACAGCATTAAAGGATTCTCGAGCTTTCATCTTACTGGTTTTGATTCTGTTTGAGGCATATGGTTTAGACATGGTGAATATAGAATAAAGGAATGGGAAGAGGTTTGGGTTATGAGAGAAAGAGACAGAGCACAAGAATTTGCTCAATCTGCTTAAGAGAGAGAGAGAGAGATTTTTAGATGTGAAGTTTCAGCATTTGAAAGCTTGAATTGATAGCAATTTTCAGGATAAAATTTGAATTTTGAAAACCCACAACAACTATCTCGAATTCCAAGGATGTCTGGATACAATGAACCAGATTTTTGAATTTGAATTAAAGATAAAAAATGTTAGTTACATTTTTTGAAAATTGTGCAGTTTTGCAGAAACACCATAGATAATCAATTACACAAGCTTGGTAATCGATTATTTCAAAGCAAAGTCTGTCTCTGAACAAAGCGTAATCGATTATTGCAGAGGGATTTGAATATTGAAGCAGCTCTCAACCATTAAGTAGTCGATTAAAATACAGGGTAATCGATTACTCTAGAGAGAATTTATTTCCGAAATAACTTTATGCAGCAGGTAATCGATTAACACGATAGTGTAATCGATTACTCCAGTCTAGAGAATTTCTGTTTCTGGATTACATTTAAACATTAAGTAATCGATTACTCCAGAAAATTTTTGACTCTAAATAGTCTTAAAGCCACAAATAGTCGATTAACACTTATAGTAATTGACTAAAATAGACAATTATGCAGCATGAACAATGTTTTTCATCAGATTTTGAATTTCAGTCATATGTGATGCATGATCAATTTATGATTGGTATTTCATGTAGTCAAACAAATCATAGGCATGCTATCATATATTGTATTCATCAAGAATTCCTAGCATGTTCCTAAGATCATAGAATCTATCTCTAGGTAAGGGTTTGGTAAAGATATCAACCAATTAATTATTAGTATCAATAAATTCAATTTTGAGATTACCCTTTTGAATGTGATCCCTAAGGAAGTGATATCTGATCTCTATATGTTTTGTCCTTGAGTGCAGGACTAGATTCTTTGATAGGTTTATTGCACTTGTGTTGTCACACAGTAGAGAAATTTCTTTCAGTTCCACACCAAAATCTTGGAGTTGTTGCTTAAGCCACAAACTTTGTGCACAACAACTTCCAGCTGCTATGTATTCATCTTCTGCTGTTGAAAGAGCAACACATGATTGCTTCTTGCAATGCCAGGAGATTAATGAGCTTCCCAACAAGTGGCATGTTCCATTAGTGCTTTTCCTATCAAGTTTGTATCCTGCAAAATTAGAATCTAAATAGCCAATTAAATTCAGTGATGCACCTTTTGGATACCAAAGACAAAATTTTATGGTAGATTTAAGGTATTTGATTATTCTCTTGACTGCAGTGAGGTGTGACTCCTTAAGATTAGCTTGATATCTAGCACACAAGCACGCACTCAATATAATATCTGGTCTACTGGCAGTCAAATACAATAATGATCCAGTCATCCTTCTATACTTTGACTCATCAACCTTCTTGCACTTTTCATCTGAATCAAGGTAAGTTGAGGTTGTCATAGGAGTAACAACATCTTTGCTTTTCTCCATGTCAAATTTCTTGATCAATTCATTGTAGTACTTTGATTGGCTGAGAAATATCCCATTTTTCATTTGCTTCACTTGAAGACCAAGGAAGAATGTTAATTCTCTAATCATGGACATTTCAAATTCATTCTGCATAAAGACAGAAAATTTTTTGCATAAGGCATGATTAGTTGAACCAAAAATGATATCATCAACATATATTTGAACCAATAGGATATCATTGCCAGATTTCTTGATGAACAATGTTTTGTCCACTTGTCCTCTTATGAATGATTAACTAGTAAAAAGTTTCTTAACCTTTCATACCGGGACCTTGGAGTTTGCTTTAATCCATAAAAAGTTTTCTTTAGTTTAAAAACATAATTTGGATGTTTAAAATCAACAAAGCCAGGAGGTTGATCAACATAGGTTTCCTCGACAATATATCCATTAACAAAAGTACTCTTTACATCCATTTGAAACAATTTAAAATCCATTAAACATGCATATGCAAGTAGTAATCTAATGGCCTCTAACCTTGCTACTGGAGCATAGGTTTCCTCATAGTTAATACTTTCCTCTTGGTTGTAACCTTTTGCAACCAATCTAGCTTTGTTTCTGACTATGATGTCACTTTCATCAAGTTTGTTCCTAAAAATTCACTTGGTGCCAATAGGCTTGTGAGAAGAAGATCTAGGAACAAGTTCCCAAACTTCATTTCTCTTGAACTGATTAAGTTCATCATGCATGGCAAGCATCAAATGCTTATCAAGTAAAGCTTGGTCAGTGTTCTTAGGTTCAATTTGAGAAACAAAAGTCATATTACAACATAGATTTCTGAGTAAAGATCTAGTAGATACTCCCTTGGTTACTTCACCAATTATGTTGTCAATAGAAAGATCTCTAATAGTTCTCCAGTCCTTAGGCTTTTGAGGTGGTGTTGACTGATTAATTTCTTCATTTGGTTCATTCTTTTCCCTTTCATTTGATCCATTGAGTTGCACATACTATTCTATAAGATCTGCATCATTATCACATCTCTTTTCCTCTTTTGAGGAGTTAGTTTCATCACAAATAACATGAATTGATTCTTCTATACATAAAGTTCTTTTATTGAAAACTCTATATGTTTTGCTTTGTAATGAATATCCAAGAAAGATAGTTTCATTAGCCTTTGCATCAAACTTGCCAAGTGACTCCTTTCCATTATTTAAAACATAACATTTGCAACCAAATTCTCTTAGGTGAGAGATGTTTGATTTTCTACTTTTATATAGTTCATAAGGAGTTTTCTTTAAAATAGGGCTTATAAGTAATCTATTTAAAGTGTAGCAAACAATACTCACTGCATCAGCCCAAAAATGTTTTGGCAAATTTGTCTCATTAAGAAGAGTTCTAGATCCTTCTTCAAGAGATTTGTTTTACCTCTCCACAACATCATTTTGCTAAGGTGTTCTTGGAGCTAGAAAATTGTGGTTGATTCTATTTTCTTCACAGAACTTTTCAAAATGCTCATTTTGGAATTCACCACCATGATCACTTCTTATTGAGATAATTTTACTTTTTTTTCATTTTGAACAAGCTTGCCTAATTTTTTGAAAGCAATGAAAGCACCACTCTTGAATCTTAAAAACAAAGTCTATGTGAATCTAGAATAGTCATCAACTATTACAAGCCCATAGTAATTGTCTCCTAAGCTCATAGTTCTAGAAGGACCAAACAAATCCATGTGAAGCAACTCTAGGGGTCTTAAGGTAGAAACAAGGTTTTTATTTTGAAAAGAAATCTTAGTTTGTTTCCCCTTTTGACAAGCGTCACAAATTCTATCATTTTCAAACTTAAGTTTAGGTAAACCAATAACTAAATCTTTTCTAATAAGCCTGTTCATGTGATGCATGCTAATGTGACTAGCTCTCCTATGCCATAGCCATAATTCATCAACCTTACTTACTAGACAATTAATGTTGTGAATGAATGCATGATCTATAGAGAGTAAGTAGATGTTACCCTTTCTTTTACCTATATGGATAACCTCACTGGAATGACCATCACATATCAAGCAGCAATTGTTATTGAAGGAAACCTTGAATCCTTTATCACATAATTGGATTATACTTAGCAGATTGTGCTTTAAACCTTCTACATAGTGAACATTTCTAATCTTGGTTTTAAAGTTATCTCTTATATTGCCTTCTCCTATTATCTTGCCTTTATTATTGTCTCCATAAATGACAAATCCTCCATCCTTCAAAGTCAGATTGGTAAGCATGGACATGTCACATATCATGTGTCTAGAGCATCCACTGTCTAAGTACCATTATGATGATTTTGCTCTAAGACACACCTGCAACAATCAAATTAAGTGGCAAAGAAACGTACCCAATTAAGGTTAGGTCCATAAGGGTTAGCTATTTTTCTCCTTTTCTTTGGAACCCAAATGCAGTCTCCATTAGGCACATAGAACCTTCTAGCATAACACTTATGAGATATGTGGCCTTCCTTATGCAGTAATTACAAATAACAGATTTTGATTTTTTTTTCAAAATGAGTCAATTTGGTATGCTTAGTTTTTGAAAGACCTTTTTTATTAATTTATTTTGGAGGTACAAACTTGATGTTTCCAAAAGGTTTTGATTGATGTTTGTAACCCAAACCGGATTTACCTCCAGCATATTTTTGTACACTTATCATTTGATTTAAATTGAATTTTCCTCTATAAAGTCTTTTCAAAAGATCAACCAAATAAATTTTTTTCTGAAAGTAATAATATATTTTTCATATTGACTCTTTTTGAAATTATCAAACTCTTTTTGCAAGACATTGTATTTATCTCCATTTGAAGAGGAAGAAGCACACACACACCCATTGGCTTTGTAGCTTGAAAAGAGTTTCTCATTCTCTTTTTTCAACTTACAAAGTTCAGCTTGTTGTTCCACAAATTTAGTGGTATGCCATTTAAGGTTACCTTTTAGCTTATTGTTGTAAATTGCAAGCTTTTAAGCCTCTTCATGCATATCATGAAAAGTATCAACAAGTTGATCAAGTTTAGGATTTACTTCTGATTCAGTATTTAGAGTTATTTATCTTCATCAACTATTGATGTTAGACATACATTTGCTTCCTTAGCTTCACTTAATGATTCAGAAGTTGTTGAAGCATTTTTTTCCCATGCAATATAGGTTTTCTTTGGTTTTCCTTCTTTCTTTGCTTTCTTTTCACCTAACTGCTTTTTCAAAAATATAGAACATTCAGATTTAATATGGCTTAGCTTACCACATTCAAAGTAGTTGTAGTTGGTGGTGGTGTTGTTATCACTCTTTTTTGTTGTTGTTGTTGTTGAACTTTGTGAACTTCTTATTCTTGTTCTTTCTCATGAACTCGCTGAATCTTTTTACTATTAGGTTCAGATTCTCATCACCTTTATCTTCCCTTGAGTTTTATTCTTTTTCCACATTTGAGGATCCAACTTTCAAGTCTATACTCTTTTGCTTTTTATCTGCATCTTCAACATGTGTTAATTGAGACAATTCTAATTCATACTCAAGTAGCTTACCAAATAGTGCAGGCATAGACATCTTTGAAAGATCTTTTGACTCCTTGATTGTTATCACCTTTGGTTGCCATGATCTTGTTAGGCACTTTAAGATCTTGATGTTTAATTCTTCAGCATCAAATGTTTCCAAGACCAAGAAGATGATTTACAATGTCTGTGAATCTGATTTGGAGTTGAGATATGTTTTCTATTGAGTTCATCTTGAACATCTCATACTCATGAATTAAGACATGCTTCCTTGATCTTCTGGCTTCATCTGGGCCTTCATGAGTAATCTCTAACATTTCCCACATTTCCTTAGCGCTTTTACACCTAATAGTTCTGAAAAATTCATCAGATGAAAGTGCAGAAGTAATCATATTCTTAGCTTTAAAATCGTATTACACTACTCTCTTTTCTGCATCTGTCATCTCATCTCATTCTCCGGGAATCATATCACTACCAACAATTTTGATAGGAACTAAATGACCTTTTTCTATTGCATTCTATGCACTTAGGTCATTTGATTGGATGAATATCTGCATTCTGTTTTTCCAAAAATTGAATTGCTCTCCTTCAAACATTGGAGGATAATTGAGGAAGACACCCTTTTTGAGGTAATTTGTGTGGAATTCATTTTCTTTAAAAAAGATAGTGATCTTGAATAACACTTAAGAAGCTGCTCTTGATACCAATTGAAAAACAATATGAACACATACAATAACGAAGACGGGAGTGAATTGGTTTAAACTTGGTCTTTTAAAAATCTTTAGAGAATCAGATCATATCACAATTAAACTAAGAATGCTCCAACCAATCAAACCACTCAGCTCAAGAAAACAATTACAAAACCTTACACTTGTTAAGTAAGAAAGATTTTACCAAAGAATCACAGATTAAGATAGCAAGAAGAGATTAAAGAAAGTAATCAACACAAAAACTTATGTTGGTTCACTTATCACCTTTGAGAAGTTACATCCAATTTCTTCTAACCAAACTTAGTTAGAGTTCCACTATTCACAATATCCTCTTACAAGCTTATTACAAATCACCCTTAATCAAACCTAGATTAAGAACAAAAATATGATCCCCTTAAACTCCTAGTGATCAAGACATAGAGAACCCTTATCTACTCTTCCCTCTAGAGAAACCTACTTTGGACAAGCCTTAAGAATTCTATTGTAATAGTTACAAACAACCAAAAAATCTAAAACGAATTTATAAGCAAAGTTAATGGAGAAAGACAACCTGATGATCCAATGAATATGAATGCATATGATTTACCAATTTTGATTCAAGTTGAAAAACAAATTTCAAAGTAAACTCTCCAAGAACTTCTTTAAAATCTTGCCCAAGAAGAAATCTTTCAATGCAACATGAAGATTTAGAATTTGTAGGACAAGAGCTTAGTAACTCAAAATATCTTTTCTCACTCAGAAGACTTTTGAAAATCTATGAAAATTTCGTAGTGTAATGATCTGTATTTTTCAAAAGTCCCAATAGCTATTTATAATAAACTGTTGTAACTAAATGTAATCGATTAAATCGTCCATGTAATCAATTAAAACCACTAATGTGATTGATTGTTAAAAAGTTTAATCAATTAAAGTGTTCTTGAGATTTTTGGAAAAGATATATGAGCAAAGTAATCAATTAACACAAAGTTTTATTTCTAAGAACGTGCCAAGTAATCAATTACCACAAATCGTAATCGATTATTACAAGAAGACATTTCTCTGTCTTTGTGAAGTGTAATCGATTACCATATAGATATAATCTATTAAAGTGTTTATCAAAGCTTAAGTAATAGATTACCATTAGCTGGTAATCGATTAAGATAGAGAAAATATGTTTTTTCTAAAACATAAGCTTTGAATACTTTGGCTTTTTAATGCAATCATGAATACTTTAAAATCTTTTTCACAAAACATATGCCTTTTGTAAAACCATGAATGCAAGTCAATGAATGATGTTTATGCAATGCAATAGATCATTAGATGAAACTCTTAGACATCTAAAGATTACATATACCTTCAATTGAATGACATGTAAAAGCGAAAACATCCGAGACTAAGAGCCTTAGCATCTTGATCCTCTTCAAGTCCCCTCTATATCTAACACATTCAATATTTAATTCAAATACCTGAATGTCCTTCCAATTCAAATCCTTTCGAGCTACAGAAACTTCTTTCCAGTTAGCAATTGTAACATCCACATTATCCCGAGTGATGATCCCCAAATATGTCCTTAATTTCTTTGTATTCACTTAATAGATGTTTAAAATTAATCACTTAATTAGTCACAACTAGAGGAGAGTGTTGTTAGTTTAATGTAACTATCTTTGTATTCACTCAATAGATGTTTAAAATCAAAGCTGAAATTTCTTCAATATGTTACTTGTATGACAAATTTCAATTACAACTCATAATTCTAATTATATATATTTCAAAATATGTAATAGAGAATGATTAAACCTATATTTAACTTCCATAGAAATTGATGAAGTAGTTCGTTCAGGTAGTGTTGGGTTACAAAATGAAAAATATAAATATATAATTGGATTTGGAGGTGATCGATGGAACAGAATGATAGAAGAAAAAGGAAAATACAATAATAATAAGGGAAAATTGAGAAGTGGTTGAAGGGTGGAACGAAAGGACAGACGAGTTGAAAAAGTGATGGAACGCAAAGAGGAAGAGAAGAGGAAGAGAAGAGAAGGTCAGTTTCTTATTTTGCACGCCTTTCTTTGTTTTGTTTTGTATTAGCCGCTGCTGCTGCAGCAGCATGCCCTCCCCCATTCACTCGTTGCTATGCACTTCTAAGATTCTCTTTCGTTGGTAACAACCCCATCCAATCAATGCATCTTCTCTTTCCTTTTCTAAGGATATTATTTTCGGTCTCCAATATAATAAGCAACAATAAATTTTTTTTTAATATAAGTAAATTTTAATTATATATGTCTTATTTAATAATTTTTTATTTATTTATTTTATAATCAAAACCGAAGAAAATATGATAACAGTTATCTTTGCCTGTTTTATTTGATTAAACTAATTAATGAGTATCTTTCTATAAATATTAACACATTTCAACCAATTATACAATATACATTAAGTATTAATAAGAAAGTGTTAGATACATTATCATTAACATTCCTTTATTAGTCTAGAAATAAATTATAGAAGGGAAATCAGATTTTTAATTGAAATAAGTATTTGTAATTTTAAATAATTTAAATAATGCACATATTCTTGGATTAAAGATTTTTTACATTATTGGTTAATCATGATTATTATAAACTTTGATTAAATTTTATAATAATTATCTTTAAAAAAACTCTAATAAGAATTTCGTAAAACATTTTTCAACTTAAGCAACCTTTCCATATAAAAAGTACCAGCAGCAGAGTTGTATTACCTAGTAAAGAAATTAAGCAATATATAGCATTTTGACTAGTGTTTCATGTGATGAGAGAAAGTGGACCCAATAATGTGAGGTAGTTTATATATGGCCGTTGGCGAAGCTTTTGGAAGAATAAATTGATGAAGTAGTTACCAATATATAGCATTATATTGTATTCACTCAATAGAATAGAATGTTTAACTTCCACACAACTATCAAACATGGAAAAATTAATGATTAAACCTAAAAAAACAATTATAATTTGATCAAATGGTGGGTACTGGATAGAGAACAATGCAGTGCACTGAAGAAAATAAAAGTCAGATACTGAAATGTGTTTTTATATCAGAAAAACATGTTACAAAACATATATTTTATTATTTTATATCAACAAAAAAGTCAATTCACAGACAAATTTCAAATTGCAGTAGCACAAAGAGTGCTATTGTCTACCTACCTTCCGATTAATATTTCTTCTTAAAAAATGAAATAAAATAAAACAATACCAACAATAATAACTTTGAAGCCTTGGAGAGGCCATATATGTTTTTCCCTAAACATAAGCCTTAGGATAAATGACATAGGAGCAAATGTGATCTTGCAAATGCAAGAAAACTACGCCAAATCTCTTGTACCTTTACTTACTCTACTCTTATTATATCTTTTTGCATACTTTATAAATAAAAATTCAACAATTTTCACATTACCACAACATTCTGTACATGTATCAGATCTACTCAATGTCATATTTTATATTGCCCTGCATAATGTGTATGTGCAAACCACAAAAATCACACCAATTAGTGAAGAAATAGTCACTATTCATCCTTGATATGAGAATACTACACCTACATGGTCTGTTTGTTCAGTTTAGATAACCTGAAATAGTGTTTTAACTGTTGTGTTGTATATCAAGGATGACCCATTAATTACATAAAAAAATCTAACCTAAGTAATAATGAACAAATCTCTAACATGAGTATAGCATATAACAAATCAGTGAATAATATGAGTATAGCGTATAACAAAACTGAAGCACAAGAGAAAATGAGAGGGAAGACTGAACCTTTGCCTTTGCCTTTGCGTAGTTTGTGACGAGTCACGGTCACTGCACTTTGAGAGTGAGAGCAACGACGACGAGAGTGACACCGAGAGTGAGACCGAGAGCAGCGATGACTGCGAGAGTGAGACTAAGAGCAATGATGAGAGTAAGACTGCTGAGAGGGATGAGTTCAAGTGCTGTAGAGAGTGAGAGCTTCAGAGTGAGAGTGAGATTGACAGTGATCAGTTTTTAAAAAAATGATGTTAAAATAAAATCGGTTTTCCAAAAATTGATGTTAATATCGCCACTGTAACATCGGTTTTTCAAAAAATCGATGTTAAGGAACTCTTTTTATTTACAAATATGCCACCGTGCTTTTGTTAACATCAGTTTTTTTTTTTTTATCAAAAATCGATTTTAATAGGTTTCTTTCTAGTAGTGTGGTGGAATTCATGTCACCGCTTTCATGTCGTATACTTGGTGATCAATACGAAATATAGCCAAATTTTCGTCAAATCTAAGAAAAGAGACTTAACCTTTACATAGTAATCTACTATAAAAAATGTCTTCCTAAATGGGATAGAGCTACACCTTTAATGAAAAAAAGTGAGGTTTTCATGCATGTGGGATAACCTTTTGAGTATGACAGCAGAGGGGAAACATGGATCGAAGTTGGATGAAATCATCACGCATTAGTAACGAGTATGAGAATAAGGTTGAACAATTCTTGTAATTTACTGAACATAATGCACCATTTATGGGTGAAATTGTTTTCTATCCATGTGTTAAATGTGGGAATGGGAAACGTCAGTCAGTGAATGACATAAGATCACATCTTATATGTGACCAAATCATTCCAAATTACACAAAATTGATATGGCATGGTGAATTTCCAGACATGCCAACAGTCTCTCACACTGAATCGATTGATGTAGACATCAGAGATCGTATAGAGGACATGATACACGATCTTGAACAAGAGTGTTTTCGGCAAGCACATGCACCTTTTTATGAGAAATTACAAAGTGATTCAAAGAAGCCATGTATTCGGGGTGCACAACCTTCACATGGTTGTCAGCGGTGTTAGCTTTGGTCAACTTGAAGGCAAGATTTGGGTGGAGTGACAACAGCTTCACTGAATTGCTTGTGTTATTGAAGAAGATGCTTCCTGAAGATAACACGTTGAAAAAAAATCAATATGAGGTGAAGAAGCTATTATGTCCACCAGGTATGGAGTACCAGAAAAATACATGCATGCCCTAATGATTGCATATTGTACAGAAATCAGTTTGCCGAAATGCGTAAGTGCCCCACATGTGGGGTATCATGGTACAAAGTGAAGGATGATAAATGTAGTGATGATGCAAGAACAAACATCGATCGTCCAGCAAAGGTGTGTTGGTATCTTCTAATAATTCTAAGGTTTAAGCCATTTTTTACTAAAGGAAATGATGCAAAAAACCTTAGATGGCATGATGATGGCAGGAAATGTGATGGATTGCTCAAACATCCGACTGATTCTCCCCAATGGAAGACAGTTGATCGTTTGTATCCAGATTATAGGGAGGAGCCAAGAAACCTAAGGCTTGGTCTTGCTTCGGACGAAATGAATCCTTTTGGTAACTTAAGCACTAACCAAAGTTCATGGCCTATTTTGTTGATGATTTACAACCTCCCTCTTTGGTTGTGCATGAAGCGAAAATACATTTGGCTGTGTATGATGATAGCGATTCCAAGACAGCCATGAAATGATATCGATGTCTATCTCACTCTATTGATTGAAGACTTGAGAAAATTGTGGGTATACAGGTAAGATGTGTTTAATACGAAACAAATCTTGATGGCTTGGTGTTACAAGACGACACTTGGAACTACAAAATCCTACGATAGACAATACCTAAACAATTTAATGTTCAAATCCTCAACAGTGGGCACCACTCGCAACGTGTTCTCTTTTCAAAAGGTATGAGCAAGGAGCCAATGAGTTATCAAAAACCTATTTGTTCATTGGTCTTGTTTATTTATTTTCCTCCTAAATGTACATCACTTCTATAGTGCCCAATGTCCACAAAATACACGCGACAAGCCACGTGGCACTCCAACACACACGTCAGCCCTCCATGTCAGCCCTAGCATAGGAGCACGAACACCTCACACTTAGCAGCCGGGCTAATGGGCCGAACAGGTTATCTCTAATACCTCATTATTTGAATAATAATGATAATGTTGCAACCTCCTTATCAAGTGGCAGATACTCAATTATCTATAAGATACACATTATCTATAAGTTACAATTATCTACTAGTTATTATGTACAAGCTGATAATTATCTACAAGGGTTGTTACACGTCGGTAACAACCCTTACAAACAAGGACCCGCAGCTCCTACTCCACTCTATAAGTATTATGTTTTATCTCACCCTTTTCATCTCTTATTCTCACCTAACTCACGTACTTACTCGAGCATCAAAGTCCTTTGTTTTACAGGTCCCTTATCTTATCCTCCTAACAAAGGGTACTCACAATCTGATGTGCGAGATCGTGGAGCCCATCTTGGCAATGTCCACCCTGATGTGGGTCAGCTCCAGATTTTGGTTAGTACAACTTGTACATGAAACCGGAAGTTTTGTGCATTCTCTTTCATTGATATTGATTCATATTCTAACAATTCAATTCCAAAATCTAGGGATGAAGAAAAAAAATATTTTTTAACCATATATTTTGTGGTGTTAACTAACTAGTTAAATAATGTAGTAGCTTGAATACGGGATGTATGTAAAACCTCTATAACAGGAATTAAAAAAGAAAAAAAAAATTGGTATCAAACCTAAGGTTGGAAGTTGATGGAACATGTAATAATCAATTCAGTTTCATCTGCATAATAGTTTGAAAGAAAAATAAAATACAAATTTTGATTGTAACTTGTTGGTATTTTTCATCCTATGTTATATGATTTATCTGAAAAAATGGACAGGGTGGGATGCAGGTTTACTTTCCCCAAGCAATTAGCAAAACATGTAGGGAGAAGGGTCGGGTTGCCCCTATATTGTTGGAGTTGGGTGCCTATTTCTATAACCTACGTGCTAATATAATGCAAACAATGTGTAGTGAAAGACTAAGAACCATTTTCTAGTTTCATTGAACTTATCATATGGACAATGTAATCCATATTAAACTCATGTTGTTACTGTTATTATTCTACTCGATTGATAATTCTTGCATACATTTTTTGTATCTGTTCAGTTCTTCATATTATGATTTTGTGAGAGCCCGATGTGTAATATTTTACATTTGTCAACTTTCCTAGGGAAATGTTCTTTCTTGTGTGAGTGTGATATTACTACATTTTTAGTTGAATTATCATCCATGACTATTTTTCAATCTATTTACTATTTACTTTTATTGTTTCTTCATGTACTACCCATATCATTATGCTCCATTTACTTTTGATTTCAAAGATCTACCTGATCTGGAAATAAATTTACTTTTATTGTTTCTCCAGGTACTACCCATAATAGTTTATCATTTTTTTCCTAGGGAAGCGTTCTTTCTAGTGTGAGTGTGATATTACTACATTTTTAGTTGAATTATCATCCATGACTATTTTTCAATCTATTTACTATTTACTTTTATTATTTCTTTAGGTACTACCCATATCATTATGCTCCATTTGCTTCTGATTTAAGATATCTACCTGATCTGGAAATAAATTTACTTTTATTGTTTCTTTAGGTACTACCTATAATAGTTTATCATTTTTTTCCTAGGGAAGTGTTCTTGCTGGTGTGAGTGTGATATTACTACATTTTTAGTTGAATTATCATCCATGACTATTGTTCAACCTGTTTACTATTTACTTGTATTGTTTCTTCATGTACTACCCATATCATTATGCTCCATTTGCTTCTGATTTCAAAGATCTACCTGATCTGGAAATAAATTTAATTTTATTGTTTCTTCAGGTACTACCCATAATAGTTTATCATTTTTTTTTTGTGTTGTTCTCTTTGTATCTAAGGATAGCTTATTGACTAAAAATAAATTTATTTGCTTATAATGCTATTTTTTCTTCATACCAATCCCAAATTAGTAATTTATTGATAATTATTAAAGCAAAAATAATTTAGTAATATTTTATTACAATCTGTATGGGTCTGGATGACTGAAATTGTAGGTTTGGTTTGATGTAGAACAAAATAAACATTTAAAAAATACATAAAAATTGAATGAGTTTTTAGTGAAAACTGTCTTAGAATCATGACATTCTAAGACGGTTTTGGGCAAAAATCATCTAAGAATACTGACATTTTTAATATTTTTTAAACAAAAAATAAAAATATCTTAGACAATTTCGCATAGAATCGATGTAGAAACTAACATACTAAGACAGTTGAAAAATCGTCGTGGAAAGTTTCCACTTTCCACGACGGCGGATTCAAAGACGGTTTTTGAACCGTCACAGAATATGCTAAAGAACGGACGTGTAAAACATTTTTTCTAGTAGTGATGTTTGAAGGACGATGCTTTGGCTATTACGGTACCAAAGGAAGAATATAGGGTAGGGTTGGAAGGTTGTTTTACAAGCTTTATGGCTTAAGGGAGTCTCTCCCCTAAAGTTTTAGGACATATAAACGAAATTAGGACATCTTTGTTAGCCTCTTAGCAAATGGTCTTTATCGATAAGGGCTTCTTTGAATTCTCGCTCTCTTATGTCAAGGATCTTAAAAGGATTTTGGAGTAAGTTCATGGAACCTCCATCTTGGGTTGTTGCATTTGTTTTCATGGACTCTAAATTTCAACCCTATATTGATTTGTTAGTCGAATATGCAGTTTTGTATAGGGGTGGCAATTAGATGGACCAGATCAATCCTAATCCATATCCAAAGGGATCAGATCAAAATAATATATTAATTCATTTTAATCCATTAAAAATGATTTAATGAATTGAATCCAATCCATTTGATAAAAATTCATCTCATCCATCCATTAACACTTTTTTCATGGATGGACATCCATCCAATCCATACACAAAAAATTAAAATTTAAAACTTAATTATTTTTGGTTTAATAATATTATATTCTAAAAAATTCACAATAATTTCTAAAATAATAGCATCCCCAAGAGACGTTGATCAATGTTGTTTTCAACTAACCTCGACCGAGGATAATTTTTAGCAGACATTGGCCAATACTATTTTTTTGTCGACGTTGATCGATGACATGTTAAAGCTAACATCGACCCAATTTTTTCAACTGATGTCGGCCAATAATATTTTTCTGGTCAAGGTTGGCTAGGTTTTTATGTTAATTTCAGTCGGTGATTGTTTTAGGCTGACATTGGCTAGGGTTTTTTTTGGTCCACGTCATGTAGGACTATGTTCTAGCTGACGTCAATCTTCAAGTAGGTTTTTTATTGGCCACATCGGTTGATGATATTTTTTTGTCAACATCAGCCATTGTAGTCAATTGGAGTAATTTTTTCCTGACATTGGCTAGGATTTTTTTAGACAAAGTTGGTCGGTGATATTTTTCAGCCGACATCCGTAGAAAACTAGCCTCAGCCGACGTTGACTAAAAAAACATAGCCGATGTTAGCAAAAAAAAAGTCATGGCCGATCTTAACCAAAAACCCTAGCCAATATTGGCCAAATAATAGCCTCGATAGGCATCAACCAAAAAATAGCTCAAACCAAAGTTGATCGGAAAAAAACCTAGCCTACATCGCTTGAAAAGTAGCATTGACCAACGTCAACTAAAAAACATCATCGGCCAACGTCGGCCAATAGTCTCAACTGATGACAACCAAAAAAATCATAGTCGACGTTGGTTGAATATTGCCCACAAATTCTTGTACTATTAAGTTGGATTAGTTTTAATCCATTAAGTATTGATTAGAGGATCATTGGATTTTAAACAAATAGCGGATGGATCATTAACCATCCATAAAATTAAACTGATTGATTTGGATCCATCCACTTGTTTTTTTTTGTAATGGATGCATTGGATGAATTTATTGTGGATGGATTGGATGGATGGTGGATAAATGGATTCATTTGTCACACCCTGTTGGATTCTCATTTTTGGCCTTTCGCTAGAGTATTAGAGGCTGAAAATAATCTTCCCTATTACTAGAGGTATAGGTCTTCCTTTGTCTATTGATAATGCCATAGCAAATCATCCCTTTCAAAATTTTGCTAGGGTTATGGTCGACGTTGACGTGAAGCATAAGTTACAAGATCAAATTCTCGTGGAAAGAAAGGGTAAGGCATTCTTTGTGGAAATTGTGTATGAAAAACTACAGGCGTATTGTTCCTCTTGCAAGGTTATTAGGCATATGGTTGCATATTGTAATTGTGAAAGTGTTGGATAAAGAAATTCATGGTAGGGAACAATAATACTGATGTCTAAATATATTTCGAATAATAAGGAGGCTATACCTAGACATCAGGAGGGTACTAGTCACGCTAAGAATGATGCAATTGTTGATGAGAAATCTGTTCAGGAATATGTGAATGCAAATCATACCATTATTGTATCATGTGACGTGGTTCATGCACAAGGGGAGACACCACAAGAAAATCAAATGATTTTAAATGTTGGTGTTTATCAAGTGTTGATGATGCAGTGCTAGTTGATAATCAACAACCACAAGTCTCAGATAACCAATGTGGTTTAAGCCTCACCTTATAGAGTTGCAGATTCTATTACTTCTGATGAAACTCTCCAAAGTTCGAGAGAAGTTTCTGCTTTTGAGGAGTCTCATCTTCTTGGGACCAAGGATATCTGCCATATTTCCCATTTTTGGGGGGATCAAGTTAATCACTTGTCTGATGAAGATTTGGATCACTCTCTTAATGATGGTGGGGAGAATACTTAACATTTTAAGAAAGTTAAGCCTAAATTTTAGAAGAAAAATATTAATGAGTTGTTAGAAGAAAAAGCACGCTACTGAAAACAATAGTGAACATACACAATAACCAAGAAGGGGGTGAATTGGTTAATACAAAGTCTTTAACTTAATAAGAATGCTTCAATCAATCAAACCATTTAGTTCAAGAATACAATTACTTAAAACTTCACTTGTTGAGTAATAACAAATTTCACCAAAAGAATCACAAATTAAGATAGCTAGAAGAGATTAAAAGCAGGTAATCAACACAAGAATTTATACTGGTTCGCCTCTCAACAAGAGAAGCTACATCCAATTTCTTCCAACCAACAATAGGTTAGAGTTCCACTAAATTAAAATTTTTTCTTTACAAGCTTTTACAACTAATCATCTTTACAAACCTAGATAAAGAAACAGAAATCTAAAGCATATAGACTTCTAATGACCAAGAACTAGAGAACACTACTCTATTCTTCCATCTTGAGAACCTTACTCTAGAAAAAGCTTTAAAGAACTTCTTTGATATAAGAACTTACAAGAAATAAAAGTAAACAATCAGATCACTAGAAGGGTTTAAGAGAGATACAACCTCATGATCCTCAGAAGATGAATGAATCAATTTTACCAAACAAACTTAGGTTGAATGTAAGCAATTCTTGGAATCAACTCCCTTTGAAAAACTCTTGACAAATCTTGTTCAAACCAACATGACCAATGATGCATAAGTTCTGGTTTTGAAACAAGATCAATGTAACTTAAAATATCATTTCTCAAACTATGAGAGCTTTTGTAAGTAATAAGTATTTCGCAAAATCAAGTTCTTCTCAAAACAAAAAACCCAACAGCTATTTATAACAAACTTCTGTAACTGAATATAATCGATTAAATCACCTAATTAATCAATTAAATCTTCATTTATAATAAAATAAACACAAATATAATCGATTAAAATGTTCTTCAACTTTCTGAAAAAGATATATGAACAATGTAATCGATTAAATCATCTTGTAATCGATTAAAATAGATAGTGTAGTATTCAAAACATGCTTATGTAATCGATTACGATTACGTTGTAATCGATTAAAGTAGATAGACTTATTCTGTGTTTTAATGCTATGTAATCGATTATGATTTTCCTGTAATCGATTATTCTGTTCTTCAATGCTCAATTAATATATTATCAATATGTGGTATTCGATTAACACAGTGAAAAATAGTTTTTCCAAAACTTAAACCTTTGAGCACTTGGCTTTTATACAAACATGAACACCTTTATACTTTTCTTAAAACATGTATGCATGTTAATGGTCATGTTTATGCAATGCAAGAATCATAAGATAAGCCTCTTAAACACTTAACAAATTACAAATGTCTTGGCATGTGAAAAACTAAAATCTTTCTTCTAAGGAACAAGCTTCATCTTTGACTTGATCCTCTTCCAGCTCCCCCATATCCAACAGCTATAACTATATGTCATCAAAAGCCCCCATCTCAGACCTTTCTATTGGAATATATGTGGCCTAGCTAATGAGGTGTTTAGGCGTGTTTTATCTCATTTGTGTTCCTCTCATAGGTCTGAGATTGTTATTCTTTCTAAACCTTGGACAATTAGGGAGCATTTTTTTGCTCTCTATTGTAAGAGATTGGGCTTAAAGATTTTTGCATGTAATTGATCAGTCAAGGAAAACATACCCTACATGCAGCTACAATGAACCAAAGTTTAGACATCATAACTGAAAGACTAGTTGTGTTCTCAAATAAAATATTTGCAATAAACTAACAATTTAGTTTCAATCAATAGTTTAGAAGAACATGTTCAATTACTCGTACAAAATAAAATTTAAGAGAAAATAGTAATAGTGTAAGGAATTATTAGATAAACCATTTTTCTCTTAATACAAATTCTACTTAGTCAATTAGGGTTCAAATTAAGAGATAGTGTGATCGATTCTAACATAAAATTAAGCATAGTAGAATAAAACAATTGACTGAATAAATGAGTTTCAATTAACATAAATTGGGGTTCATTCCTAGATTACATCATAGTCCTAGAAAAAAAAGGTGTTTAGATAGCCATAAGAACACACAAGCAAACAAATAACCTCAAATACATGAAGGAGATAAGGAGACTGGGAAAATTAAATTCACAACACTCAAGATGGCTTGCTTGCTTACTCTCAAAGCCTTAATTGCGTAAACAAAATAATAGATGCCTAACCCCTACTTCTTATTTTCTATTTATAACATCAGAAGTGATCAAACATATTTACAGAAGGGAGCACGATCGTGCTCCGAGAAGCATGACTATTTTGAGAATGTCTGATGCTAATGGCTCCATTTGTGAAAAATAGAGAACGAACTCCATGGATTTTTCATCAGTCCTTCCTTTTAGAATATTGTGAGTTCTCTTACTGTTGGCAAGGACTCCATTTCACTTGAAGAAGTCAAGTCTAGTCTTTATTCTATGGAGCTTTGACTGAAAGAGTCTAGGAATGGTGATGAAGCCTCTGCGTTTGGATTATCAGTGACTGATTCTACTAGAGGGTAGAAGAAGAAGAAGAAGAAGAAATTCAAAGGTATCAAGAAGAGCAAGGTTGATCCAAAGGATATTTGTAATTACTGCAAAGAACCTGGCTAGTCATTGGAAGAAAGATTGTCCAAAGAAAGCAAAGAAAGATTATATTCCTGTCGTGGTTCAAAATGATTCTTCATCTGAAAATGATTTGGTTTTGGCTATTGGTGAACAACCACAACAACATTCGAAATAATGGGTATTGCACTTAAGGATAAGTCTAGTGGTAATGTTCTAATGGGTAACAATACGCCTTGCAAGTTAGTCGGTATAGGTTCTATACAAATCAGAATGCATGATGGGATTGTTACAACCTTAACCAAGGTTCGTCATGTTTTTGAGCTTAAGAAATATAGTCTTTGTGGTGCCATGGATTTAAAAGGTTTTTCTTGTTAGGTTGAAGGTGGAGTTATGTAAATCAGAAAGAAAGGGAAGTTTGTCGTAATGCAAGGGACCAAGCAAGTAAATCTATACATCCACTAAGGGTCCACTGTAACAAGCTCTGTCTCAACTATTGCCCAATCTGGAAGTCATGCATCCAATGATAATTCTTTGTGGCATTTGCATCTGGGCCACATGAGTGAAAAAGGGACTGGAAATTCTAAGTAAACGAGGTTTACTTGGAAATCATAAGGTGGAACCTCTTCAGTTTTGTGAGTATTATGTCCATGGGAAGCAGTAATGGATGAAATTCCAAAAGGTTGTTCACACTACAAAGGCTATATTGGATTGTGTCCATTTTGATTACTAAGGGCCTTCAAGAGCTCCATCACTAGGAAGGGCAATGTACTTCCTCTCCATCATCGATGATTACAGAATGACATGGATATTCATGATGAAGCAAAAATTTGAAGCTTTCAAATGTTTCAAGCATTGGATGATTCATATGAAGAAGCAAACAGAAAATATCGTGAAGTGTCTTAGGACTAACAATGGCTTGGAGTTCTATTCTACAAAATTCAATGAATTATGTATAGATGAAGGCATTGCAATATAGCATATTATATATTATACTCCGCTGCAGAATGGAATAGCTAAAAGAATGAACATGACCTTATTGGAAAGGGCCAAATGTATGCCATCCAATTTAAGGTTCAATAGAAATTTCTAGATTGAGTTGTCAGTATAGCATGTTATCTCGTGAATTACTCACTGTTCACTGCCATAGATTTTAGGACCCATATTGAGGTATGGTATAACAAACCTGTGGAATACTCAATGTTGAAGGTGTTTGAATGTCCAATATACTATCACGTAAGTGAAGGTAAGCTGGAGGTCAAAGCCAAGAAAGGTGTGTTTATGGGCTATGGAGACAGAGTCAAAGGACTCAGAATTTGGTCTCAGTCTGAAAGAAAGGTCATTCTAAGTAGAGATGTCATCTTTGAGACTGAATAAGGATCTTCAAATGAAACTTTAACATCATAATTCAGCACTAGTTGAGGAGTTTGACTAGACGGTTTAGAACCATCCAACGCAACCGAAAACCACATCAACCAAAAAGTCCTAAAGACAAATCAAAGCACTTGAAATATATTTCTTTGACAATATATTGTCTTATGTGCTACATGTAACAGAAGAAATCGATTCATTTGAACTAACCACTTATCAGAAAGGAATTTCCTGTTCTAAAGCTAAAATATGGACAATGACTATGAATAAAGAGATGAAATGAAGAACCAGACTTGGATTTAGTTGAATTACCTAAAGGCAGACGAGTAATGGAGTGTAATTGGATCTTCAAGAAGAAATCTAGGTCATCCAATGATGAAGTCATCCGGTATAAAACACGTATGATAGTGAAAGACTACAGTAAAAAAAAAAAAAAGGAATGAACTACAAGGAGATCTTTTCTCCAGTAGTTCAACACACTTCAATACATGTTTTATTTGCTCTTGTAGCAACTCTAACATGGAGTTAGAGTAACTCGATGTCCAAACAACCTTTCTCCATGCAAGGGAAGAAAAATTGTGTACGTAGGTTGAAAAGGTCTCTCTATGGGATGAAGCATTCTCCAAGGCATTGGTACAAGAGATTCAATGAGTTCATTATTTTTTATGGGTACAACAGAAGTCCCTATGAATCATATGTCTATCATAGTAAGGTGGAGGATGGTTCCCACATCTATCTAATACTTTATGTGGACGATATGCTCACATCATCTTAAGACAAGTTTGAAATTCAAAATCTTAATTCACTACTCAGTAGTGAATTTGAGATGAAAGATAGATGAGAGCTACAAAAAAAGATTTTGGGCATAGAGATGAAGTCCAAAAGAAACTTTTCTTATGTCATAAGGAATATATTCAGAAAATGTTTAATCGTTTTGGGATGACATCTACAAAACCAGTTTTACTCCTTTGACAACGTGTATTTATCTCACTGAACTCAATGTCACACAATCAGAATAAAAAAGGGAATACATGTCTCATGTTCCTTATGTGAGTGTTGTAGGTAGTCTCATGTGCTAAATTGAGGGGGAGCTGTTTGAAACACAAAGGATAAATTGATTCAAGAAGGAAGGTTTTGAACTTTCAACATGCCATGAAGCATTGAAGATTAATTTGTGATTGAATGTAAAAGGAAGAAAGCATTTCTGGTGATCCAAGTGCATTGCATTCATATCATTCATTGAATCTATGTGGTTAGGAAAAAGAGTTCACAAGGTTTTGATAAAACTGCTTAAGTTTTTAAAATAAATCAAAAGGTTTTTGGAAAAATAAGTTCTTACTGGTTTAATCGATTATTTTG
>PYAF01002986.1:35070-71410 GCA_007407185.1 Glycine tomentella | reverse complement strand
TCTTTTGGCTTAGAAGCTTTCTGGCTTAATCGATTACCAGAAATTGTAATCGATTATATAGTTCAAACTCGTTTTATACACCTTCCTGGTTTAATCGATTACCAAAGGATGTAATCGATTACACAGTGTTTTCATTATTGAATGTCCTTCTGGTGTAATCGATTACTCATCGTAATAATCGATTATTTTGATTGTAAACCATACCCAGAAATCTGATGAACATATTAATCGATTACAGTCTTGATTTAATTGATTATATAAGTAAAATAATCGATTACAGGAGCGTATTTAATCGATTACCAACGGATATAAAAGTTTGTTATAAATAGAACCTTTACTCAGCTGTTTTTAAAAAACTTGACCAACTCATATTTCTGAGTATTCAAAGGCTTTCTAAATATTCTTTAGTGATTCTCTTGGTTCTTATAGTTCTTGATTTCACAATACATTCATGAGTTGATAATTGATGTAAAAAGCAACAAGTGTCTTTTCAAAGTTTTAAGGAAGCATTGTTTTGAATCTGTTTTCAACATTCAACCTGATTTAATCATTCATATGTACATCATTCATTGGATCATCAGGTGACTTCTTTCCTTAAACTTTGAAGTTGTATCTCTGTTATTCAAATTCTGTAAAGGTTGGCTTATTGTAAATGGGTTTCTTGCATGATAACTAGAGATAGGGTTTCTCTAGGAGTTGCTGAGTAGTGTTCTCAGTGGGGTTGGTCTCTAAGGATCTAATAGGATTTTAGATCTCTGAACTTTATCTAGGGTTGATAAAGAGATGCTTGTAATATCTTGTAAGAATATTATTTGCAATAGTGGAACTCCATTCTAGTGTTGAGTGGAAGAACTGGATGTAGCTTCATAGTGTTTGAAATGAACCAGTATAAAATTGTGGGTGATCTTTATTCTATTCTCTTCATCTCCTAATTGCTTTGGTTTGTGAATCAAGTTATTTGCACAGAAAAGATTTCAATTGTCTATTGATTTTCTTGACAGAGGAATTTGATTGAATATAAGATTCTTGGTTTAAAAACAATTTTCAAAGTGATAAAGATCCTGTGGAAACTCTTATTACAAAATTTTAAAATACCAAGGTTCAACCAATTCACCCCCCCCCCTCTTGGTTGTATTGAAGTATTCCTATTATTTTCATCATGTATGCAATGGTGTGCACAAAACTGGACCTAGCACAATAAGTCAGTGTAATGAATGGGTATATGGGTAAATATGGGAAGGAACACTAGTAAGTTGTGAAATGTAAATTCAGGTACTTTAATGGTACAACTAATATTGGACTGGTCTATCAAGGTGACACATCTTATGACTTTGTTGGATATTTAGATTCTGACTACACTACAAATTTCCATGCAAGATAATCTATGACAAGGTATGCATTCACAATTGGCAATTCTCTTGTTAGTTGGAAGGCTACACGTAAGCCCACAGTTGCCTTGTCCACTATAGAAGCAGAATATATGGCTCTGGCAGAAGCAACAAAGGAAGGTATCTAGCTGAAAGGTGTTATTAGCAATCTTGGGTTTCCACAAGATAAAGCTATCATTTTTTGTGAATGTCTGAGTGCAATTTGTTTAGCCAAGGATCAAGTCCATCATGAAAAGACTAAACATATTGAATCAAATACCACTTCATCCATACTGAGAAGAGGATTGCAGTACAAAAAGTTGATACAAAGGAAAATCTAGTTGATATGTTCACAAAGCCTGTTCCTCAAAGCAAGTTCATGCATTGTCTGTAAGGATGGAAAAATGGCATGGGCCAGGCTCGGATGGAGAATCCAACCCGTCAACCCGTTATGGCCAGCCCCGCCTAACTCGTCGGCCCGCCATACATATATATTTTTTTAAAAAGTAAATACTAGTAGGTGCTTATGGTTTGGTTTGTCACTTTGTATTTTTTTTAAGTTCATAGTGTTGTTCAAAAATCAAAGTATATATTTGTTATTATTTCTATATTATTTTATAAATTCAATTTCTCTAATACTTATAGGAAAATTTACATTAAAATAAAATATAGAATAAAAAATCAATATACTTTACATTTTTAAACTAAATTTGTTCCTCTTTAAAAAAATTAAATTTATTCATTTGGGTTAATTTTATGAAATAAAATATGTTTTTTCCATTTTTGGTGGGTTGGCGGTTGGTCCGCCAACCCGCCAACTCACCCCTAAGTGGGTCAGGCCAGAAATGTTAGCCCACCATTAGAAGGCGGGCCAGCGGTATTTGGCAGGCTAGTGGCAGAGCAGGCTAGTGGCAAAGCGGGCCAAAACGGGCACGCTGACCCACTTTGCTACCCTTAATTGTTTGGGTCTACTTAATGTAGATTGGTGGGAATAAAATTTTGTTACTTCTAATTTAGAATTGTTATTAAACCAAGGTGGAGATGGTTGGAAGAAGGAGTGGACAACACATAAAGAGATAACTGGATGACACTGTCTATATCGTCCAATCTCGTCCTCTGTGTTGGAATTTGTCTTTTGTCTAGTGGCACTTACAATCTAGTCTGTGTATGCATCATCCAGTCTATTTAGCTATTCTGTTTAGATGGTTCATTAACAATGTTCTATGTTATAATTGTTTTATCCAGTTGTAACCATCTTTGGTTATTTTGTTGTCTATATGCTCCTATAAGAGGAGTTAATTAGCAGGGTTTGATAAGCGAGTTAGAGAATGCTTCTGAACTCAATTTCATTGTATTTGTTATTTCTATTATTCATAATACAATCTCCATTGTTGTGTGACCTCTCTTCTCCTTTTATCATATGTTTTTCCTATCTATTTTTGTATTTTTTAGTCAAAACAAGATGTCAAAAGGCTCAAAACATCAACCCAAACTTTGTGACTCACAACTTAAGAGGAGCAATTGTTTATCCTATTTTCAGCAACTTCCCAAAATGTCTTCTTCTGAACTCTTACTTCTTTTTATTATCCTTTTTTTTTCGTGAAAGGCTTTTGAGCACCTTGTTTTTATTTTACTCACTAAAGAAATCAATTGGGATAGATTCGTACTTTTGCAAAACTTGCACTTTTTATGCTTCTCTATTTCTCAAATCACCAAGCATACATATTCCTAGCATTCAACAAAACAAGGTGTCAAAGGAATTTTCAATCAGGCTTAATAGGGGAAACTAAAGATTCTTTTTTGCTGTAAATAAATTATGAGTTTAGAATTGCCTTAACAATCTAATGAACATAAGAAAATCATTCAAGGACATATTTCAAAATAAAACGAAGATCACAACAACTCAAGTAGACCAAAATTCACACACTGAATGATTCATAAAGTTGAATATTCTAATTTTAGAAGTTGTTCTCATTGAGAACTATCCATCCATATATTTTTTTTGCTAATGTTTGAAATCTATGGAGAAAACTCATCGTCCAGTTGCAAGTCCACAATACATACATTTTTTAATTTTTTAATACAAATGGGGGCTTTTAAATAATTTCTCAAATTAAATAGAATGTATCATGAAAGAAGAACAATCACACTAACTTATAAATAGCATAAGCACCGTAATGCTACAAGTTGTGGGTGGTACAAGCCATAAATAAAACCCATTTCACACTTAAGAGATGTAGTGTCCCCATTGCATAAACACAATACACATAGTACAGGAATAGAAAATACATGGAAATGAAAATAACATAAATACAAAGATTGAAAATAAAAATAATAAAAACAGGGAAAAACAATAACACAAATCCTCAGAGGTGGACCTTTGAAGAAATGGTCATGCATCTGCTAGAGGAATGCCATTTGAGCAACAAACCCATTAGCGACAACTTATTGCTGAGTGTCAAGTTTGGCCTCATAAGAGCCAAAGTGACTTTGCATCATTACCTCATGAGCCTGAAGGCGATCGCCCATCCTATCCAGCCAAGTGAAGACCTCAATCTATATAGCAACAAACCTCTTTGGGCCAAAAACTTGATGTGTAAAATACGATCGCCTAGGGAAATCCTATCCTACATGCAATTACAGTGGACCTAAGTCTGGATATCATACCCAAAAGACTAGGTGTGTTCCTAAAGAAATTATTTTGCAATAAACTAACAATTTGGTTTCAATCAATAGTTTAGAAGAAGAAGTTCAATTACTCGTGGGAAAATAAAACTTAAGAGCAAATAGTAACAGTGTAAGAAATTATTAGATAAACAGGTCTAGGACTAATTTTATAATCAAGGAATTGAATTCCCCGATTTCTTTAATTGAACTTTCGACTAAATATCAATTATTGAAATCTCTTAATTTAGTTAACAAGTCCTGATCAAACGCAATCAACCATATTTCTCTTAAAGCCTAAGAACACAAGAATAGTTCAAAATACTTAACCAATTCAAAAATCCTTAAAATATGTTTGGGCATTCATATTTCAAAGGACTAATTTTTTATATAGTTCTAATAATTATGTGCAATTGGCCACAAACGCATAGAAGACTAAGAGTTAGAGTGATCAATTCTAACATAAAATTAAGAACAACAGAACAAAACAAAACAATTTACTTTGGAGTAATAATTCATTTATATATATATATATATATATATATTCTTTCTTTTTCATCAACCCCTTTTTGTCTTTGATTTCACTTGACAGAAGGACTTAGGATTTATTCACAAGCATAGCCTGCAATATGTATTAGTTCTCCCTTTTTCCTCATATCAATAGTATTCACACAATATAGCTCAAGGACCAACAAAGAATAATCATTTAGGCTCAAAGTGATCAACTAAGGGAAAAACTAATCAAAATAATCATTTTAAATGACCACACCCGTTATCGACACTAACAAAAACTGCCTGGGCCATGGTCAATTGACCACAATCGTAGGGTTTGACGATGAATGCATGGGTCTTGGTCAGTTAACCACGGTCATAGTACTAGCAGATAAATTGTCTTATTAATGAAAAAGAAAACATGCGACAAAGCGTAATTAAATGGATACCAATCACGAGTTGCCTCCCAGAAAGTGCTTGTTTGATGTCATGAGCCTGACGTGTGATGATGGAGTTGAAAACAAACCACCCTCGAACAAGGTGATTTTTCCTTTTTGCACTATTCCTCCAATATAATCATCCACTCCATAACCAAGAGCTTGAATGGTGATGCTATCTCCCTTTTTCTTACTCGATCCAGGGTCTTTTGGAATGACTTTCTTCCTTGGAGAGCCGTCCTTCTCCATATTTGGGTGAGGCTTAGTGACAATAGTCTTCATCTTGTTGTCAGATTGCGCAAAATTACATGTAGGGGAGGAGGAAGAGTTAATTGTCAGATCAAACACTTTAAACACTTCCTCCTATCACCTAACCTCCAAATTATTTTCCCTTGTCGGAAATCAATCAAAACTCCTCCTATGTAAAGGAAGGGTTGTCCCAAAATAATTGAGATATCTTCATCCTCCTCCATATCTAGAATCACAAAATAAGCTGGAAAAATAAATTTTCCTACTTTAGCTAGCAAATTTTCCACTATCCCTCGAGGATAAGTAAAAGTCACATCTGCTAGCAAAAGAGAAATTTTAGTGGGTTGGGGTTCTTATAACCCCAACTTCTTATAGACAAAATAAGGCATCAGATTAATGTTAGCACCAAAATCACATAAAACTCTATTAATTTGTAAGTTGCCAATAGTACAAGGTACTGAAAAACTCCTTGGATCACTAAGCTTAGGAGGCAACTTCTTTAAAACTATAGCAGAGCATTCTTTGTTGAGACCATTTGTAGCAAAATCCGTCAGCTTTCCTTTATTTGAAAGAATTTATTTTAAATGTTTTGCATACTTTGACATTTGAGTAATTGCCTCAGCAAAAGGGATATTATATGCTCCATTTTAAGCATCTCAACAGATTTAGCAAATTATGCATCTTCACTCTTGTCTTTTGATCTTTGTGGGAAGGGAACACTTACTTGAGGAGATGTCAATACCTTCTTCTCACCCTCTTTGCTTGCCACTGGATTTCCAATAGTAGGAGCCTCAACTTTCCTAGGTGCTTGGTCATTCTCAATAAAGATGTCATCTGCAGCTTTTGGGAAATAACCTTTCTTCTCCTTGAAGTCCTATTGAATTGTCTTGCTTCTAGTCATCACAACATTGACATCCTCCCCTTTAGGATTTGGTTTAGGTTATGAAGGGAGGTTGCCTAGCTACCTTTGATACAAGAGGGATTGTATTCCACCAGCTTCGTTCTCTTATCATTCTGAGCCATATATTAAAGCATGGTCTCTTAAAGAGTAGGTTGTTTTTCCACTTGTCTAGGCCTCTGATTTTGCATGGTTTGAGGCCTATACATCCCTTGACTTTTCCCTGAAGACTTGTCCTTGATTGAAATTGTTGTAGTATTGATTGTAAGAATTGTTTTCTCCCCAACAAAGTTGATCTCATCCTTGGCTGCAGCTAGCTTGTCATCAACAGTGCATTCTTCTGTCCCATGCACAATCCCACACCTATCACAGGTTAAGAATAAAGGTGTAGTAGTGGGGACTTGGACTTGAACTCTATAAATGCCTCAATCTTCAATGTCTTAGCTTGCATCTATTTTCCCAATTCAATTTGGGAATTATCCTTTTCTACCTGTATGTCTCCTCTCTTCATAATCCTCATATCCTCTGAGTTGTTATAATGGTTGGAGCACATATCTTCAATGATCTTGATGGGACAGCAAGGGGCTTTAACATGAGGTTACCCTTACAAGTAGCATTCAAACTGTCTTGTTGTATGAGGACAATCCACCATAGAAAATGTGAACTAGCCTATGTGGGGAGAAGTCATGATGTGGACAGCTTCTGATCATCTCTTGCAACCTTTGCCAAGCTTCAGGTAGACTCTCTTGTTCCCTCTACACAAAGTTTCCAATGTCCTTGATGTCTTGATCCGTCTTCACGAGAGATAAATACATCATTAACTAGGCACTTTAGCATAATGATGTTGTTCTCAGGTAGTGAGCACCAGTCCCATGTCTTCCCATTAATAGAGAAAGGAAAGGCATAAAGTTTGATGTACTTTGCTGGTACACGGTTCTGTCTCACGATTTTGGTTAACTTGCTTGAAGTCAAAAGTGACTCATCCCGGCACATGCTTGAAGTCAAAAGTGACTCGTCCCAACAGCTCGGACAATAAGTGTCCCCTAAGGTAGGGGTGATATTCCATAAGGGTCTGAGCCTTATTAGATGTCAATGCTCTTTCTCTCTCTTCACAGATATTTGCACGAAATATTCAGATTAGCTTGTTAGTATCAGGTTCATATTGCAGTGGTGGATTATGGGACCTGGTTTGCATGCACTACAAAAAAGAGGAGAAGATCAAGTGCAACGGGAAATAAAAGAATAAAATGAAAATGAAAATAACATAAAATTAAATAAATAATAAAAGAGTTTTCTATAAACAAAACTATTTGGTTTAACAAAATTAAAACTAGTTACGAATTTTGCAACTAGTCCTGGACAATGGGGCCAGAAACTTGATGCGTAAAATATGTTAGGCTCGCACAAGGGCAAGTGTACGCAATGCAATAGTAATAATTGACTCGAAAGTCTGGATATTGAACCCAAAGGACCAATTCTATTCCCAATTAGTTAAGCTTATTAAACTAATGCTGTTGAATATAAACTTCAATAGCTTATACCCCCTATATGTACCAAAATTCATAAGGTGAACTGATCCTTTATATATAAAAACATATCTGGAAACTAATAATATGAAAGACTAGCTCTAGTAATATCATCACACCAAAAGAAAATATGATTATGAACATTTAAGTTTTCTAACCTTTGGAAGAAATGCCATCATCCTCATCCAATGGAGATTCTGATGTGGGAGAGGTTGGCGAGTTGCTGACATATTCCCTAGCATCAATCAACATTGCAATGACCTCTCTCATTGTAGGTCTATTTAGTGGAGATGTGCTGGTGCAGAACAGGGCAATTTTAAGAATTAGAGACATTTCTTCAACTGTCTTTAGTGCACTAAGATTCAATCTCTTGTCAAATAATTCAGATGTTGGTACTGATGCCTGAATTGCTCTTCTCACACAAGTCACTAAATCACCACCTTGTTCCAAAGGTTGAACCGGTAACCTCCCAGTAATTAGTTCCAACAAAACTACCCCAAAGCTATAGATGTCACACTTCTCAGTCATCTCCATGGTGTAAGCATATTCTGAAAAAAGTAATCAAGCAACCATAAGAAATATGATTACAATGACTATAACTCTGCTGATGAAAATATTATTCTTTTTTTTGTATGCATCAAGGGTATAAAAAACTAATCCCTTTTAAGGAAGATCACCAAAGTAGGTAAACCTCTACTAACAAAGCCTTTTTCATACACATAGTCAAGACTCAATTATTTGCCAATCATGCTAGACCTTGGTAAAAATATCACATATTTAGCACACTATTAATATCAACTTTTTGATAATTTGCTTTAAACAGTTGGGGATTAGTAACATTTTTATTGATTAAATCTCTTGATAGTTAATATGCACTTTAATAATTTTTTCGTCCAAAAGCATAGTCAGTTGTCAGCTGATGAAAATCAATATTGGAAAGTAAAGCACAACAAAAGACTAAAATGGGACTCACTTATATTCTAACAAGTAAAACTACTATAATTACTGCACCAATGTAGTGAACTTATTCTTACCTGGGGCAATGTAGCCATATGAACCTGCCACAGCAGACATGGATTTTGAGTAGGAAAAATCAATCAACTTAGCCAAGCCAAAGTGTCCAACATGAGCCTGAAACACCTCGTCAAGTAATATGTTGTTTGACTTTATATCGCGATGGATGATCTGAGGCTTACAATCATAATGAAGATAGCATAAGTCTTCTGCTGCTCCAAGAGCAATTTTATATCGACTACCCCAATCCAATGCACAAGTGGTTGCACTTGAATGAAGTTGTTCTCCAAGGCTTCTATTTTCCATGTATTCATACAAGAGAAGATTAGAATCCTTATGGTAGCAAAATCCATACAACTTCACAATGTGTTCCTGTGCCTGATCTTTCCAAGAGTTGAAATTTCAGCAAGGAAGCTTTTGTCAACATTATTGGCTCCTTCTCCACGCGAATTCAGCTTCTTGACACCAATAACTTCACCATCACTCGTAACAGCCTTGTAAACAGTGCCACAAGCTCCTCTTCCTAGAACTGCAGCATCTGAAAAATTGCCTGTGGCTTACAAGACATCCTGGTATGTAAAGCCTTCTTTAGGAAAGTAGTAGTTATCCAAGACATGAGTCTTTGTTTGCCCCTCAAGTGAAACAAAAGCAGCATGGCTACGCCGCCTCATGGCGAAACATATACACACTATGAAAATAAGAGAAACTAGTCCAACCACCCCAGAAACAATACTCACTATCTTTTCCCTTGATGAACCATTTCTGATCCAGCTATGTTTTGCAGCATGAGAGGGAGATAGAGATTGATGGCAGTGATTGGTACCAACACGGCACAAGCCATTGTTCCCAGCAAAGTTTGTGAAATCCATCTTTCTAAATGTAGTGGTGTCTGGAACAGTTCCTACCAGATTGTTGTTAGATACATTGCATATTACAAGACTGAGAAGGTTACCAATTGATGAAGGAATTTCACCAACAAGTTCATTGTCATTTAGGTAAAGGGACTCTAGCATTTGCATGTTCCCAAGGCTATCAGGAATTAAGACAGAAAGTTTGTTGTGGCTCAGGTTAAGTGCAATTTGAAGAGTTGAACTGCACAGAGCATATGTTTCCGTGTACCTGTATCTAGTTGTTTTCTGCCACATTCCACAAACCAACTTCAGCATTAAAACACAGTCCTAATCTTCAGGATCACCACTGTTTTTTTAGCCAAAATGTCTGTCCTAAAATTTCTCACAAAATATATGAATACAATACTCCTCGATGTTTATCCATAAAAATCCAACTCCGAAAACCAGTTACCACTTATAATGACCAAGGCTCTGAATAAAAATATATTTGAAATTTTGAATATCTTAGGACTAAACCAGCTTTTTCTCTTTCTTAGATTGTATGAAACTTTTGTGTTTAGTCCTTCCATGCTGGACATGAGTGTTAGTGATGCTGTACACCCGTTGAAGTGTCAACTACGATTTCTCCCTTTCCTTTGACATCAAGTATTCTCCATCACCTTATCATCACTCTGGAGAGTATGTGTCTTGTCTGGTTTCATCGAATTGTTTGAATGAGACACGAAGATATTGGTGCTGCCTTTGTTTATCAGCCATTCATGATTCATCCATGCTGCTCTCTGCAGCATAACTGTTGGTAACAAAGAGTCTCTCTTCATCATGCTCTTGATATTATTCAATTTAAACTTCGTGTCCTTGTTGATTTTCTTTTTGTTTTGCAGGCCTTCTCTATATCCTTGGGGTTGGGGATTGCAAGCAATCACATCTATTCTCTCAGTAAGGGCAAGGATAACTTAGCAATACATAGTGGTTTCATGTCCTATGGGGCAAGCATGTCCTGGTGCTAGCAGTGGAGGCATGTGTGCTACATGTTGCTCTGGTTCGTTAGCTGTGAGGTAGTCACTCTTCTGATATATGTATATTTTCATTTGTTGCTGGCAAACATTGATACATTTTGGTTTAAATGTTTCATGTTGGTGGGTGCCAAACCATCTCCTTGTAAGGTAAAATATTTGATTTGAAGGTATTTTACTTGAGGCTTATTACTTTAGACTACTAAATCTAATGTTGATAAAGTTCTATCACTTGAAATACTTGATGTTGTATTTATTGTACTATTTGCATTCCTTTCCCTTTATCTATTAATTAGTTTAACTTATAAATTGATTAAATACTTCAAGAATCCCTTTATGGACTGATATGTAATGACAAGCTACTGATGAAGGCTTCCGTGATGCACTCTACTTAATTGATATTGGACAAAATGACCTTTCTGATTCATTTGCCAAAAATCTATCATATGCGCAAGCCATCAAGAAAATCCCAGCAGTTATAACTGAAATTCAGAATGTTGTTAAGGTCAGTCCCGTGTTCTTCAAAATGTTTTAGTAAACTTGCTCACCATCAACGGATCTTACTAATTTTCTTTGTTTAGTATTGGTGATTGGTGATTTAGGTTGGTAGAAGGGGCTGAGTGTAATCATAAAAGTGATCCTAACGTTCTTGCCTATCCTTTATTTTGAATAATCTCTCCCTTTTCTTCTAATTCATTCCCCTTTTATTGAGTGCATTGTCAATCAAATGATACAACCACTCATTTTAATTTAATCATCATTAATCATCCAGAGTTGAGTTCAAGTTTTTTTTAGGAAGAGTCTTGGCTTGATATACTAGACGCATTCATAGTTAGTTGCAAGTTGTTTTTTTAGGAAGAGTCTTGGCTTGATATACAAGTTTTTTTTAGTTGCTCATATACCTTCCATTTGAAACAACCAAACTCCCAAGGTTGCTTTACTTCACACATTAAAATATTCTTTCCCTTTTCATGGAAAAATATGGGTGAACAACCTTTATGTTGCTCTTTTAGTTTGTTCCTGAAACTTATTTCAATTTCCATCAGGTGAGGAAACCATATACTATTACTAAACAAAGAGAGAAGTGGACAGAGGAAGAGCATCAAAAGTTCCTTGAAGCTTTGAAATTGTATGGTCGTGGTTGGCGCCAAATTGAAGGTAAACTTTTTGTCCTGATTTATTCATCTGAAACAAATGGTCTTTTCATTTGTCTTCAAGTCAGATGAAAGTTGTATGGGGTAAATAATTGTGGGAATCAGTATCCTATGAGCATGTATGGAACTTAGAAGTAAAGGCGTGTTTGGTGGATAATGTGCAATTAAAGGCTTTTGTTTGTTTGTTTCGTTTTAGTTATATTAGGCTTTCCAAATTTGCCCTATGAGCATCACTTTGATGGACAGAGTAGCGTCAATTTGAAATTTACAGGGGAAAGTGAAACTTTTAAAAACTAGACAAAGCAAAACTGTAAAATAGTGTATTAGCAATGTCTTTCATTTTTCTGGGGTTGGTGAAGCCGTCAAGTAGCAGCCTTGGCCTCAGCTTGTTTATAGAATATGCTGCTAAGGTTCAACTTGTGTCTTGATGGGTGAAAGTTTGAGCTTCATCTTAGACTCTCAGCTTTCATGACTTCTAAAGTTCTTAGCTTGGAAATTAACAACATATTGTAATCAGTAAAAGCTGTAATAGCTGGATCAAACAAGAAGCTTGATTCAAACTACAGATAATCCAATATATCTTTGCATTACTTTGAAAGGTCATCTATTTCAATTATGGCGAGTAGAGATAGCAACCAATAGGAATTTCATGCAAATTAGTCCCATAACCTTATGGTTTCAGGGGATGAACGAAACACCCTATCATCACAACCATGATCAATATTGTCCCTTTTTTTATTAATCCACTAATAAGTAAAAGTATTTCTGTTTGATGCCATAAGCATTTCTTAGATCAATAACAGTTAAGAATTTCCTTTGAAATAGGCATTGTGTGCTCTAGAAGAACAGGATTGTTATATTCTGGAACTTTGTCAAGTGGGATCAGAAAAGGACTCATTGCCTGACTTAGTTAAGTTGCAGCCACCAACCATTGGAGAAGACATGGAGTTAGCTTCATCCATCTTCGTATAGTCAACAGGTCTCTTATATCGTTGGACTGAGTTACAATGAGAGCACCATTAGGCTGAGGTCTTACTTCAATACCCAAGTAAACAGTCATCCTACAACCTATTGTGTGTGTGCCTTCTAACTATTTCCCTCAACATGTGGAGTGGACGATGTGAACTAGGACACTAAAATTGGCACCTCCTCTTTGTGTTCGCCTTTCTTAACAACTCAAACCATCACAATGCTTGTTAAACCTGTTCATTACTACAAACTAATCAAAATCAGCAATTATGTATGATAAGATCGTTAATGTGTTATTGGGATACTTTTTAATTAAATGGGAAAAAAGAAATAAAATTAAGGTATCTATATCGTGAATTTCTCACATTTAAAAGAAAATGATGCATAAATGTATTTCTAGAAACTGTATAATATATCTGTCAAAAAGAAAAGAGAAACTGTATATGTAGGTTGGATTTTCCTATCACTTGTCAATTAACTATTGAGGTTGTTAATGTTATATGATGGGATGATATGACCCTGTGCTCTCTTTTTTGGCGTACAGTCTTGGGTTTTTGTGTTGAGTTTACTTGGGCTTACTCCACTCGCTGAACGAGTCAGCTTCTTGACAGAGTATGGAAACCTTGCTGGCTGTTGCGTTCTTACTTATAGTGAAAGATATATTTGGAATATCTAAAGGTAGGTTTTACCTTTTGCCAACATATTTGCTTTTACCTAAAGGAAGCTTGGCATACGTGATTCAGGATTGCTGGTTTACTATAATTTCCAATTTATTTCTGCAGCTTTGTTTAAATTAAATATTTGTATGAATGTTACAGGAGTATTGAAGGAAATCAATTTTTAGGCCACTTTAAGCCAGAGATTGGGAAGTTGACCAATTTAGAAAAAGTGTAAGTCTTGTGATCTTCTTTGTGTGCTTATTGGAAATTTGGAATCTCAATATCTGCTTCTATTTTTCCCCTCACATATTATTTTATAGTGATTTAACATGACTAAATCATGTTTGTTTAGCATTCAGTCATCCAATGGATTCACAAGAGCATTGCCACCCGCGCTTTCCAAGTTAACCAAGTTGATTGATTTGTAAGTTCTTATCAATTTGACATATTCTAGCACATGGTTACAATCTGACAGTTAAAAATGCACAAGGATGAGCCACTTTGATTCTATTTAATATTAGGTAGTGAGGTGTTAATGCAAGTCACTGCAGGTTTCTTAATCAATTAATATAAGGAGCTACTAAACTAAACAATCTGTAGCTTTGTTTATCACTTTTGTTCTTTTATTGTTGTTACATTTAAATTTTGACATTTCTTTGCATACTGATTAACCTTTGGGAAACACATTTTAGGAGGATAAGTGACAAAATTTCCTTGGGAGGATTTCTGATTTAATTAGTAACTAGACATTGATTGAAAAGTTGTATGTAACACCCTAATATTTCAATAACTAACTATATTTGTGAATCATTCTTGTGAAATTATTGATGTAAATGTAAAAATAGGTGAATGTTATACTTGAATGATCTATATTATTTATATGAAATATTAATTAGAGGTATTACAAAAATAGTTTAGGGGAGATGACCATACTATCCTTCCCTTAAATAAGAAATGACAGATATGTCCTTAAGGTGAAAAAGACGATAACGCTCCTGGATATTTTTAAGAATTACAAAAATACCCCTAGATATTTTAGTAAGATATTTTATGATGGAAATTATATAAATGCCCTTGGATATTTTAGAAAAAGACAAGATTATCCCTAGATATTTTGGCTAGATATTTTAGGAGGGGAAATGACCAAAATGCACCTAGAATGAATGATGAATTTACCATAATACCCTTTAGGCCAAAAATGACTAAATATCCTTAGAGATTTTGTGAGAACCTGATGGAATTACAGAATACTCTTAGATAGCAGATTATCAAAATACTTTGTGACAGAAAACCATAGAATAAAATTTCTATGAATTTTATAAGATAGTGACTTTGAAACTTTATTCAGAAGAATTCAAGTATCAGAAAAATATAGAAAAATGATAGATGAAATCTATGGAATTTTCTCTCAATTATAGAATGAATAGACTTATTTTATAAAATAGTTTAGTAATTTTGATAATCAAAAGTAAAATGAACCAATTAGAATTAAGTTAAAGGAAGTTTTGTAAGAAAAATCTGAATGACACTTTGTATAGATTGCATGTGGGCAATTTATATTATGATTGAAGTCAGTTTTTGGAAAACTCTAGAATTATATTATTCAATATTATTCTTAAGTAGAAAAATTCAAATTAAATTTTATTAGAAAATGTTAAATGTCATGTACAAAGTAAAAATGAAACTAGAATATTTTTCTTCATTTAAAAGATAACATAATATGTAAAGAATGAAAGAAAAGCATAAATTTTCCCTTGACCAAGCTACTCCACGTGAAATACAAGAAGAGTGGAGAAGATTCATGAACTTAAACAAATGTAAGGACACTTGGAAAGTGAAGGCCACTTGGAAAGGCAAGTCATTATGGCTTAAGAGATTTTTTTCTATAATGTAAAGAGATAATAATGAATCTAGTTAAAACCTAAAGGAATAAGCATAAACTAAGTTAGAATTTAATGAAACAAGGAGAAACCAAGCTAGAATGAAACTAAATTAGTTGGAAGGGCAAATATGTCCTTGAATAATTAATTATTTTTCAAGTGCTATATAAAGGGGTGGTGGGGACCTTGCTTGAAAATCACTTTCAAGACATCCTTCCCACTAAGCTTCACGTGAAATACCACTCCCTCATCCCTTTCATCCTTTCATTTTCAAAAGCCTAAATCAAATAGAGAAGACCCCACCATCATAGGAAGAATCACGTGTAGGAGAGCTAGCTAGGAGGAAGAATTTGACAAGCTTTATAGGAAGATACGAAGTATGTATGGGGAAGTTTTATGGTAAAGATAATTTAAGTATTACTTGTATTTGAATAAGTATGTATAGGGGAGTTTATGCTTAAATAAATGTTGAGTGTTGTTTTGTTTGAATAAGTGTTTTCATGAAGTTCATATGTTGCTAAAAGTTTCTAAGAATTTCTCTAAGTTTCATGTGTTGCTGAGTGTTTCTATAAATTTCCATGAAGTTCATGTGTTGTTGAGTATTCTTATATATCTCTATACTTGAGTAATATGCTGAGATTCTGACATGAATATAAAGTTGAGTTCTATACTTTCTGTTGAATTTCTGAGTAAAGTATGTGAGACAGAATATGAAGACTGATGCTTAAAATAAATATGAGATGATAAAGAAATACATGAAAGTGAATCAATCTTATATGTCTCATATGCATATGTCCGGCGGGGGTTAGTCCGCGTTATTTGTCTCAAGAGGAGGTGTGTCAGATAGCTACAGGAACTGAGTTCGAGCGTTCAGACAAAAGGAGTCTGAACTGGGGGGTAGTTGGCAGTGGGGAAATCACACCACCCATGATGATCACATTAAGTGTGGGTGAGAATCCTGTACACCACTGTGGTACCCTGACTGATCGTTTTGGTTCTGTGCTACGGGGATGAGGCTATCTTGACTATTGGTACCAAAAGATAAAAGATAAAAGAAAATCATGCATCATGATAAGAAAGAATCATGCATCTTAATGAACATCTGCATATTTAATATATTCTGTTACTTGAATTATGTTTATCAAAAACTTACCTTGTATTTTGTGTCTGTGGTTGACACCTGCTATGACCTCAATCTAATTTGGGCGAGCAGATGAACAGTAAAAGAAAGATTGACAAGATGATGTTTGAAGACTCTGTTAAAGATGCTTAGTTGAAGATATTTGTTGTAATGAAAATTTTTGGTGATTTGTAATATGTGATAGAACTGATATTGGTCTGTATTGGTCTGTATTGAACTTTATATTATATCAGACTTAGAAATACCAATGGATAATGAAGAACTCTTTATGATATTAATGATTAGTAACTTTCGTATTGATTTTTTTTAAGCAAGAAGAAAAGAATTTTCGTGAAAATTAATAAATAATAAGATAAACAAATTTAGGCGTTACATTGTAAGTTTCCCACCTCGCTCTTTCTTGTTGTATTTTTTGTATACACTACTTTATCTTGTTGAGTTTTTTTCTTTTGGGGTTATAGGCATATGCATGGTTGCTCTCTTGAGGGTCTCATGCCTTCTAGCATTTCTGCCTTGACAAGATTAAGTGATTTGTATGTTTGTAATTCTTTATTTTATTTATGTTTTGATCATAGAAGATGAATATGTTAAGTGGTTGTTTTATTTTTTCTTTGATACTTGCAAATTATGAATGTTATAATTGAAAGAAAAAGTAAATGTAAGTTGTTATTTTGTTCCATTAATAGAACAATGTGGTATATATTATTAATATTATTCAGTTTATGTGTTTTTATTAGTAATTATGATAATTTTGAACAAAAAAAATTTAGGAAAATCATAAAAGAGGGCATTTAAAAAAATAATAAATCGAAGACGGTTATAAGATACAGCCGTCTTAGAATGATTATAAATAAAAAATAAAAACATTAAATCTAAGACGATTTTTAAGTAAACCTGTCTTTGAAATCTAACATTCTAAGACGGTTCTGCATATAATCATCTTAGTTGGCCCGTGCAATATATCAAAGACGGTTGATGGATAAACCCGTCTTAGAAATCCATCATTCTAAGACGTTTCTTCATATAACCGTCTTAGCAGGACTGTGCAATAAGTCTAAGATGGTTGTTGGATAAACCCATCTTAGAAAGTCATCATTCTAAGACGGTTATTTGGATAACCGTCTTAGAAAACAATCATTTTAAGATGGTTCATATATATAACCGTCTTAGATTTGATGAAATTTTTTTTCTTTTTTTTTACATCTTCTAAGACGGTTCGTCATTACAACCGACTTAGAATCACAAATACCAAGACGGTCTCATAATCGAGTTCGAAAATCAAACTTTCAAAGACGTTCGATTCAAAGACGGGTGGAGAACCGTCTTTGAATGCCCTTTAGAACCGACTTAGAAGGGTTTGCTTGTAGTAGTGCTAGGGCCATGGTGTATTGACTATGGCCCTCTTGATTGAGCATGACTGTTATCAATTGACCACGACCCTCATGAATTTACCACGAATTTTGTTGAATCTTGATGCTATTCTGGATGACTGTTATTGCTTTATTATGGTTGTGCTAATTACCATGGTCGTGGTAAATGTACCATGACTGTGATCAAGTGTAGAGTCTTCAAATCTTCATAAATTTTTGCAATTTTCTACTCTTTTACTCAATTGAGTTGTTGTGCTTCTGCAATGCAAAATTAGTATCCAAACATGAGTTTTGCTGAGAAAATGCATGCAAAATGGCATAAAAACTCATACAAAATACCATTCAGGAAGTGGTTTATCATCATGTGAGTGAGGACAAAACACATTGAAAAGTCTAGTGTTATTTTTGGGGACAATCATTAATCTTGAAAGTAGTTGAAATAGATTGTCAAGGTCTAAAAACTGCTACCTACGAAAGGTTCTAACATGTGAAGTGTTCTAACCAATAAGGAAGCTGAGTGAAGTGTCACCTTGTGAAGTGCTATAGAGTGTGAGCTATCGGGAGGTCAATAACCATAAATGTTACATTTCTTCCTATCCATTGATGCTTACTCACAATGCCTTGCTTACTTTCAAAGTCTAATTTTGTAAATGGAATATAGATACATAAACCCTACTTCCTATTTTCTATTTATAATGTTTGAAGTGAAACAGATCCGTGAAAGGGAGCACGACCACGCTACAAGGAGCACGACCATTCTTCTTGAGGCGGGACAAATGAAATTTGAATTCTGATATCAGCATGTTTGTGCTCTAAGGAGCATGGTCGTTATTGAAAATTCTGACACTAATGGCTCCATTTGTTAAAAATAGAGAATGGCCTTGGATTTAGCATGGTTGTTTTGGAGCTACCCCGACCGTGCTATATGAATCATGCTCATGCTATATGGAGAACATTTGTGGAGCTTGAGACGAGACAATTGAAATTTAAATTTTGAGATTAGGATGGTCATGCATTGAGGAGCACAACCATTCTTGAAAAGTCTAATGTTGATGGCTCCATTTTTAAAAAGCAGATAATGACCTTCTTGGATTTAGCACGGGTGTTTGGGAACTAGCACAACCGTGTTATATGGAGCACGACCCTGTATAGGGAGCACCACAACCATTATGTTTGAGGCGAGACAATTGAAATTTGAATTGTGATATCATCATGGTTGTGCTTAGAGGAACACGATCATTCTCGAAAAGTCTGACATTGTTGACTCTATTTTTAACAAAGAACGACGTGAGCCAATAATGTAAAATACTAATGGCCAACAACTTTTTGGATTTAGGATAATTATTGTAAAAATTAATAAATTTATCATACATTATAATTGTGATTGAATGATAATATACAAATGTTTTACTATGTTAATATATAACCTATTTTCTACTAATAAGATATAAGACTAATTTTAGTGACATCTTATGGACCTAACTTAATGAGGCAATAATGTAAAATAACAATGGCCAACAACTTTTTTTAACGGTTTAGAATATTCCTAGTGGATATAAGAAAAGTTTATATATAAAAAATAAAATAAAAAAATCGTGTGGCCAGTGTTGTGAAAATCGGTTCGGCCAGGCCGGTCGGACCGGTTAGACCGGGAACCGGTGCAACCACTGGGGCGGGTTGGGGATTGGACTGGCCATGCATCTGACCCGACTTTGCCCAGTGAAATCCGGCCAGTTTTGTGCGGACCCAGTGACCCGACCAATTTTTGGAACCTGGACAGATGGAACGTTGTCGTCATCCCGCCTTTCCTCCGCCACCGTCGCGCCTTCACTTGCACCATGAACGAGGCAAAACTGGAAACTAGAGAGAAGAGGCCGAATAGAAATCCAACTGCATCTATTGAAAGTGCAAAAAGAATAAAAGAAGCAAGAAGACAACAACAAAAAAAAAAGAAGAAGAAAACGCACAGAGAAGAAGCATAGTAGAAGAAGACGAAAGTGCAGCATAGCTGCCAAAGAAGAAATCAAAGAAGAGTAGCGGCGCACGGCAGAATGGAAAGCACAGCAAAAAAGCTTTTATATACATGGGAATAGGGTTTTTTGCACTTGGGGCCAGATACATAACATTGCTTCCTGCACTCCCTTTATTAATTGTTATACTCCTTCTGCCTTATTTTTTTATTTATTAAACATTGAATTTTTGTTTTAATTTAAGTAGTTACTATTTACACTTTCTTTTTTGTTAATACACTTTACTTGTGTTATCAACTTTAATACTTCAATTGTTATTTTAAATTTTTTAGTATACTTTTCTTAATCAAATAATATTATTTATATACTTATATATAATATAATTGAATATTTTTAATATAGATCGGGTCAAACCGGGTCAATTACTGACCCATCGGTTGGACCACTGACCCATTGACTCACTAATTCGACCGAGTCAATGACCAAACCAGTTTTTATAACACTGCGTGTGGCATGATAAAGAAGGAAATGACCATAATGAAAAGAGAGAAACGTCAAGGGGGAGAATTACCAATATTTTTAATATTCAGAACAAAGGTCGAACTGGTCCAAAAACAAATTTAAGATTTAGAAATAAAACTGTAATTGAATTGGAATTAATAAAATAAATACATAATACATAACAAATATTAAATAAATATAATACTATAACTTATGATACTAAAAAAATAAAATAAAATACTATTTTATAGGTTCTTAAGATTCAAAATATATATAAAAATTCAAATCAAATATATCATAATACTTCACTTTAAATGTAATCAAATATAACAATATTCATTAACATTAAAAAGTTTATGTCTAGATTAAAAAAAGAAAATGACAATTCAATACATATACAATTCTAAACAAACAAAATATAAGAAATTAATAAATTAATATGAATAAATAAATTATATGTTTTATAAGAAAAAATAATAATAATTGATAAAATCTTTTTTCATCTGTTTGTAATCCTTATTTAACATATATTTGACCAAAAAAATATTATTAAATATATACTTTTTATTAATCTAAAAAATAGTTTAAATTAGAAATAAAAAAATTGAAAATCACTTGTTTTCTGCACCAGTCTTCTACACTGAATTGTTTTATTGGATTTCATCAATTTGACCAATTCTTGACTAATTTTTAGCAGTTCTGAGATTATCTATTTTTTAAAATTAATGGACCGATTACTAAGTCGATTCTTGATAAGTCCGGTTAAATCAATTGATCCGGTCCGAATTTAAAAATTATTATTAGAAGTTTAAATCTACTACGTCTTGCATACAAAAGGTAATGCATCATAAAAAATAAAATGCACTTATAATAAAAAAATTAAGGAAAAACCTCATTTAAGATTATAATAAAATGTAAACAAATGCATAATCAACTTTAAAACTATTACAAGCATATTAATTATAAGTGTATCATATTTTAATTGAAATTTTTAATTATTAATTATAAGTGTATTTTATTCTTATACAATCTCTGATTTCAGAAAACGCGACTTGAAAAACGAAAGCAACTTTTTATTAAGAAAAAGTCTATATTTCAAATAAAAAATTACAACAGTATTAAGTGGGAAAAAATAATTCCAAATGTCAACATGTGACATTAATTTAGACAAAATTATTATTAGTTAGTACAGATAAGGAAATTATCGAAGTCCTACGAGTTTTAGTATAAGATGGCATCCACCCCCTAACTAATACTAGCACACACCGGTAGATTAATTCAATGGGAGGAAAATTGACCGAAAACATATTCGAAATAAAATATTTTTAGAATGTTTACCCAAAAAAAAAAAAAACGATGACATGTGTTTATTTATTTTTATTTTTTTACAAAAAGAGATTACATGTTTAATTCTTACGTGAGACACTTGAAGTGAATCCTCTTTTTGGGATGCCACAATATATCAAATCAAGCAAGAAAAATTTCAAGAGTTATGAACTACTATCACTTTCAAAATAATTATTATAAAAATTAATAAATTATCCATATATTTGTAATTAGATACACTGTATATATAATTTTTTTACTGGATACTGTGTATATTTTTTATATATTTTTAAATAATTGTAATAATAATTTTTTTGAACCAAGGTATAAATGAGTTAAAAGTTAAGGATTATTCCTTCGAAATATTAAGATTTATTTAAGAGTTTAAATTTTTTAATAAATATTTTTTTAATTACATATTTAAAAAATAAAATTATCTATTAATCATATCACACTATATTAATATAATAATATATTTATATGAGATAGTAGTACTAAATAATAATCTTTTAGTGTTGTAGAAAAAAATAGCATTTTAGCGTAAATACATTAATAATTTACCTAATATTTTTATTTAAGAAAACTATTAATATTAAATATCAATAAATATAAAACGAGTTACTAAAAGAAAATTGACAACTATTCGTTGATAACATTAATAAAATGTAATAATTATATAATATTAATTCAAACAAGCGCATACATCAGCGATGAGCAATCCCCACAGTGAATTTTCAACGCGATTTTGCAGAGCTTCCGCGTTGAAACCATCCAACCCCCTTAACCTTAAATTCGTTGTCTTCACTTCCTTCCTTCCTTCCTTCGCGTTTGATTACATTTTCATCCTCTGCAGGTACCTACCTCTCTTCCTTTCTCTTTCCACCACTATGTTATGTTCTGAGCATTCTTTTCATCATTTTTATCTAGTTTTCACTTTCAATTTTGCGTTTATCCATTTCTTTTAACTGCAATTTCCATAATTCCACGTTAATTGCTATGAATTTGGATTCATCTTAATTTCAAAATCATTTTTTAGTTGAGGGTTCATCCGAAAGAACTTGAATTTGATCTTCGGATTTTTGCTTGTTTGTCTTTCCAGGACCAAATTGATATACAAGATCATTTTAGAGAGAGAGAGAGGATGTTTGGTTCAAAGAAAACTCCTCTGAGAGATGCTAAAAGCTCTGTTGACCATGCCCATAACCCCTTTGATTCTAATGAAGATACAAAAGATAACATGTATAATTCCTCTAAGAAGACTTTGACCAACACCAACCGCTTTGATGATGATCATGTTGATGCCACTGGACACTCTTTATCATCTTATGGCCTTTTGTCTGCCCATCGAAATAGGTATAAGAACGATTTCCGCGAGTCGGGAGGGTTGGAGAGTCAATCTGTGCAGGAATTGGAGAACTGTGCTGTTTACAAGGCTGAAGAGACGACAAATTCAGTGAACAGTTGTTTAAAGATAGCTGAGGAAATGAGAGAGGATGCTACCAAGACTTTGGTGATGCTGCACCAACAGGGTGAGCAGATTACAAGGAGTCACCATGTTGCTGCTGATATTGATCACGATTTGAGTCGGGTATGGATCTTGTTATCCCTCGTTGCTTCCTATATGGCCAGCTTCTTCTGAAAAACATTGTTGCTGCTTTCAATTGGTATTGAGGACTACTCTTTTGACTGTTTTGTTGCCGTGTTTACAGGGAGAAAAGCTTTTGGGAAGTCTTGGTGGCATGTTCTCCAAAACTTGGAAACCCAAGAAGACAGGCACGATAACTGGCCCTGTTGTTTTTAGAGGTTAGTATTTTCTCTCCATGCTCATATTCTGAGTAAATTACACTTGCAATCCCTGAAGTTTCATGAGATTGCACAAACTCCCCATGTTTTTTAAGGATTACAGCTACCTCCCTTGAAAGGGGGATAACGTATAATGTTTTTCAAACAATTAAGGTGGTCAGTGTAATACTTTTTAGACAATTAAGGGAGTTACTGTAGAGGTAGAAAAAATAGGAGGGTTTTGCAATCTCATGAAAGCTCAGGGAGTGTCAGTATAAGTTACTCCTTTTAATTTTTAACTAATTTGGGTTGTATGAAAATTGTGTATGTTATGTGCTTCATGATATAAGATGATCCGGTGAGAAAAAAGGGCAACCACTTGGAGCAAAGAGAGAAGTTAGGATTGACTTCTGCCCCTAAAGGGCAGTCGAAGTCACGTACAACACTTTCTGAGTCATCAAATGCGCTTGAAAAAGTTGAGGTTAGTATTGACTTGATGAAGATTTAACTGTTGTTTAAAGTCATATGAAGTGCTGAACATGACAAAGCTTCAGTTCCGTACTGCTTTGATAATGATATGTGATTTATATCTGAATATGTGTGTTTCTAGTATTGTTCTTCCTGTCCATAATGACCAAGTCACTAATTCGGAGCCAACCATTTTATTTAAAATCATGGACAATTTTGCAACTAACCTCCTTTTTGTTTATCCCCAATCCCCATAAGCCATCTATGTTCTATAGTCAATATTATTCCATCCTGAAGCCTGTAATTTTCATGTTATGATTTTCACCTTTGCCTTATACAATACTGTTAGATTTATTCTTAACGTTGAATTCAGCAACTGAAAGGAATATCCTGAAACAGGTTGAAAAAGGGAAGCAAGATGATGCACTGTCAGATTTAAGTGATCTCTTGGGAGAACTGAAAGGCATGGCCATTGACATGGGATCTGAAATTGGGAGGTAAGTTGATTGGATTCTACGCTTTCTCTAATTTTACTTGACTGAGATTCTTTAACACTGAACTGGTTCAAATCTTTTTGCAAAAGTGAATAGTTTTTAACTAACAGTTAACAGTTGTGTAGTTCAGAACCATTTCACTTTCTTCAAGATGGCATAATTTACTGATTTTGGTATGTTGCAGGCAAAACCAAGCATTGGATGGTTTTGACAATGATATGGAGAAGTTGACTGTCCGCGTAAATGGTGCTAATCAACGTGGTCGTCGTTTGCTTGGGAAATAGGGGTGTATATCATGAGATTCATACTATTTTTGCTATGCATTATTCAATTAAAGGAGCTTGCAATGTTCCAGGATACTGATCTCAAATATAGTAATGTACAATCCGCTTGTGAAAAATTTGTATCTCAAATATATATAGTATTGGTTGATTTGAGATTATTTATGATTCTAATTTTCTATCGTCAATATGGTGATTCCTACGCTACCTTTTCTGGCATGATTCATTCCATAACCTTGTTCTCTTTTACTAGGAAACGGATAAGTGCATAATAAAATTCATTCACATAAATGTAACACTTTGTATTAAAGAATGTTTAGAGTTCTTCGTGCTGTTCTTCCTTGGTTTAGTGGGAGAGGGTTTGTCCGTAAGTACGGTTCTTCAATGTTTTCTAGTATGTTAGACTTGGCATTGTCAACATCATGGTTTTGCTCTTCAATGCTTTGGTCTTCTGAACGGATTCAAATCAACTACTCCATTTAGGTGTATAATATGAATGTTTGATTAGATTGTTTGTCAGCTTTTTGAGAGAATTTTCCAAAAGTTTTTTTTTTTCAAATTTAAGCCATAGTAAATATGCTAATATAGAAAATTTAACATCTCTACGTTCACTGTCTAGATGTGGAGACCTGTTTTGTCCCGAGTTTTGGGCTTTTATATTCAACGTTATACTGGGCTCAGTCCTATTAGGCCCATACAGAATAGTTATGCTTAACTTTAAGGTCCTTTATTATTACATTACTTATTTTTCCTAAAACACCTCTCTTCTGTTTTCTTTTCAAAATTTATTCCAACAATGCCCCTTTGTATACATGGTTGGATCCATAGTTCTGGAAATTAAATTGTGAAAGTGTTAAAATGTTGCATACTTCTAAAAACTAAATTCAAAAAGTCTGTTAAAGTTTGCTTTTGTGCATTCTTTATATACGTTCCTGAAATGCCCTTCTCCAATCATGAGCTTCTCATTGAAACTGTTGGTGGCATATCCTAGCTCTCGCAATGTGAAAACTCTAAAGCATTTCTTGTTTTCCCTCTTCAAGTCCTTGATGCTTATGCCACAATATGGAGGGAACGGGAATGGAGTGCAGAACGATATTGAAATGTGATGAGGCAGTGGGAGGAAAAATAAAAAGATGAAAAAGAGAAGGATAGTGCATTGTGTGTGTGGGTTATTATTTTTGGAATGTAATTTTGTAAAGAATAAAATCAAACATGTTAGAAGAGAGCATTTGAATAATTTTTGACAAAACTGGATGTGTACTTAGCATAAAAAAAAAGGGCTAAACTTAAAATACTATTAAGTATAGCCCATGAAACACACATACAGTCATACACCCATCAAATGACAGAATGAGTTAGATTTTGGGCATTAATCTCTTTAGTTCGAATATTTTACTCTTGTATCACAATTTTTGAATTTTAGGAATTGTTTGAAATAGTTGAAAGTGCGAAGAGAAAAGAAGAGACGATGGAAAAAAATTAGTCAAATTCATTCCTTCCACCATTTGTTTTGGGACAAAAGCTAGAGTGTGTAAGTTAAATTTCTTATGCACCATGTAAAAGGATTTTTTAGTCGTAAGATTTTTGGGGATTAAAATAAATAATTAAGATAAATATGAACTATGGGGAAATTGTCTACACTAGATAAAATAAAATAAATACCAGTATTATTATTTTTCTTTTCTTGTTTCTCTATCGTCGGAGCTTCTCCCTTCACTCTTCAACCACCCTTCCCTCTCAAACACCACCCACATCATCGCCATCACAAAATCCTCTACCGCCGTCTGAAGGATCGTTGTCGCCGTCATTGAAGAGGAACTACTCATTCCCAGTGTTCCTAATATTGAAACTAGACAATCTATGTCGGGTTTATTTTTAGATCTGATGGTTGTTCATTTTTTATCTCAGATATGGTGGTGTTTCTTGTTGCTTTCGATCTCAAATCTGGTTTTTTCTCTCTTAGCCCTTCCATGGTGGCCTATGTTATGTGATTTTGTCATATGTGAAGGCCTCTTGTTGTTTAGATCTCAAATATGTTGTAACCTTTCCTTGTGGCATTGTAAATCCTTGTGCATCTACGATACCCAATGCCATTGTGTGCATTTTGTTGTCAACCCACCGAATCAAAAAATGTGATGGGTTCCAAATGAGTTGAACTGTGCAAAATGGTGCGAATAGGAACCCAACAAACTCCCATTGTGATTAGGAGACGGCAAAATTTGTGATTGGGTAAATTTGATGTGTTACCCTTTCGTGGTGAGTCAAACGATGTGAATCTGTGATACCCATCCTATGTATTTAGAATTTTGTAGTTCACCAAGATGGTCAAGGGGAAAAAAACAACATTCATCCCTTTCGACCAACTCCCACTCTTCTACTGCAAAATTTTGTAGATTTGGGTAAATTTTTAGAATTTGAATTTCACACCATAAAAATTTTGGTAATTTCATATTCAATTGTAATGGGTTTTACATATTTTGTATTTTTGTTTTGAAAGGTATGAAGGATGAATGAACCACATTTTTTTTTTTTGTTTTGCATGGTGTGTAAGAAGTTTAACTTACATAGAACGCGATCCAGAGGGGTGGACGTATTCGTGTTGGACGCAGTTTCACAAATGGTTAGGTTGGTTCTCGATGAAGGTGTGGATAACCATGACTTTGATAGACACAACGAAGGAGGAGGCTAGCGAGGAGGGCGGTTTTGGGATACAATTGGTGACTAATAAACTGTGATTTGATTGTATTTCAATATGAGTTTTCATGTCATATTCATGCATTTTGATATATTTTACTTACCAAAACTCACAGTTTAGAGTAAGTTTGTGAAGGACAAGTGCTTAAGAGTTTTCATGTGAAAAGAGCTAAATATGATGAATTTTTGGAGCTAATCAGAATATCACAATCATAGTAATTTTGTACGACTGTGTTAATTTTGTACAATGTGCAGTAATTTTATATGTCTGTGATCTGCCTGAGTCACATGTCGCTTAAAGATTGCAATGATCACCTAGCCCATTTAAATCCTAATTGAAAATATTCTTTAATTAAGGAAAGATAGAAGGAGAACCTCCACGGAATATTATAAATAAGGAATGAGACCTCTCTTTTGGAAGGAGTTGATTCTTCAGTTTTATTCTTATCTTTTCACAAATTCGAGAGAACCTTGAGAGCTTTTGAGAGCTAAAGAGCATGGACAACACCACTAGGATGGGTCGTGATCCTCGTTCCTGCGTATTGGTATGTTTATGGTTACATTTTATGGGATTACTAGTTTTGCTCTGATCATGAGTGGCTAGTCCCCCTAGTCTGGGGTTATGATGTAACTGTCCATTTGTACTTCTTTCCTTATTCTTAATGAAATTCCTCATTGTTTTATGTTAATTAATTATCTTCCTTATTTTAATGTTTATTTGGAACTTTCCATTCTAATACTCAATCAACTGCATAGTAGTGATCATCTACATGTAATTGGTAAATCTAGGTAGAGAATGTTTTGCACCAAATTGCATAATCAAACCATCTGGGTAATCTCCAATAGATTAGTTAATATTTAATTAATCATCCCTAAAATTAATTTTATTCTTTGACTTAAATTGATAGATCCATGATTATTGGGGTATTAATTTAAGGAAAAGAGTATATCCTACCTTAATCATAGGTTTTAGTTGATTTTGGGAATCAATAATTAATTAGGGTAGGAATTTTATTAGGACTAGGATTTGGGGAAATTTGTACTAGTGGGTCATAATCCTAGTCATTTTTATCATCACCTAAACCTCTTTTTATGTTCATTTAATTGCTTTATTATAAAAACCAAAAGCATAAAATATTTAAATTCTCATTTTTAATCATTTCTATTGTTAGTTTAATAAACTTAACTAATTGGAAAAACAACTGGTCCTTTGGGGCATAGGATACATGAGAAAAAGAGTTGGGGAGCGTGACGAGGGTTTCTTTTTATTCTAGTATGTGTATCTTATGATAGACCTACACTTTTCTTAACCACTAATTATGAAAACTCCTTATCTAAGGGACCATCTTTATTTCCCACAGTGGGGGACCTATTGAGACCTCCCACCCTAGAATCCGTCTCAAAGACCAGGGTTCAAAAACCCTTCAAATTTGAAGGTTACATGCTCTCCAAAACCTCATTCCAAACTCGTTCACTCCACCACACAACTTCCTGTCTTCCTACACACCCTAGAAGCCACCTTACAGACAAGGATTCCAAAACCCTTCAAAATTGTGAAGGTTCCACACTCTCCAGAACCTCATTCCACACTCACTATCGTTCAAAACTTTCCATTCTTCCTCTCTACACATGTTCTCCACCACACAACTTCCACTCTTCCTTCACACCACAAGTCTGCATCATTACTCTTGTAGGAACTAGATCCGCACACAACAACCACCGCTCTTTCATTTATTTGTTGCTTTTACAAACTAAATTGACACATGAAGATGACTGACCCCAACCCAACCCATTTTCTTTGGACCGTCGCTTGGACTAGTTCATTGTACCTGCAAACAGAGTAGTTTGTCTGCACCACGATGGATATTTTGGCATCCACCCTGCTTTAGTAGGCTATCAGAACTTAGTTGTCGGCTGAATCTATGTAGGGGGTGTGGAAGTGGCACATAACAACAATGACAACCCCTCTTATGAAGTCCACAACCCATCTACAATTAACATCGTTGAGCCACCCCGAGTCTACACTACTCTCAATTGTTTCCATTATGTATATCTATGAGGTAACAACCAATGTAGGTCACGAGGATGGTGATGATAGGATGCCTCCCAATCATGTGTCGAGCGCAAGCCATGGCATACCCTTTCATGTCAGAGCAAATAGAGGTATTCCAATCGGAGGAGGACGTGGAGGAATTAACTTTCATGTCAGAGAAGATGAACTTATTCATATTGGTATAGGACACGGTCGAGGATGCGAATGAGGTGGAGGTTTCAGACATGATGAATGGCATGAGAAATTTGTCCTAACTTTCTATGTTATTTTGTAGAATAGCCTAGCCCTAACTTAATTAGTTCAGTAGCTTCTATCAAATTGAATAACAGATTATGAAACCTCCTTCAAAATTGTAACATTTGCTTTCATTGTAGCATAATGTCATAAATTTTTGCCCAAGATTAATTTTTTTGACTTTATTCTATGCAATTAGTGTGTTTTCAACTAAGGAGTAGTTCCTACACTTCCACCTAATTAGTTACCTTGAGTAGAATGGTTTTATATCTCTTGAAAAGTACATGGTACAACATGCTATGTATTAGACGACACATAATTATTAGTAAGCCTTTGTGTCTATAGAAGTAATCAATGTAATCTTATTAACAATATAATCTATTCAATTTCAACTTACTATTAGGGCTTGCTAGTTTGAGAAGTCTAGAGATTTCTCAAGTAAAGTAAATGATTTTCGCATAAGTTTTATAGAAGGTATTGTGCCTTTCATTGCTTTTTTTAAAAAAGTGTGCTACTTTTAAATTAGATTACTTTTATTTATTTTGACTTGCAAATGATATTTTCACAATTGTACTTTTGAATTTTGCAGTGACCTATTTTAGTCATTGAATCACAGTGATAAGTTATAAATTTTCAAAGATTATCAATTTATTTTTAACTACTCCTTTGAATTGTGAAACAATATTTGTAGTTTGTGGGTAGGATTTGAATCCAATCCTCTATTGGGATCCAACCTAAAAATTAAAATTGAGGCATGCATAGAATTAATGATCAAGAACTTTGGTGATTCTCCAACTCACCTTAGAAGTCACTCATTCTCAGGTAAGTCTATAGGTAAATCATTTGATCATGTCTCTTTCCTCTAAATTATGGTCATAAACTTAGTCTACATATGTGATGTTTTCCTAATGGTATTTGTTTTCTTAGTTGTAGGTCTTAGATTGTTCAAATAATGTTAATTTTTTTTTACTTATATACCTTTAATCAAATTTTATAATGTTAAATTATTATTTTAACTTTTGTTTTGCTCTGTTCGTTTTTGTACCCTTATTTCTTTTTTCTTTTCAATCTTTGTAGGATACATACTGTCTAATTTTCTTATCAACTTTTGGTTGATGAATTGAGTATATTGTTGTCAATTTGTCTTCAATATCTTTTTTAACAATCTAGATTTCTTTTGTGGTACTAGATGCAGTCAAGTTACACACTACTACAAAAGGTAGTTATTACGATGCGCCAATAAGGACGATTGACAAGAAATAGTCTTAGAATGTGATATGGTGACAATGTTGTAATTAAATTCATTAATAACAAAGATGGTTATTAAATAACTGTCTTAAATTTGTAAATTTAAGAACGGTTATTCAGAAAATCGTCGTAGTTGAACACTATACAAATACGATTTACTAAAACCATCTTTATTTATCGTTGTCGCTTTCTCTCTCTCTCTCTCTCTTTCTCTCACGGGCAGCAGTGGCCCTTTTTCTACCCCGCACATCTCTTTTTTTATTTTCCTTCCAGTGTATCGAGTGAAACCCTAAATCTTCAATACTTAACTGGCCATTCTTCTCCATTTCTCTATTGCTATAGGTAACAACTATGTCTCTCTCTCGTCTCCCTCTCGTCTCTTTTGGGTCTCCTTGTCATCTCTCATGTCTCTTTCTCGTCTATTATGTGTGTTGTGGGGTTAGGGGTAGTGATTGTTACGGGGTTACGAGGGAGGTGAATGGAGGTTACGGGTGTGTGGTTATGGCACAGAGGGGTTACGAGATTATGGTTATGGCACAAAGGGGTTACGGGGTTGGGGTTACAAGATGGTTATGATGGGTGAAGGGAAACTACGAGGTTGTTTGGATTGAGGTTATGGCGCAGAGGGGTTGGGGTCTTTTGGCACAGAGGGGTCGAGGTTATAGGGTTTTTCTCTTTGTCTCGCAACTGTCTCTGTTCTCACCTCTCTCAATTTCTATTTTAGGTTAACATGTGGTTCGTACAACCCCAAAATCAATAGCATATGTCACAAGGGTGGCTTCAGTTTTGATCTATGCCGAAGAAACACAATGCTTCAAAACAAGGGCCTCAAAGCCCCAACCTTTCTCCAAACTGGTACCACTATTGTTGGTTTAGTTTTCCAGGTCTGAAATCATTCCCTCGCTCTTTTCATGTCTATTTTACCTAATTTTATTTTATTATCATCTATGTATACATCGCTGTGTTTTATTTGTTTTTCTATGTGTTTATTGTCACTCTTTTTCTTTTCTTCTTTATTGTGATTTTTTTATATCAAAATTGTGAGTGGGTTCTAATGGAATAATGGATCTAGACACAGGTTGGGAGCATTTGCTTAGGTTGTGAATGTTGAATTTATTATAACCTCAACTTGAACTATCCATACATAGCCACTTCACACTCACTCTTGTGTTGTTGCCTTCATGGCCAAGCCAGTGTCCATTGAGGTATGTGGCAAATACAGAGTTTTTAGCACCAAACCAATGCCTGGAACTCGTTGGATCAATCTTCTCGTTGAAAATGATGTTCGCCTTGAAGTAATTAATCACACTTTCTATATTTCTTTTATATTTTGAGACAGCTTCCAAGCATATAATATTTTAGTATATGATAAAATTTTTTGTTCATTATTTGTCTCCTATGTGCTACTCAGATATGTACCGAGAAGAAAACAATTATGTTAGTTGAAGACATCATTGTTTTGATAAGTGACTTGTTGTTATTATTAGATTAGATAAATGACTTGCTGTTATTATTTAGTTGTTGTTGTGGTTTGACTTACTGAGATTACTAACATCAAACTATGATTTAAGTACTATAAATGGTGCACAACACATGGCCAAGGAAGTTTGTATTTAATTTGTCTCTGCCGTATATTTTGGTACTGTGGCAATCTCAAATGTTGAATATTTTCGAGCCAGAGCGACACTGACTTGTATTTTCACTACCCTGCAATGTAGTGGACTTGTCAAGGTCTCACAAATATAGAAATAGGTATTTGCTAAAGAAGGAAATCTAAGTGACCTATTTGCTAGAGGAGAGGCTATTTCAACTGTCTTTAATGTTATTGGAATTGAAATTCAATTAGCATCTACTGTATGTGCCTCAATGGATAAATTTGTACCAATGTCAGTGTTGCGGTGTTAATCTTCAAACTTTTGATAGCTTGACAGCTATAATTGGCCAAGGGCTAATTGTCCTATAATTTTAAGCTATGTAAGCAAAAATAAACCACTAGGTTATGGTGTTCATTTTTACTTGCACCATTATATACTAATTTCTAATGCGTATCTTGTGAAGACTTGGAAAATATGGATGGCCTTCACACGAGTTTTTTGGTTTTTAGCCATTACATATTCTGTGTTATACACGTGTGTGCATACATGTGTGTTTAGTTGCTGCTACCCTTAACATTGGACGTGTCTCATGACTTTGGAATATGCATCTCATCATATACAACTACTATTGCTGCTCCTCTCAAGTTTTTGCAAACTTCCAAACTTGGATTCATTTTTTAACTATCTAGTGTCTTGTGTATAGGAGGGAGAACTTGATGCTATTGCAGTAGTTCATTCATAAGCGGACAAAGTGTCGATTACGTCTCACAGGACAAGGCTTTTTGCTCTTAATGTATGTATCCTCCTTTGAATGTTCTTCATTTTCCCTCATTTAATGACCTGAAGTTTTGACTTCAACCTTAATGTAAAATTTCTTATTTTCTTTCTTTATTATTTATAACTTTAATGTTAGATTTGTCTTGTTCATAAGCTATTTTTTTTCCTTCGTCCTGTTTGACATTATCCCATTTTTTCTTAATTTTCCTCTAAAAGAACAGTACGTTTAGCAGTGACAATCATTTTATGTTTTTTCATTGTTCCTCATTTTATTTTAATTAGTTCTATTTATGGTGTCGAATTTCAACACCATAGTGTCATGAATGATTCTGTTAATTATGCATGATGTTATGGATAAATAAAGATAGGTCCAATTATCTTTATTTCAAATATTTAAATTCTCAACCCATTATCATAACCATGAACGAACAAAAGATATATTATCATAACCGCTATCTTTCAGTTATCCATATATCCGAATATCTTGGTAAAAGATAGTGGGCTTCAATCGTCAATCCATCAAGGTCCAAGTCAGTATCCTATAAATAGAGTATCCACCATGGTGAAAGGTACACACAATTCTGACTCTCTCTTTTCCATTCACACAGCACACACTGCACGCCAATCGTGTTGTGTATCTCTGTTGTGATCTTTTTCTTCCTTGAGTTGCTTCAACCCTATAAGCATCTTGAGAGAGAGAGCTTGATCCTACATAAATCATCCAACAATCCTTGTTGGACATTTTTGTTCTCTCTGAGCAGAACAGTGGCGCATTCTGTGGGGACGATAAACTTCGAATCCCACCAACTCACAATGGTTAACACCAGAAGGCACCAGGTCGCTAGACACAACGAACCACCCAGAAATTTGAACCTGGAAAATGTGGTGGTAGAAGATGCAGTTTCCCATACTGCCTCATCACCCGCACGCCGGCCAGCCCACCACCAGCCACAGAGGAGGAACCAGAGACTACGCAGCGCTTCATCCAGAATGCTCTACATTCTCTTCTAACTCGAATGGAGAACTGGAGAAGCGTTATGAACTCCAGCGATAGGAAGATATTCAACATTTGATAACCCAGTTGGACGAACACAGTGCTAAACGCAGAGAGGAGGAACGTCGTCACTTCCAGGATGCCGAACACCCGGTCCACAATGCGGAGAACACAGCAACGGTACGTACCGAGCAACCCCATGCAGCAGCAAGAAGACAGGGACCAGAGACATCGGCCCCCACTGCCAAGACCGGCAATAGGGACCCGGTCGATCAGTCCGAGCAAGGCAGAGTATCTCGTTCTCGGTCATATAATGAGACACTTCATATTTCCTCGCCCATCGTCCCAGATTGTACTGCTGAGGAAAGACCAATAGGAGGGATTATACGCCAGCATGGACAAGAAAATGGCACTTATCGGAGGAAATATTGTCGAGGCCATCAGAACAACAGCCCGTTCGTCAATAGAATTGTGGATGCTCAATTCTTGGAAGACTTTGACGGCTGGTTTTTATCCAAATATGATGGAAGCCAGGATCCTCAGGTGCACATTGATGAATTTGACATGCAAATGTGTGTTCGAGGTATTGACGAGCCCATAATCTCACGGATCTTCGCTACTACTTTGACCGGAGCAGCCCAAACCTGGTTTCATTCTCTGCCGCCACGTTCCATCCATAATTTCAAAGATTTTGGCCAGAAGTTCTTGTTAAATTTCGCGACGAGTAAGAATCAGCCAAAATCCGAGTTCGCTCTGGGTAAAATACGCCAGCAGCCCGGCGAAACATTGCAGAGTTACCTGGATCGATTCAAGGAAGCCGCTTTACAAGTACAAGGCTTGGAAGAAAAGGTTCACGTGCATCTCATCTCAGCTGGGCTCAACGGATCGTCCCGCCTCGCCAAATCGATTTATAAGGATCCTGTGAAGTCTTTAAATGAGTTCAGAATCCGATCCAAGAAATACTTGGAGTTGGAGCAGATGGAGATCGCTAACTCGGCTCCGAGGGAAAATAAAAAACCCTCATCGCCATAGAACCAACGTTAGAAGAATGCACAGTCCAGCCAACATCCTGCAAATATGCCCGCTGGCCGACCTCCACGAAGCATTCCTGACTCTCGCTTCAGGCCTGGGAGGTATGAATTGAAATTTGACAAGTATGCTTCATTGACTACTACACGAGGTCAGATATGGAAGGGAGTGGCTTTCATCGAGATGAGGAAAGTCGACCGTCCTCGTCCAATAGTAAGAAGAGAAGGATTGGGTTACTCCCGGTACTGTGATTTTCACAACGGACCAGGCCATACAACTGATCAGTGTTGGGAGCTCCGAGATGCAATAGAAAAGTTTGTTCTTGAAGGCAAACTTCGACAATATGTAATTTGAACTCAGGGGCACCATAGCAAAAGAAAAATTCAACAGGAGAATAAACATCGAGATGACAAGAAGAGCAAGAAAGACGATGAATTCCCGGAGCCCAAATTCGAATGTAATGTCATTTCGGGGGGCATGGGAGGTGGAGGCGATACGGCCAACCAAGGAAGAAAATATCTCAAAGAAGTAATGTCAGTAAGAGACAAACTGAGGTTCAAAGAAAGCAGCAAGGGGAGCAGTAAGAAAGCCATGCCCCCGTTGATTTACTTCACCGAGGAAGATATGGAGGGGGTGGTACCCAGTCACAAAGACGGTCTCGTCATAACAGGGACAGTGGCCAATTTCCGGGTCAAAAGGATATTCGTCGATAATGGTAGCTCGGCCGACATCATTAACTTGAGTGCATTTAAGAAGATGAACCTGAGGGAAGAAGACTTGAAGCCATGCCAAACCATGTTGATAGGCTTCAATGGGGGAGGCACCTGCTTGAAAGGTGCTATTGACCTTCAACTCATGGTGGGAACGAAGGAAGGCTTCAAATTAGAACGGGTTACATTTACCGTCGCTGAATTCTCCTCGCCATATAACATTATCCTGGGCAGGCCAACACTTCACAAATGGGACATATTGATGTCCACCAAGCATCAGAAGATGAAGATGATCGGACACCTGATAAGTGCCACATTTCAGTGAAAATAAGATTCAAATATGGCACTTATCCGGTATTTTAATTGACTTATTTACAAGATAACCCTAGAAACCTAGATAATTGATGATTATGTAAAGGTAAGGCGTGCTTTCATGATTCGGAAAGTTTTTCATTCAATTTAATGTTTTAATTTTGTTAGGTTTGAAGGTTACGGAAGAA
>PYAF01002986.1:7721-34970 GCA_007407185.1 Glycine tomentella | reverse complement strand
CTCTTTGTTATTTTCATTTTATGCAAACAACAATTCATTTTATTCAAACAACAAATGAATCTTCAATTTTCATCACCTGTACATAACTACTAAACTGTTAAACAATTTAATCAACCAAAGTAAAATTAATTCCCTGTGGAGACGAACTTTTATAAATTTTGTAACTTACAACGACAATTGGTACGCTTGCCAAAAGTCCTAACAACACCTTGGCAGAGTCATTACGATCTGAGGGGACCAGAAGGAATCCAGGCAATGTTATTATAATACAATCAAGGAAACTGAGGGCGGCCCATCTTCCCCACCTCGGATAAGGCAAGGAGATCCGGCAGAATCTCGTATCGAGACACATTCATCCTGGAAGCCAGTCAATCTGGTAGAGCTAGATATGCAGGATATCGAGGAATGAAGACCAGAGCCGGTGGACAAGCTTGAAGATGTTCAGATCGAAAGTAGGCAAACAGTGTGATCCAGAAACCAAGGGCAAATTAATCCAATGCCTGAGGAAAAACCAGGACGTCTTTGCTTGGAAGGCTTCCGAGATACCCGGAATCAAGCCTACCTTCTGTTGCCACAAGTTAGCAATTTATCCCGGCTCCAAACTGGTGGCACAGAAGAATAAGAAGCTCGGCCCGGACAGAAGGCAAGCTTTGTCAAAACACATTGAAGAATTGGTGGACGCCGGATTCACAAGGGAAATACAATATACGACGTGGCTCTCCAATGTAGTAATGGTAAAGAAGTCCAATGGGAAGTGGCGAGTTTGTGTTGATTACATAGATTTGAATAAAGTCTGTCCCAAAGACTCATACCCGATGTCGAGTATTGATCAACTCGTAGATAACTCGACCGGTTTCCAATTACTGTCGTTTATGGACGCTTACTCCGGGTACAACCAGATACCTATGCATTCGGATGATCGAGAGAAAACAACATTCTGAGGTATCGAAGCAAATTATTGCTATGACGTGATGCCCTTCGGATTAAAAAATGCCGGAGCAACTTACCAGCGGATGATGAACAAAGTTTTCGCAGATCAGATCGGGCGCAACATTGAAGTTTACATCGACGACATGATCACGAAGACGCCGGCAACTGGAGATCATATCCAGGATTTGGAAGAAACCTTCCAGAAACTAAGGCAGCACAACATACGCCTGAATCCGCTGAAGTGTGCTTTTGGGGTGAAGGCCGGGAAGTTCCTGGGATTCATGTTGACTCACCGGGGAATAGAAGCAAACCCGGACAAGTGTAAAGCTGTTCTTGACATGCAATTTCCCTCTAATAAGAAAGAAGTCCAACAGTTGACGGGAAGAATGACGGCCTTAACCTAGTTTCTCCCAAAGTCCGCGGAAAAGGCCCTTCCTTTCTTCAAATTATTAAAGAAGGAAGCCAGTATAGGATGGAACCCGGCATGTGAGGAGGCTTTTCAGGAGATCAAAAAATGCTTGGCCTCACCCCTGGTGCTCTCGAGACCAGAGCCCGGCGAAACGCTCATCTTGTATCTCTCGATCGGAGAGGAGGCCATCAGCGCGGTCCTAGTCAGAGATGTGGGCAAGTCTCAGTCACCGATCTATTTTGTGAGTAGAGCCTCAAGAACTCAGAGTTACGATATCAGAAGCTCGAAAAGGTGGCTTTTGCTCTGCTCACCACGGCCAAGAGGCTTCGCCCGTATTTTCAAAGCCATACCATTGTCGTAAGGACGAATCAGCCCATCCGACAAGTGTTACACAAGCCGGATTTGACGGGAAAAATGATGAATTGGGCCATTCAATTATCCGAGTTTGATGTCCAGTATGCAGCTCGCCATGCCATCAAGTCTCAAGCATTGGCTGATTTCATGGTGGAATTAACCTCGACATCATCCACCCAGCAGGAGGATAGGGTGTGGAAAATATACGTTGATGGCTCATCCAACTCTAAGGGAAGCGGAGCTGGGATTATTGTCGAAAATCCCGAGGGCGTATCACTCGAACAATCACTGCAGCTTAATTTTCTGACTTCTAATAATCAAGCGGAATATGAAGCACTGATTGTCGGGTTAAAACAGGTCAAAGAACAGGGAGCATCAAGAGTCAATGTCTTCACTGACTCGCAACTTGTTTCAGGGTAGATCGAGGGGAGGTATCAAACCAAGGGCCCTTTACTAGCTAAATACCTGGCTAAAGTAAAGGAGATCATGACAGAATTTGATGAAGTTTTTGTCGCCCATATCCCAAGGGAGGAGAATGCCCGAGCCGACAAATTGTCAAAGCACGCTAGCACGAAAGGAACGAGTAACCACAGAACAGTCATCCAGTAGGAACTCGCCCAACTTGCATGCATCATGGTCGTCCTAGTCGCTGAAGACTGGAGGAGGCTCATCATCAGTTACTTAGAACAAGGGATAATTCCAGATAAAGGACTAGAGGCGAAAAGATTGATCCGAGATGCTGCTATGTACGTAATTGTCGATGGCAAATTATACCGCTGAGGCCTCCATACCCCATTATTGTTATGTCTAAGTTCAGACCAAGCTGAATACGTACTCACTGAGATACATGAAGGAATTAATGGCCAACATATGGGTGCAAGGGCTTTGGCATTAAAAGCCCTTCGTGCAGGATACTTTTGGCCGACAATGAAGGCAGACGCAGCAGAGCATGTGAAGAGATGCGACAGTTGTCAGAAACATGCAAAGATATTATGGACCCTCCATCCGAGCTTAGTTCAATCGCAGCACCCTGGCCTTTTTACAAGTGGAGAATAGATCTGTTAGGGCCATTTAAAGCAACGGAAGGGCAGATGAGATGGTTGATAGTAGCTATTGACTATTTTACCAAGTGGATTGAGGCCGAGCCCTTGGCTGCTATCACCTCGGCCCGTGTTCAAAAATTCTTTGAGCGTAGCATAATTACAAGGTTTGGAATTTCGGTCGAAATTGTCACCGATAACGGGACACAGTTCGTCGACAACACTTTTAAGGCGATGATGACCGGATTCCACATCAAACATCACTTTGCCTCAGTAGAACATCCACAATCTAATGGCCAGGCAGAAGCGGCAAACAAAGTCATTCTCGACGGATTAAAGAAACGAATGCAGGAAGCCGGCCCAAACTGGGTGGAACAACTTTACTATGTTTTATGGGCCTACAGAACTACGGCCCAAACAGCTACCGAAGAGACTCCGTTCAGGATGACGTACGGCTGTGAAGCAATGATACCAGTGGCACATCGTCGAGATTTATATAAAAAGTAAAAGTTGGCCCAGAGATTTAACAAAAAGATAAAGCTGAGGTCTTTCGAAGAGGGTGATCTCGTGTTACGACGAGCAGATATCGGAAACAAAAATGCCCGAGATGGAAAGTTAGCAGCAAATTGGGAAGGGCCGTACCGGGTTGTTCAAAATCTGGGGCAAGGAGCTTATTTGCTAGAAACTTTAGAAGGCAAACAAGTCAAACGGACGTGGAATGCTGACAAGCTAAAGAGATATTACAGCTGAAAATGTGAAGCTGAGATTAAAATCCATGTGTTTCCCTTTAATTGGCTTCAAGTCCGTCATAGGGATCATGGATAAAAATTTTACCATGCGTTTCCCTTTAATTGGCTTCAAGTCTGTCATAGGGATCATGGATACCATGTGTTTCCTTTTAATTGACTATAAGTCCGTCATAGGGATCATGGTTCAATGTTCTCGCCATGTGTTTCCCTTTAATTGACTATTGAGTCCGTCATAGGGATCATGGATTTTCATTGCGTGTTTTCCTTTAGTAGGAATTACGGAGTAAATTTTTCATGTGTTTCTCATTAATCGATTATGTAAACCGGGAATATGACACCCGTGCAAATCTGTCATTGAGATCATGAAACTTATGTAATCTTCGAAGAATATTAATAAAGTCCTTGTTTTGAGGAAATTATATATTGTGCACAAATTTGGAGGGCTTAGTCGTTGTTTTGCATTATCTCGGCCCTGATCAAGCCGGCGTAACTATTTATTCATGGATGAATCATCGGGTACTCCGAAAGAATTACATCTATAGATTAATGTTATGAAATACATTAATAGTTGCTAAGACTGGAATATGATTCCAAAATGATATTTAAACCCCGACTAATGATTCAGGTAAGATAATACTTGGCCATTAGAGTCAAAATAATACTTGGAGCATGCAGGAATATCCAGACTGGAGAAAGAAAAGCAAATCAAGGACGGCAAAAACCGAGTGCATTAATAGAAGAAATTGTACGCATAGTCAAATAAAGATGAAATATTAAAAGATTGTTTGGGAAAAGCAATTAAAATTACAAGTAAAATCGGCATCCCGGCCCTTCAAACATCCTCTCGGGTTTGGTCCTCCTCGGGTGTGTCCATTGTGCTTGGCTCATCCTCCTCACTGTCGGAGATAGTTAGCAGCTGGCCACCACCGACGTAGGACTTGAAATGCATGCCCGTGGTATTTAGCTCGATGTCGGGGTTCAAGAAACGGATCTAATCCAGAGCGTTGTTGAAAGAGGCTTCTGTAGACCGGCCTACTTGCGACCGCATGAAAACAAGTTCGTTGTTGGTATCAGCTAAGTCTTTCGCCTTCTTGCCATTAAGGGCGAGCAGCTGATTACAACGGTCACGAGCATCCCGGGCCCTACCCTGAATAACGGATAGATCATGCTCCAACTTGGTCACCGCAGCACGAGAGGACTCTGCTTCGAGTTAGGAAGCTTCAAGCTGAGCCTGGAAGCCTCAAGCTCGGAGGTCATTTTAGCCATCGACTCTTGTGCCTAAGCTCGAGATGCCTCCAACTCCTTTGCCGAAGCTGCCACATTCTCCCGAGCTATGTCGAGCTCTTGTTGAAGTCGCCGAGTCTCGTTTTCAGAAGCTTCGAGCTCGGCAGCCACCTTGCAAGCCTTTTTATTTAAAGTAGCCAAACTTTCAACCAAGGTAGCACTCTTCAAATAGGCTAGCTCGATCGTGCTCAGCTCCTCCATTTCAGCGGCCGACAGGGGCACTAGTTCAGAATACCTCTTGGGTGCCCGAGCAACTTGAAAAAATTCTTGAGTGACGCCCTTTTCCCAAAGAGTTCGGGGTGCCAGTTGAACATACTCTTCAGAAGATTCGGGCACCAGAGTCGAGGTATCAGCAGAACGGTGCTCGGATGATCTAGTGACCGGTACTTCCGGGATGACATCCGCCATAAGTGCATCGAGGTCGTTGACGGGTGCCTCATGCACGGGTGAAGAAGTTGGAGGAAGAACTGATGTGGCCTCCGAAATGGGACCGGCAGGAGCTGGGGTTGGAACGGGGTCACTAGCCTTTGCCTTGCCTTTGCCCCCAGTCACCTTCCGTTTCTTCCGTGAGTGGAGGGCCACAAGATGATCAGGCCTCGGAATGGGAGCAGAATCCATTTCAACCGTTGCACAATAACATAGAAGTGAATGTTAACAAGAAAGAATATGAATGTTCACTCTTATCATCATTAAAGGAAATTCAAACTAACCACATTGAATATAATAAGCTATGAGAGCCAGACTCTGCGATTCTTTGTAAGACATTATACGAGCTGCAGAGGAAGCGTCAGAATCCGACAACCGAGTCTCGTCGATACGATAGAAAGCGGGAGGTAGGTCATGATGACTGGAAGACCAGTATAATGGGAACTTCCAGGATCCCGAAGAGGAATCAAAAGCGTTTGAGAAAAAGGGGTGTTGGCCGGGTTTGGTAACAACTTTAAAGAGCTTATCTTTAAATCCCTTGAAAGACTCGGCGTATAGGAAAAAAAGCCTACAGTCAGAGTGACCACGGTCATTACGACCTCAGAATGAGTCCACCCTTTCCTTTCGGCAGGCTCTTTACCTGATCGGCCAGTATGAACAGTAAAAAATAAAAGAATAAAGAATAAGTGCAAAGGATCTCTAGTTTCAAACATAAAATTTCAAAGGCTTGCATAAAAGCCCAGCCGTTAGAGTGAATTTGGGAAGGGGCGACATGCAGATGGTCTAGCACCCGTATTTGGAAGTCGGAAAAGGGAAAACGAACTCCCAACCGGGTAACTACATCCATATAAAAGAAAAAGAATTCGGGATCATCCCCTTCCTGGGTAGAGCAAATAGGCTCATCCGGGGGGGAAGGCAGACATGAAAACCCTCCTGAATCCCAAGGGGGAGTGAGGCAAGGCTTTCCGAATTCAGCACCGAGGTGTTACGCAACACCTCGTGGGTAACCCAAGGATATTTACTAGTTAAGGCAGGGGAAAGAATTTGAGAGCGAGACTCGGCCGAGGATTCCTCAACAACTTCCAAGGGAGACGAGTCCATAATTACCTACGACAGTAGAAAAAACGATAATTAGTAAAGTACCTGGAGGATGAATCATCAAAGGACTAAGATCCGACGAGGCCCGAGCCGACGTTGGGGGATCTTCAACAGAAATCGGCACCTCGGCCCTAAGATCTGATTTGCTTATTGGAGTATTGGTCTTTTTTGGGAAGGGCATAGGTACAATAATGGGATTATGTCGGCATCGGTCGAGTAAAGCATCGGCCTATTTGTTGAGATCAATGCTTGCCAAGTATAAAAATTCATCAAGACATTTTGAACAGGGTTCAAATCGAGTTTCAAAATGTGGTTCAGGTATATGGTTGTTTCCAGAATCATTTGAAGGGGCACTACTTGAAGGTATGGGAGTCCTAAAGGGAACCCTAGGTTCTGATGAAAGTAGTGTAGACCTTTGATGTGATGATGACCCTAACCTAGAAGGATTGGGAGGTTTGGGAATATGGGCTTTTGAACTGCCAGGACCAGAGGGAGCCCGAAGCATGGCTTTTTTCTTCTCCTCTTCGGGAAGAGGAACACCAAAAAACCAGAATGCAGAACGAGTAGGAACCGTTCTACGGATCCGTGCTTATTCCTCAGGTGTATATTTCATGGAATGGGTTACAATGGAAATGCACAGGAAAAAGAAATAATGGGAAGCAAAGGGAATATGCAAGGGAATATCGAGACTCAAGACTCACGTGGAACAAGATGGAAAATGAAAAACTAAAATGGCTATAAGTAAGAGAAGAGCATAAAAGAAAAATACCTGGAGTGAGTAAAGGTTGAAGAGAGGAGGAGCGACAATAAGGAACGAAGAACACAGATGAAGCGTAAGTGAAAACGATAATGCAGAAGTTGCAAAGACGAAAAGTGAAATAAAGTACCAAGAAGAAATGAAACGGAAAAAGGCATATAAGACAAAAAAGAGTAACCGCCAGAATACAAAAGGTTTGGAGTAATAACTGACGGATGTGGAAAGACATGGAAGGGGCAAAGGTGTCATTGTCGCAGAAAGGAAATGATTAAAGCGTGCAAAGAAATGACAGTATTAAATCAGCGGGACACATGTCAGTTGTAAGAGTGAAGTCGCTTCATTTCCCAATAGTCATAGCTATTCAGGCTACTTTGAAGAGACAAGAAATAGCTCAGCAGTGATTGGAAATGACTTGCGAAAGCTTCGTCAGCCAGGCCGATTACCCCGGCAAGGGGCAAGCTATAGTAACTTACCTCGGCTCGAAATTTCTGAACTTAATCGGTCCTATTTACTGATACATCCCGGTCATCCAGAGTACTAGATAACTAGGCTAAGGGGCATCTGTTACGGATAAATAAAGATAGGCCCAATTATCTTTATTTCAAATATGTAAATTCTCAACCCATTATCACAACCATGAATGAACAGAGCATATATTATCATAACCGCTATCTTTCAGTTATCCATATATCCAAATATCTTGGTAAAAGATAGTGGGCTTCAACCGTCAATCCATCAGGGTCCAAGTCAGTATCCTATAAATAGAGTATCCACCATGGTGAAAGGTACACACAATTCTGACTCTCTCTTTTCCATTCACACAACACACACTGCACGCCAATCGTGTTGTGTATCTCTGTTGTGATCTTCTTCTTCTTTGAGTTGCTTCAACCCTATAAGCATCTTAAGAAAGAGAGAGCCTGATCCTACATAAATCATCCAACAATCCTTGTTGGACATTTCTGTTCTCTCTGAGCAGAACACATGATATTAAGCTGGGGAATGAATCCACTTTGTTTTCTCTTGTAATATATTATCAACCAAGACTAAGTTTATGCTTTTGGTTTATTGTTTCTATCATTGATGTACCATCAAACTACATTTGTGATGCCTGCACCAGTATCCTTGCAATCTGTAGTTTTAGAGTGAATTTCAAATGTCCTTTAGAAATTAAAAGTATTTAGTTACTACTAATTAACGTGATACTTGTTTTGTATTTAATTATATATGACATTGTCACTTTATATTAGAGAATTGTGTAGCCAACATATATGCCCATGGTAGAATAACTATTTATGTCTTTACAAATTCAGATTCATTGTTGATGTGCTTTAAAATTTATCTCCTTATGTTCAAGCTTGTATTCCAGATCTTTTAAAGGCTGTTGTCTCTTGTGTGGACAATGTGACAGACTCTGATGGATCTCTGAGAGCCAAGATATTATCTGGTGGATCCCGTTGTTTGGTTAGGTTATATCTTGATTCATTTGCTTTTGTTGAAATACTATGATTAACTTTATTTTTCTGTAAAAAATGATGTGTTGGGAGCACTCATAGAACTAAGCTTATGCCTGCTAATACAGATGTGTTGGCACATGTAAGCGTCAAGGCTTGAAACCGTGGATGAGGTGCTGATCCATGATATGTAACTAATGCAGGGGGATGAACGTGTAGAGAGGGTCAAGGACCAAAAGGTTATTTAATATTTGTAGAGTGGGTCAAGGACCAAAAAGTTATTTAATATTTGTATTATCACATTTTTGTAGGGAGTTGAGTGAGAATGAGCTAATAGGATCCATCCCTCCCATACTAGGCAATTTTGTCTTATACTGGAAAGCTGTAAGTATAATTTCACACAATGAGAATAACTCTTGTAAACCATTACTTGTCTTAATTTTTTTCATTTCTTTTCTTCTAATTGAAACAAATTTTGAATTTACAGGCCCTTTACTCTTCCAAATTTGTAGCAGTACTCTGTTACTACTTTACTCTGCCTTCCCCGTGCATTGAATTTAATTTGTTATTTGTTGCATGATGGTCATTGAATTTATTTTTTTATTAAGATCTTGTAAATGGATTTATTTTTTTATGTATTGTTAACATTCTTATATTCTTAATGAATTAAAAATTATCTTAACAATAATTTTTAAAGTATATTTGTTAATTTTTAATTAAATAATAGTATAAAAAACTAAACTTTGATATCAATAACTTAAAAAGTATCTATTATTCAGCTTATCTATTTCTGATTTTTAGGAAATTTATTTGCTGACTAAGTCTATCATAGTTATGCATCCTTTTTGGTTAAAAGGTTATCCGGAACTAGTGGACCTTCTGATACATTTGGAAACAAATGCTAGCTAATAATCCAAAGTTTGAGTTGAAGAATGTTGAGATAATGTTCTTTTTGTTTTCTAGCTTACAAAGTAAAAACAAATTAATAAGTGGCTTTCATCCCCTGCTGGCTGCAGTCCTATATATATTTTTTGCATTAGCTTTTGTGCACTCTCCTCCATCTAATTTATTAACCTTTATACATTGGTTGCAGCTCACTTCGTACACTTTTATTCTATCTTATCTTAATTATATATTCATTAACAATTTATTTATTCTTTTTTATAAGTTTTTAAAATATTTAGATATATTGTTATTTTTTTTTTACATATTCTTATTTAATTATTCTTTTACTAAACAATAATGAAAAATAATTATTAACTACATATAAAAATAAAAAAATAATTACAAGATTTAATGTAATTCATTATTTTTATATGAAGTGGTTAAATAATCATACAATTAATAACTATGAAAATAGTATATAACACTAAAATGTTGGGCCCAAAACCTTAGGAAAATAAAAGATAACGCAGCAAGGACATGGACATTGACACTAAAATGTTATATATACCCATTATGTTTGTAAAAAAAAAAAAAAAAATTAAACTGAGACAGTTATGGATAAGCTAACTTTCAACGATGAATCTGAATTTGTAAAAATGGAAGGTTCCAGATACCTTATCTTAAAGAATGTGACCTTGATGTTTTTTCTTATTTTCATGTTTTTCTTCTAGACTTTCTCTTACTCATGTTTTTTCATTTGTTGGATTTACAACAGATTTTTCTTGTGGGTCCCTTTCCTGGCTTAGGCTTACCCTCCAATTGCTTCATATTCCACCCACCCAAGACTGTTACTAGCTGTTGAAATTTAAAATTCATTCTAAATTCTATCTTTTTGAAGAATATTGAACATGAAACAAAATTTGTATATTATATATAATGCTTTATCTTCTGATTCACTTCATATTTGAGATTATTATGTAAGTTATGTCCTTAATTGTTGCTAAGGGGGATTTAGAATCCTTAATTTTTTAATTTTAAAAAAAGACATTCTAAGATAGTTATTAGGAAAATCGTCTTAGAATGACTGTTTTTATTTTTTTATTTTAACATGGTGATTCTAAGACGGTTCTTAGGTATAACCGTCTTAGAATGTGACTATTCTAATACTGTTATGTCCTAGAACCGTCTTAGAATCACTGTTTTTATTTATTTTTTATTTTAACATAGTGATTCTAAGATGGGTCTAAGACGGTTATACCTAAGAACCGTCTTAGAATCACTGTTTTGTATTTTTCTTTTTATTTTAACACATTGATTCTAAGACGGTTTTACCTTAGAACCGTCTTAGAATGTACCATTTTTTTTTGTTTTTTTCAACACCTTCTAAGACTATTCAGTGGGGAACCGTATTAGAATCATTTGTTATGAAGATGGTTTAATAATCGTCTTCGATTGTCTTACTTTTGACGATGTTGGATACAAAGACAGTTGAAGAACTGTCTTTGTATGTGGTTTAGAACCGTCTTTGAATGACGCTTTTGCAGTAGTGTACATGTAATACACTAGATAGGGTGCGTAAGTTAAAATTACGGACCGTGCAAAAGGATTTTTTAGTCGTTAGATTTGTTGGACGGTTAAGATAAATATGGACTAAGGTTGAATGTCTAGACTAGATAAAATAAAAAAAAAAATTACTAGTATTATTATATTGAGAATATCGTTGCTGTATATTTAGAATATTGCTACTATGGACTATGGTGAAATTTTCTACACTAAATAAAATAAAAAATGCTAGTATTATTAATTTTCTTTTCTATTTTCTCTCTTAGAAGAGCTTCTCCCTTCAGTCTCAACCACCCTTACCTCTCAAAACCACCCACGCCATTGCTACTGCAAAATCCTCTATTTTTGTCTAAAGGATTGTTGTTGTCTTCATTAAAGAGGAACCACTCCTTCTAAGCATTCCCAATATCGAAACTGGACAACCTGCATCGGGTTTGTTTTCAGATTTGATGGTTGTTTTTTTTTTCAATCTTAGATCTGGTGGTGGTTCTTGTTTTCTATCTCAGATCTGGTTATTTCTCTCTTTTTTTTCCATCTCAAATCTAGCTATTTCTCTCTTAGCCCTTCCATGTTGGCCTTTGTTACATGATTTTTTCGTTTGTGAAGGCCTCATGTTGTTTACGATCTCAAATCTATTGTAACCTCTCCTTGTGGCACTATAAATACTCAGGCATTTGCGATACTTAATGCCATCGTGTGCATTTTATCGTCTCCCAACCCAACCCATTGAAACAAAATACGTGACGGGTTCCCTATGAGTCGGACGGTGCAAAATGGTGTGAATAGGAACCCAAGAAACTCCCACCACAATTGGAAGACGACAAAATCTATGATAGGGTAAATATGGTATGCCACCCTTTTTGATGAGTTGAACGACACGAATCTGTGATGCCCTTCCTATATTTTTAGCATTTTGTAGTTCACCAAGATGATTAAGGGGGAACAAAATGGCATTCGTACATTCTGACAAAACTCACACTGTTCTACTGCAAATTTTTGTCAATCTAGGTCAATTTTTAGAATTCAAATTTCACACCATAAAACTTTTGGTAATTGCATATTCATCTGTAATGGGTATTACTTATTTTGTATTTTTGTTTTGAAATATATGAAGGATGAATGATCCTTGTGTTTGTTTGATCTCAGTAAAGGGAGAATGCATACGGTAGTCTAATTGGGCAGAAAAAATAATAATAACTTTAAATTTGATTTTGTGTTGGCACTCTCATGGTGATCTCCACATATATTTTTTGGCACGGTGTGTAAGAATTTAAACTTACGCAAAAGGCCATCCAAAGGCGACGAACGCGGTTGCATAGAAAATCCACAAGTGGTTGGGTTGGTTCTCAAAGACGATGTCGATAACCACGAGTTCGACAGGCATGACAACATGATGAAGGATAATGCTGATAAGGAGGGAAATTCTGGGTTACATTTGGTGGTCAGAGAAAGGAACAATGGGTTGGGGTTGGAAGGGAAGAAACATGGGAGAAAGAGTCAAGGAGTGACCAGGGTTTTTTTTATTGGAGTGTGTATCCTATGATAGACCCACACTCATCGTAACCATTGATTATGAAAACTCTATATCTAAGGGACCGTCTTTGTTTCCCATGGTGTTAAGTCAAAAGACATTTGTGTCTTAAAACAAATCAGGATCCTTAATTATTTTGATTAGACACAAATGTTAAAAGTTGTGTCTTACGCCCTATCAGAACATGTTTCGTGAGTCTGTGTCTGATGTTTCAAACAATAGAAAAATGGAATCATGATCTGATTTGACATTAAATGTGACATTTAATACTCATTGAATACTATGTGTCTGAGATCTATTTTGCAGAGACATTCTCCTAGGATCTATCGAATCCTATGAAGAATAAATGATGTCAAGCTCTAAAATTTCTCAATCGCCATCAAAAGGATCGCTTTGTTGCACAGGCCTGCCCTAACGCAAAAGAAAGTGATTTGCTGTAAAAGTGTTCAACATGTCAGCGAAGAAGAGTGGTTTTACAACATGAAGAAGTATGTGCATTTAATGCACGTATTTGATGTCCCAAGGACCACATTCTTAAGATGCAAGCTTGGGAGAAGAAATATATCCATTTGGAGACAATGAACACTTTATTGAAGAAGGTAAATAAATACCAGAAGAGTTGAAGACATGTACGACCAACTTAAGCACTCATTCAAATTCTTTCTAAAAAAATCTCTTTGAGTAAATTCTTGTAAAGTTTAGAATAGCTCTCAAAACACCTTGATTATCTTGAGAGGAAAGATTAAGAGCTAAGTTTTTCTATCCATCTATAAGATGATTGATTGTTAGTTATTGTGAAAACAAACCAACAAACCCTTTGATGTGTATTAGATCCAACAGTGGTTTGGTAGGACAATGAATATTGTTTGTACAAGCTTAGTGTAGAGTTTGAGTAAGGAGGCACAAATGACAATGAAAATACTTGTAACTTATTAAAGTTAGTGGAACTTGGTGTTTTGCCAAGAACTGAACATAGTCTCGGTGGTTGAGACAAACTAGTATAAATCTTTGTGCCTTATCTTATTTATTTTCTATTATTTGCTTTAAACAGGCTCAGGGTTCAAATTTGATTTTTGCATATGAATGACTTTTGTTGTTTTTACAAGATCTGAAACTATTGTCTAAATTGTTTTTGCAAAAATCAGATATCTATTTTTGTCTCTTATGTGCTTTAATGGAGCTAAAAACAGAATCTCGTTATAATCTGACAATCCCTTTATCAAAGAATAAGTACAACAAGGTATGCGGACTGAAGACAACCAAAGACATTTGGGACTCACTAAGCATCAGCTATGAAGGAACATAAGATGTTTAATTAAGAAAGATTGCTAATTTGATGTACCATTATGAGAGCATCTTAATGAAAGAAGGAGAATTTGTGGATAACATGTTTGGAAGGCTTCAAGTTCTTCTGAATGGAATCAAAGCTCTAGGACACACCTTCACCAAAGCTCAGATAAATCTGAAGATCCTAGATAGCTTTCCCCAGGTTTAAGAATCAAAAACAATAACCAACCAAAAAGCTAGAAACCTAAAAACTCTAGAATAGGAACCGTTGGGTATCCTAAGAGTTCATGAAGTCCACCTTTAGAACAAAGATCATATGCCAAAGCGAGATTTTGTTGCCCTCAAGACTGGAGAAACCAGCTCCAAACGAGTAAAAAAGAAAAGGTCCTATAAAGATCTAAAAGTGTATATGGTTGAGTCCAATGGCTCAGACAACAGTTCTAAGGGATCCACATACGAAAAAGTGGTCCTCATGTCCAAAAATTTCAAACAGATGCTGAAAAAGACGATGAAGAAGATATGCCCTATGATGTTGTTCTTTAGAATAGTCATAGGATTTCTCCTGAGTGCAAAAGGTATAAAGGAAAATATAAAATATTTGTTTGTGAAAATATTGAGCTGAAGAAATCAAATGAAAGTCTAAAAAAGAAAATTCAGACTTTGGAAGAGAGTTTAGGTCAGGCCAATAAGACTGACGAATCCTCTATAGTTGACAAACTAAGAAAGGAGGTTTCTTGTCTTACAAAAGACTTTGGGAAGTTTTTGAAAAGTTCTAATACTTTAACCATGCTTTCAAAATCCCATCAACATCCTCATGACAAGTCAAGTCTAGGCTTAGAAAAATGGGCATCATACTCCAAGTCATAGTCTATCTCAGACAAATATGTCTTTTGTGGCAAGTCTAGATACTCCAAGTTTAGATGCATCCATAAGGAGAAACAAATGTCTAAGGGTACTAATGCTCATGGACCCAAAATGATTTGGGTACCAAAGTCTCAAATTTTTCTTATTACATACATCCTTGGTGGAAAAGGCTAAGGTTTAAATTGGTACCTGGACAGTGAATGCTTACGACACATGATAGGCGAAAGGTTTATGTTCCTCAAGCTTAATCCAGTTAGAGGAGGAACGGTTGCCTTTGGAGGCATGACTAAGGGGAAGAATTAATGGTATAGGTAAAATTGGTATTCCTTCTTTAGCCTCCATAGACAATGTCTTATATGTTGAAGGTCTAAAGTATAATTTATTGAGCATAAGTCAATTTTGCGGCAGTGGTTATATTATGTTCTTTAACAAAGACCAATGTATAGTCAAGACAGAAGATGGCAAGTTCTTCTTTACTTCCAGACTACACAACAAATTGTATGAGATTGATCTGATAAGTTTAAGTAAACAAAATATAATGTGTCTGCTTTCTAGAGAAGATGAAAGATGGATTTGGCACAAAAAACTTGGGCATGTCAATTTGAAACATATTTCAAAACTACCAAAAAAGGATATAGTGAAAGGACTGCCTAATATTTGTTGGAAAACACATCTTTTGTTCAAAGCATGTCAGCAAGGGAAAAAATAAAAATAAATAAATCTAAAGATGTTGTTTCTACTACCAAAATGTTAAAACTATTGTGCATGGATCTATTCAGACCAACTCGAACATTGAGTCTGAGGTAAGAAATATGACTTTGTCATAGTTGATGACAATTCAAGATATACATGGGTTTACTTCATTGCACATAAACATGAGTCTTTTAAGGTCTTTAAGATATTCTGTAAAAAGGTTAAAAATGAAAAAAAAATGTTTACATTTGTTGGCTTTAAATTTCAAAAACATCACAATCCAATCCCCTAAAATGTTCCTTTGCACATAGTAGGGGAAATACTGAGGCCTTCCACCCTAGAGGCTGTCCAACATACCAAAGTTCAAAAACCCTTAAAATTGTGAAGGTTACACACTATCAAGAACTTCATTCCACAATCGTTCACTCATTCAAAACCTTTCTTCAATTCCTGTTTTCCTCCCTACACACATTCTCCACCACACGACTTCATCTTTTCCTACACACCCTAGAATTTGTCTGATGGAGGTCCATCGTAAGCTCAAGGTCAAGAAAGAGAACTTGAAGAACTTCCTTTGATTAACTTTAGAGGACCCATGACAAGAGCTAGAACTAAATCTCTTCAAGATCACATAAAAGCTAACTTGTATCTTTTGGACAAGCATGAAAAAACACACCAACTCAGTACAAACACATAACAAGTCCTGTCTGTGTTAATCAATTTCCATTTATCTGTAATCGATTACTAAGAAGTCCTGCCTGTGTTAATCGATTACCATTTATATGTAATCGATTACTAAGCACTTTGTGAAATAAAATAACTTTGTGTTAATCGATTACATGATGTATTAATCGATTACTTTGTTCATACATCTTTTCCAAAAAAAACTCAAGAACAAATTAATCGATTAAATAAACAATTAATCGATTACTTAAGAGTAAGTAATCAATTACATGGACGTATTAATCGATTACATTCAGTTACATCAGTTTTTTTTGTATATTTCGTGACTATATATGGCTGTCCAAAACTGAATGTAGACACTTTTAAATAGATTAATACAAAATTGAATTTGCTTGTGAGAGTTTCTCTCTTGTTCTTGTGCAAGAACTTCTTGGGTCTTATCAATGGCTTCTCAATGCTATTGTGGCGATTCTTCCTAGAACTATTGGAGAGCTTCTCCATGGCGTCTTCCATCTTCATCCCTTGTCTTCTTCCATTTCCATTGTTTTACTTTGAAGCTTCCTTCCAGCTTTGTGCTGCACGTGAATTGAGGGAAATCTTGAGTTCTTGAAGGATTCTTGAAGAGTGGATTTCATTGCAAGGTAGATTGGAGAAATCAATATCTAATGGGTTTAGACATACGTCATTGTCTCATAGACCGCAGTTCCAAAACCTTCAAATTCTGAAGGTTCCAAACTCTTCAAAACATCGTTCCACACTCGTTCACTTGTTCAAAACCCTTTCTCTCTTCCTTCTCTCTTTACATATTCTCCACTACACAACTTTCGCTCTTATGGGAACCAGATTCGTGCATGACAACCACTTCTCCCTCCTTTCTCTGTTGCTTTTAAAAACCAAACTAGAACACAAAGATGGTTGACCCTAACCCAACCCATTCGCTTTGGACCACTGCATGGACCAATTCATTGCACTGCAGATAGAGTAATTTGTCCACACCATGATGGATGTTTATCCACCCACCCTATTTTAGTGGGCTATCAGAACTTGGTTGTCGATCGAATCTATGTAAGGGGTGTGGAAATGGCACATATCAACAATGACAACCGTCTTTCTATCGTCAACAACCAACCTGCAAGTAACATCATGCATATCCATATATGCATATGCATATGGTCACAACCCTTGTAGACATAGACCTTACCTTTGCCATTGTCTGGTTCACGAGGTTGGTGGTGATGGGATGCCTCCAAATCATGTGTCAAGCACAAGCCATGGCATACCCTTTAATGTCGGAGCAAATGGGGTATTCAAATCGGAGGAGGATGCGGAGGAGTTGACTTTCGTGTCAGAGAAGATGGACTTATTCATATTGGTAGAGGACGCGATCGAGGTGGCGATCGAGGATGCAGATGAGATGGAGGTTTCAGACATGAGAAATTTGTCCTAATTTCTATAGTATTTCGTAGAATAGCCTAGCCCTAGCTTAATTAGTTCAATAGCTTCTATCAAATTGCATAACTGATTATCATAAGAAACCTCCCTCAGAATTGTAGCATTTGCTTTCATTGGAGCAAAGTATGAGAAACTTTTGCCCAAGATTAATTGTTTAGACTTTATTCTATGCAATTTGAGTGTTTTCTACTATGGAGTAGTTCCTACACTTTCACCTAATTATTTACCTAGAGTGGAATGGTTTTATATCTCTTGAAAAGTACATGGTGAAACATGCTATATATTGGATGACATATAATTGTTAGTAAGTCTTTCTGTTTGTAGAAGTAATCAATGTCATCTTATTAACAATATTATTGATTCAATTAAACTTACTATCGGAGCTTGCAAGTTTGAGAAGTCTAGAGATTTCTCACAGTAAAGTAAATGATTTCCGCATAAGTTTTATAAAAGGTATTTTGCCTTTCATTCCTTTTTTCAAAAACTTGTGGTACTTTTAAATTAGATTACTTTGATTTATGTTGACTTGCAAATGATATTTTCACAATGGTACTTTTAAATTCTGCAACGTCCTGTTTTAGTGATTGAATTACAGTGATAAGTTATAAATTTTTAAAGATTATCAATTATATTTTTAACTACTCTTTTGACGTGTGAAACAATATTTTGCGCTTGTGAGGAGGATTTGAATCCAATCCTTTATTGGGACCCAACCTAAAAATTAAAATTAAGGCATACACAGGATTAATGTTCGAGAACTTTGGTGACACTCCAACTCACCTTAGAAAGCACTCATTCTCATGTAAGTCTATAGGTTAATCATTTGATCTTGTCCCCCTCCTCTATGTTATGGAGATAAACTTAGTCTTACATATGTGATGTTTTTCTAATGGTATTTGTTTTCTCAATCGAAGGTCTTAGATTGTTCAAATAATATTATTTTTTAATTTTTACTTTATATACGTTTGACTCAAATTTTTATAATATTAAATTCTTATTTTTACTTATATATAATGCCCCGTGCATTATTTCACTCGTTTCTTTTTGCTTTCTTATCTCTGTGCGGATACATATTGTCTAACTTTCTTCTCAACTTTTGGTGGATGAATTGAGTATATTGCTGTCAATTTGTCTTGAATTCCTTTTTAAACAATCTAGATTTCTATTATGGTACCGGGTAGAACCAAGTTACATGTAATACATTGACAGTACACTAGATATGGTGCGTAAGTTAAACTTTTTGCGCAACATGCAAAAGGATTTTTTAGTTGTTAGATTAGTTGGATTTAAAATAAACGATTAAGATAAATATGGACTATAATAAAATTGTTTATATAAGATAAAAAAATACTAGTATTATTTTTCTTTCTTTTTTCTCTCTCATCAAAGCTTCTTCCTTCAATCTAGTGGTGGTTCTTGTTTTCAATCTTAGATATGGTTATTTCTCTCTTCATTTTTAATCTCAGATCTAACTATTTCTCTCTTCGCCCTTCCATGTTGGTCTCTGTTACGTGATTTTGTCGTTTGTGAAGGCCTCTTGTTGTTTACAATCTCATATTTGTTGCAACCTCTCCTCGTGGCACTGCAGATCCTCGTGCCTCCATGATACCCAATGCCATTGTATGCATTTATCGTCTCCCAACCCAACCCGCTGAAGAAAAAGGTGATGGGTTCTCAGTGAGTTGAGCGGTGCAAAATGGTGTGAATAGGAACCCAACAAAATCCCACTACGATTGGAAGACGAAAAAATTAGTGATAGGGTAAATCTAGTGCGCTACCCTTTCCAGTGAGTCAAACAATGAGAATCTACGATGCCCATCCTATTTTTTTAGCATTTTGTAGTTAACCAAGATGGTCAAGGGAAAAAAATGACATTTGTCCCTTCCAACCAAACTCCCATTATTCTACTTCAAAATTTTGTAAATTTGGATAAATTTTTAGAATTGAAATTTCACACCATAAAAACTTTGATAATTGGCTATTCATCTATAATTGGTATTATTTATTTTGTGACTTTGTTTTGAAAGATATGAACGATGAATGAGCCTTCTCGTGTTTGTTTGATCCCGACAAAGGGAGAATGCCCACTGTGGTCTAGTTGGACGGAAAGAAAAAATAATAATTTTTAATTTGATTTAGCGTGGGCACTCTTACGATGGTTTCCACAAATCTTTTTTGTTTTGCACAATGAGTAAGAAGTTTAACTTATGCAGAAGGTTATCCATGTTGGACAATGGAAAACATAAGCATATGTTGTTGCTACCCTTTTGTTGTCCTGCATCAATAGAGATTTTAAAAATATTTTCTTTAAATGCTCTTTATTTGTCATCAAATCAGTTTTTGTAACATCCACTTTATCAGCTTTCTTGAACGGATCAAAATGCTATTAGTGGTGAGGCTAATATTGAGGAAGTAGCAGAGTTATTATAGAAAAATAAAGGGAACTGTTTTTACACTAATATTCTATTTAAAAAGGCTTGACATTGCTTTGAAGGTATAGAAAGAAAACCTTTCTCTTCTGTTATGCTTTTCTATTCATTTTTTATGTTTTTCACAACTCAAAAATCTGGGCATTTGTTCTGTGATTTCCATAGCCTAAGGTCACGAGTGCATGTGTTCATAGGCTTGTTGTGTTAACCTTGGAGAGCAGTCGACAATTAAGATTGCACTGAGGTCTAGCCGGATTTTGCTTTCAGGGCAGTGATTTCCATGGCACAATAAACTTTCAATTAGTTCTTAAGATTGCACTGAGGTCTAGCCGGATTTTGCTTTCAGGGCAGTGATTTCCATGGCACAATAAACTTTCAATTAGTTCTTTTCTCCTGTGCTCTGTTATGTGCTTCTCTCTATTTATGCTAACAATCCAAAGGGGGCGAATGCGATCACATTGGATGCAAATCCACATGTGGTTGGGCTGGTTTTCGAAGATCGTATCGATAACCACGACTTCGACAAGCACGACAGAGAAGGAGGCCGGTGAGGATTGTGGTTCTGTGTTACAATTGGTGGTCAGAGAAAGGAATGATGGATTGGGGTTGGAAGGGAAAAAAACATAGGAGAAAGAGTCTCAGATGAAGAATGACAAGGTTTTTTTTATTCCATTGTGTGTATCCCTATGATAGACCCATACTTAACCATTGATTATAAAAACTCTATATCTAAGGGACCATTTTTGTTTCCCATGGTGGGGGACCTATTGAGGCCTCCCACCCTAGAAGCCTGTTTAGTAAACTTAAAAGATTAATGGGTTTAATTAGTAATATTTAGGAGAATGAAAAGTCAAGAGTAAACAATGATGGTAGTCTATGGCTATGAATAACTATAATGAGTTTTGATTGTAGTTTATGGCTATAAATGGCTATAATGGGTTTTGATGGTGGGTTATGGTTATTAATAGGATTTAAGCCTTTTAAATTATTGAAGGACATTTTATAGTCTATAAATAGATCATTGTAATGTTTGACAAAATGAAAGAGAGAGGAGAGAAAAAGAAAAAGAGAAAGAAGTTGAATAAAGTTTTTTTTATAGAAAGTGTTTTCTCCATAAGCTCTCCCAACATAAATTTTTTCAATTTCACAAATTGGTATCAAGAGTCAATGATGAGTATGATCAACAATGTGTTGTTGCCTCAACTAACGAAGGCGAACTATGAAAATTGGAGCATCCAAATGAAAGCTCTTTTCGGATCTCAAGATGGTTGGAAGGTGGTCCAAGAAGGTTTCGAAGAACCGACAACTACCACGAGATATACGGCGGCTCAACACAAGGCGTTGAAAGAGACGCGATTGAAAGATAAGACAGCTTTGTACATGTTGTTCCGAGCTGTTGACGAGTCAGGCTTTGAGAAGATTGCGAGTGCGACAACTTCAAAAGAAGCGTGGGACATTTTGGTGAATGTCTATAAAGGAGCCGATCGGGTTAAACAAGTCCGCCTTCAAACACTTCGTGGTGAGTTGGAAGGCATGAAGATGAAGGAGTCGGAAGGGGTCTCCAACTACATCATGTGTGTTCAAACTGTGGTGAACCAACTCAACCGAAACGGAGAAGCATTAACTGATGCGCAAGTTGTAGAGAAGATTTTGAGGTCGTTAACTGACGATTTCGAGAATGTCATATGTGCTATAGAAGAGTCAAAGGACCTAACAAAGCTCACGGTCGATGAGCTTTCCGGTTCTCTAAAGGCACACGAACAACGTAAGAAGAAGAAGAGGAGGAGACACTCGAGCAACCACTTCAAGCCAAGGCATCAATCAAAGACGAAAATATACTCTATTATCAAAACTTTCAAGCTAGAGGGTGTGGCTATGGAGGTCAAGGAGATGGTCGCGGTGGTAGAGGTCGCGGTCAAGAAGGTATTATGAGAAGAGGGAGCAATCAAACCAACAAAATTGACCTGGAAGAGGACACAGTCATGGGAGAGGTGATCGATCAAATTATTCCAATATTGAGTGCTACAAGTGTGGCAAATATGGTCACTATGCGAAGAATTGCTACTCCGATAAGTGTTACAATTGTGGCAAGGTGGGGCATTTTGCAAAAGAATGTTGAGTCGAGAAAAGGTGGAAGAGACAACCAACCTAATCACGGAAGATGATGAGGCAAAAGAAGCTTTTCTTTTGATGGCACACAATGAAGTCAACACCAACAATGACACGGTGTGGTACCTTGACACGGGTGCGAGCAACCATATTTGCAGGCACAAGCACCTATTCAAAGAGATGCAAAAGGTTGAAACTGGACATGTGTCATTTGGAGATGCGTCTAAGGTTGAGGTCAAAGGCCAAGATACGGTTTGTTATTTACAAAAGGATGGCTTAGTTGGGTCAATCCAAGAAGTGTATTACATACCAGACCTCAAGAGCAACATTTTTGAGTATGGGGAAACTCATGGAGAAAGGTTATTCGATACTTATGAAAGACCGGGTATTACACTTGAAAGATAAGCATAGGCATTTGGTTGTTCGAGTTGAAATGGGGAGAAATCACATGTTTAAACTGAATTTAAGAAGTGTTCAAGAAAAATGTTTGCGAGTCGACATAGAAGACAAGGTACGAGTTAATGTAGCGAGTGGGTGGGATTGGAATAGGTCAATGGATGTTATTAACGAAAATGGAGGATCATCAACTGCTATACCAACAATCATACCGACAAATCCTAAAACTACCGATGATGAAGATGAACCGCAAAAACCCAAAATGTGAAGTTTGCAAGACTTGTATAATTCGACAAATGAGATACATATTGTATGTCTTTTGGCAGATTCCAGGAATATAAGCTTTGAAGAGACTGTGCAAGACAAAAAGTGGCAAACTGCCATGGATGAGGAGATTAAAGCAATTGATCGCAACAACCCATGGGAATTAGCGAAGTTTCTGAAAGGAAGTCAGCCCAATGGTGTGAAGTGGGTGTTCAAGAAGAAGAAAAAAAGAAATTGATCGGCATGAAGGATGGTAGAAAATTTTAAGTTTACGGAGGAGTTTTGTTGAGTAAACTTAAAAGATTTATGTGTTTAATTAGTAATATTTAGGAGAATAAAAGGTCAAGAGTCAACAATGATGGTAGTCTATGACTATGAATGACTATAATGAGTTTTGATCGTAATTTATGATTATGAATGACTATAATGGATTTTGATAGTGGATTATGGTTATTAATAGGATTTAAGTTTTTTAAATTATTGAAGAACATTTTATAGTCTATAAATAGATCATTGTAATGTTTGAAAAAATGAGAGAGAGAGGAGAGAAAAAGAAAAAGAGAAGAAAAAGAAAAAAATGTTCAATTAAGTTTTTTTATAGAATTTGTTTTCTCCATAAGTTATCCGGGCATAATTTTTTTTCAATTTCACAAAGCCATCTAACATCCCAGGGTTCCAAAATCCTTCAAATTGTGAAGGTTGCACACTTTCGAGAACCTCGTTTGACACTTGTTCACTCGTTCAAAACCCTTCCTCTCAACACGCAACTTCCTCTTCCTACACACCCTAGAAGCCATATCAGACTAGAGTTCCAAAACCCTTCAAATTGTGAAGGTTCCACACTCTCAAGAACCTTGTTACACACTCGTTCATTCATTCAAAACCCTTTCTCTCTTCCTCTCTACACACGGTCTCCACCACATGACTTACTCTCTTCCTACACACCACATATTTGCACCATTACTCTTGTAGGAACCAGATCCGCACACGACAACTACTGCTCCTTCGTTTCTCTATTGCTTTTACTAACTGAACTGACACCCGAAGATGGCTGACCCCAACCCAACCCATTTGCTTTGGACTAGCGCCTGGACCATTTCATTGCACCTGCAGACAGAGTAATTTGTCCGCACCACGACGAATATTTAGCCGTCGACCCCGCTTTAGTGGGCTATCAAAATTTGGTAGTCGGCCGGATCTACATAGGAGGTGTGGAAGTGGCACACATCAACAATGACAACCCCCTCCTATCGTCGCCAATCCACCTGCAGGTAACGTCGTTGAGCCTCCCCAAGTCTACACTACTCTCAGTTGTTGCCATTATGCATATGCATGTGGTCACAGCTCATGTAGACAGAGACCTAACCCGTGTCATTGTCTGGTTCACGAGGCTGGTGTTGATGGGATGCCTCCCAATCATGCGTCGGAGCAAATGGAGCAGATGGACTTATTCATATTGGTAGAGGATGTAATCGAGGGGGCAGTCGAGGACGTGGATGAGGTGGTTTCAAACATGATGAATGGCATGAGAAAATTGTCCTAATTTTCTATAGTATTTGGTAGAATAGCCTAGCCCTAGCTTAATTAGTTCAGTAGCTTCTATCAAATTGCATAACAGATTATCAAACCTCTTTCAGGAATGTTGCATTTGATTTCTATTGGGCATAGTATCATAAACTTTTTCCCAAGATTAATTGTCTAGACTTTATTTTATGTAATAATTACTAATTAGTTTGTTTTGTCCTATGGAGTAGTTATTACACTTCCACCTAATTATTAATTCCCTTGATCGGAATGGACTTAGGGGTGGAAACGGGTCAGGTTGTCTATCAAGGACCTTTGGCATGACCTGTTTAAAATCTGGTCTGGTCTGACTTGTTTATTATAAAGGTCAGTTAAAGCTTTTTGAAAAGTCTGTTTAAATAAAAAGGTCAGGCTCAAGCTTTAAAAAAAGTCTGTTAGGCCTATCAAGCTGACCTATTTAATATATATATATATATATATATATATATTAAAACTTAAAATAATATATTTATTTTTTAAAAAATATTTTTCCTTATTATGAAGGTGGATGATCAACCACTTCAAAAAATCACTTTGAAAATCTCATAAATGATTAAAAGAATCATATCTATAACTATAAGATCGTATTTAAGAATTTATAATTTATAAGAGAAACATATATATTATGTTATTTTATATTTTTAATTATTTATTTTTATTTAATCAGACTTTATATACAGGCTTTTAGGTCAGACAGACCTTTTTGCAGGTCAGGCTAGGCTCAGACCTCAATAACTTATATTTAATAGGTAACAAGTCAAGTTTAGGCTTAATAATGGTGATGCGGGTCAAACTCAGGCCAGTCTGACCTATTTCCACCCCTAGGAATGATTTTATATCTCTTGAAAATTACATGGTGCAAAACGTGCTCTGTATTAGAGGACATATAATTGTTAGTAATTAAGCCTTTGTGTTTGTACAAGTAATCAATGTTATCTTACTAATAGTATAATTTATTCAATTCAATTTACGATCAGAGCTTGCAAGTTTGAGAAGTCGATCTAGTGATTTCGCAAAGTAAGTGATTTCTGATAAGTTTTCTAAAAGGTATTGTTCCTTTCATTCCTTTTATAAAAAAAAAAAAATTGTGGTACTTTTAAATTAGATTACTTTTATTTATTTTGACTTGCAAATGATGTTCTCATAATGGTACTTTTAAATTCTAAAGCGACCTTTTAGTGATTGAATCACAGTGATAAAAACTACTCTTTTGAATTGTCAGACAATATTTTCTGTTTGTAAGGAGGATTTGAATCCAATCCTCTATTGGGACCCAACCTAAAAATTAAAATTGAGGCATACACAGTATTAATGTTCAAGAACTATGGTGACACTCCAACTCACCTTAGAAATCACTCGTTCTCATGTAAGTCTATAGGTTAATCATAACCCACCATCAAAACTCATTATACCCTCCTTTAAATTATGGTGATAAAGTTAGTCTTACATATGTGATGTTTTCTTAATGGTATTTGTTTTCTCAGTTGTAGGTCTTAGATTGTTCAAATAATATTAATCTTTTTTTTTTTTTACTTATATACATTTGACTCAAATTTTTATAATATTAAATTCTTATTTTTACTTATATGTATATTCTTTTTGCCTCATGCATTGTTTCACTCCCGTTTGTTTTTTCTTTTTAATCTCTGTGAGATACATATTGTCTAATTTTCTTATCAACTTTTGGTGGATGAATTTAGTATATTGCTGTCAATTTGTCTTCAATATCTTTTTAAACAATCTAGATTTTTTTATGGTATCGAGTAGAACCAAGTTACATTTAGTATACTAGTAGTACGTCCACTAGACAGGTGCCTAAGTTAAACTTCTTATGCACCGTGCAAAAGAATTCTTTAGTCATTAGATTTGTTGGGATTAAATTAAATGATTAAGATAAATATGAACTATAATAAAATTGTCTACACTAAATAAAATAAAAAATACTAATATTATTATTTTTCTTTTCTTTTTTCTCTCTTGTTGGAGCTTCTCCCTTCAATATCCAACCACCCTTGCCTCTTCAACAACACCCACGCCGCCGAAGCAAAAAATGTGATGGGTTTCCGGTGAGTCGGACAGTGTTAAATGGTGCAAATAGGAACCCAACAAACTCCCACTGTGAATAGGAGACAACAAAATCTGTGGTTGGATAAATCTGATGCACTATTCTTTCTCGGTGAGTCGAACACAAAAGTGTCATACCCATCCTATTTTTTTAGCATTTTGTAGTTCACCAAGATGGTCAAGGAAAAACAAAATGGCATTCGTCCCTTCCGGCCAAATTCCCATTGTTCTGCTGCAAAAAAAAATTAAATCTGGATAAATTTTCAGAATTCAAATTTCATACCGTAAAAATTGTCAATATAGTCCATACATTTAACAAAATGGTGTGATCTTAGTGTTTCACTATACCTGTTTTTAGTTCTTAGGGCAAAAATTTAAAAAAAATACAATTTAATTATTTAATTAGGAAAAGGGGGCAATTTCAACAAAAATTAGGCATTTGGGGTCACCAAACACGCCCTGCCTAGGCGTGTTTAAACACGCCCTGGCTAGGCGTGTTAGGGTGCCCTGATGCCTATAAAAGCCGCTGCAAATGGCATTTGATCCATTCCGCCTTCTGTCTAAAAATCGCTCTGCCTTCTCTCTAAAGCTTGGGTCTTGATATCCTCTGAAGCGAAGCCCTGTCGAATTCGAAGCGTTACTGACAAGTAAGTCGATTTAACTGACTGTGCTTTGTATTTAGTTTGTTGTATTATCAAATAAGAAAATTGTTTGGATCATACGAACTTGTTAGCGACATATATATTAGGTTAGTGACTAGGGTTATAGGTATTGTAGTTTAGTTTAGGGTTTAGATTCATGGTGTGTTGTGTTGACGTTTTAGGATTTAGGGTTAGTGTTAATACTGTGAGTAGGGTTTAAGTGTTCTGCCTGAGGGTGTAGGAACCGGGGTACACACCTAGGGTTTAAGTGTTACCGCTTTATGGTTTATGGTGCGTGTGTTGATTAGGGTGTAGGGTTTGGT